>JAECWO010000073.1:0-155093 GCA_018150735.1 Drosophila sp. 14030-0761.01 | reverse complement strand
AACAACAAAGTTGCTAGCAACAAACACAGCCAGCAACACAAGAAGCTAGCAACATGTATACACAAAGCCAAGGGCTGGTTTGCCGTCGGCAAAACAAAACTCGCGCAGGCCGTTTTGCCGTCGGCAAAACAACAGCGAAAGAAAATATAACAAACAACGGCAACAAATATACAAAGCTAGCAACATGTATACACAAAGCCAAGGGCTGTTTTGCCGTCGGCAAAACAACGGCAACGGAAGGAGAAAGAAATAATGCACAAAGAACAACAACAACAAATACATGAAATTAGTATATATTATTATATACAAAATGCATAATAACAAATACCTCAATGCAACACAACAACAACAAATACAATAAATTATTATGTATGATTATATATAAAATATATAATAATACTTTAAATGCAACAACAATAACAAATATATAAAACAGCAAATACATTAAATAACACAGCAATAACAAAGATATAAAACGAAACGCAAAACAGCAACAACAAGTGAAGCAAGCCCAGCAGCAGAATAAATGCAAGCAATAACGCAAACGCAAGAACAGCTGAGCATAAACAAATGCGAAGAGCTGCAACAAAAACAAAGGCAGCTGGGCATAAGCAAAAATGCAAAGCGCCGGTTGTTGCTGAGCCCCAAGCATTTAACAGAAGCCCAAAGCAAACGAACAAACGGAAAGCAAAGGGCGATGTCACCAGAGAGCGAGAGCGAAAGCGAGAGCGAAAGCGAGAGCGAAAGCGAGAGCGAAAGCGAGAGCGGCCGTTCACACGTACACTGTACGTGTGAATGCAATACGATCGCCGCGAAGCGCACTTCGGAATGTGGGCACCGAGAGCACCAAAAGTGAGGGCTAGCGAGCCCGAAAGACGGGTGCGGGTGTGAAGGGGGCCCTTGAACGAAATAAAGTGAGGGCTCTGCTTGTCAAAAGGGGAGTAGTGGGGGGTGACAGTGGCAGATCGTATGAGAGCGAGAGTCATATGGCGGGGCGGCCAATGGGAACAAAGCGAATATCGTTGGAGAGGCCAAGTTACGATAAGAATGGGCAGCCCGTACGATAGAAGGGAAATGGGTGGGTGTATAAATAAGTAAATAATTAATTATTTAAATATGTATATAAATAGATATAAGGAAATGTATGAATTGTTAGAGAAATTAGATGAAATCATTGTAATAGAATTAAGGAAAATATTCGGAGGTCCACAAGGGCATAAAAGGGGTCATAGGCGAGGTTGGAGGTCGCGATGAATGGAAGGCGAGAAAAGGATCAGCGACGGCACCAGCACAAGAACAAGGAGCGCGAGGGAGACGGAAATAGCCAAAAGAATGGGCATGCAGCGGTAAAGAAAGTGGCTGCATGTAAAAAGGAAAAGGGATAAGCGGTACTTTCACCACGCATAGCAACAGCGAAAGTGCGTGGGTGAAAGTAGAGCCAATGGAAATGTACTGGCTGTATAGCGGTACTGCGACATATGCATCCAGAGGCCAGGAGGCCTATATAAGGCAGGCGTCGACACAAGGACGACCATCAAGTGTCAAGCAGCGAAGCAAAAGTGGACATCTCAAGACCTCCAGTAGTAATCTTGAGAGTTCAAAAGGCGAGGAAAAGGAAGTGAAGTGTTTTCAAGACCTCCAGTAGTAATCTTGAAGCATCAAATCGAGGCCAGAGAACTCAAAGGACCAAGTCTGGGTTCAAACGAGTGTCCTGAAAATAACACAGGGAACAGAAAATAGGGACGATTCGGGAAATATCCCAGAATCAAGCGGCAGGGAGCAAGAAATAGCAAAGGAAAGATCCTGGAGGAATATTTTGGATTCAGGAAGTATCCTTGAACCAAAATAAGGACCTCAGGAAATATCCTTGAGAGGGAAAGTTCAGGAAATATCCTTGAACAGGGTTCTAAACAAACAGGAAATATCCTGGAGGAATATTTTGGACTCAGGAAGTATCCTTGAACCAAAATAAGGACCTCAGGAAATATCCTTGAGAGGGAAAAGTTCAGGAAATATCCTAGAACAGGGTTTTAGGCAACAGGAAATATCCTGGAGGAATATTTTGGACTCAGGAAGTATCCTTGAACCAAAATAAGGACCTCAGGAAATATCCTTGAGAGGGAAAAGTTCAGGAAATATCCTTGAACAGGGTTTTAGGCAAACAGGAAATATCCTGGAGGAATATTTTGGACTCAGGAAGTATCCTTGAACCAAAATAAGGACCTCAGGAAATATCCTTGAGGGTGAGGAGTTCAGGAAATATCCTTGAACGCGGAGATTGGGGTAGAAATAGAAGTCAGGAGAGCATAGGAGGGTAGGAGAATTCAAGAAACGAAGTTGAACCCAGATCAAGGATCTGAGTCATCTGCGTCGGCATCAAGGAGCCGGCAAAATAAGTCAAGCGAAAGGAGCCAACCACAAAAAGCAAGGAAAAACAGCGAAGACCCGAGCAAAGCAGCACCAAGGACACAAGGATCACGAAGGACCTCCAACTAATCGCCAAGGACCCCTACAGAATCCCAAATACATTAATAAAACCAAGACTAAGACGGTCTGTGCCGAACCTAGCCCTGAAAAGTCTTTTTACCGACTCTAAGGACGAAAAAGGATCGTTACAACTGGCGCCCAACGTGCTATACTGATAAAATAAATAACGTAAACAAGCAAAAAGGATAAGAAAGCGGCAAAATGACCAAATCATGGGTGTACCATATGAAGAAGGAGGATCTGGTGAAACATGGCAGAGAATTCGGGATGAACATGACAGGAACAGTGGAGGACATGAGGAAGCAATTCGGAGAATGGATCTTCAAGCATGAAGAGGATGAAACAAGGAGGAAACAAATAGATGAGCTTGCGATAAAATTCTCAAAATCACAAAGAGAAACAGGACCCCAAAGGGGAATAGACATCGCAACGCTGGCCATCCCAACTTTCAAAACGTCCAGGTGGGCCAGCGATAACGCTCTAGACGACAACGAAAAACAACTCCTAAGGACCACAATCGATGAAAGGAAGAAAAGAGTCGAAGAAGACGTGGTATATGAAAAAAGAAGTAAACCTCATCAATCTAGCGAGTACGCAAAAGTGGCCAAACAAGTCAGAGAATGGACATTTAGATTCGATGGCAACGACAAAGCTCTAGAATTCATCGAACAAGTAGAATGGTCTGCAGATATGTATGGCATCGAGATCGACATGATACCACGAGCAATGCCAGAACTGTTAAAGGACAAAGCCCTAAAATGGTACATTGCCAACAACAAACAGTGGAGGACCTGGGAGGAATTCACGGAAAGCTTTAGGAAGTATTTCTTACCAAAAGGATACTTCAAAAACCTGGCCGACAAAATAAAGGCCAGAAAGCAAGGCAGAAGAGAATCGTTCAAAGATTTCATGATCGAGATGCAGACACTGATGCGACCACTAAAGATCCCAGACTTTGAACAACTGGAGGTGATAATGGAAAACTGTACACCAGACCTGCGTATATTCATCAGGCCGCAAAGCATCAGGACAATGGAAGATTTAATGCAACTGGCGGAAGAATATGAAATTCTTGAACGAGAAAGAGCAGAGTTTATAAGAGAAGACAACAGGATACACAACCAGAGTCTAACGAGGCAGCAAAATTTCAGCGGGGGACAAAGACAAATACCCCATAACACACAAAACACGAGGTTCAGAAGATACGTCGACGGAAATCCACCAACTCATAATGGTCTACAACAAGGTAGAAATATCGAGACAAAATGGATACAGAATCCAAAACAGGCATGTAGGCGATGTGGTGGAGCAGGACACTGGGCAAGAGACTGCAATCGGCCCAGATTGATGTTCTGCTGGCAATGTGGAAAAGTCGGAGTAAGGACGATGAACTGCTGCACAGGGACGGGAAACGAGAACCGGTTCCAGTCTACAAAGGGCGAGCAGGGACCGACAACAACAGCTCCTCAACACTAGTCGGAAGATTAAGAGAAGAGGCGGACCAGCTCTGCGCCATAGTAGAGCTCGCAGGGAGCAGAGTAAAGGGCACCATAGACTCGGGAGCAACGAGCAGCTTCATAAGTCAAAAGATGAGCGAAACGCTCGAACACAAAGGGACATGGAGCAGCGTAAACAAACAAGTATGGATGGCGGACGGGAGCGTAAGCAACATCCAAAGACAATGGGAGGGAGAAGTAAAGTTCGGAAACAAACAAATGTCAATACCATTCCTAGTGCTACCAAATGGAATTGATGCAATGGTACTAGGGTGGAACTTTTTGAAAGCAATGGGGACAACAATCGAATGCGGAGGACACACAATAAGGATACCATCGCTAAAGGGATTCAACGGAAGACTGATAGAGAGAATGTCCATCATAGTGGGACAAGAAAAGGTCGATCAGTCTATTATCGAGTCATTCCTAGGGGAGGAGCTAAAGGAATTGGCAAAAATCACAGGAACGTCAACAGTAGCAACCCATAGGATAAGAATGAAAGATGACGTAGCAGTCCGTCAACGGTATTACCCAAAGAACCCAAAAATGCAGGGAGAGATCGATGATAAAGTGAATGAACTGCTAAGAATGGGATATATAGAACATTCAAAAAGTCCATACAGTTCCCCGATAGTTATGGTTCGGAAGAAACAAACAGGAAAATGGCGATTGTGCGTCGACTTTAGACAAATCAATGCGAAGTCAATTAAGGACGCGTACCCAATGCCTCGGATCGACTACATCCTAAACCAGTTAAAAGAGGCAAAGTTTATTAGCAGTCTAGATCTGAAGGACGGATATTGGCAAATCCCTCTGGAAGAGGGTAGCAGACCGATGTCCGCGTTGACAGTACCAGGGAGAGGACTATTCCAATGGAAGGTAATGCCATTCGGATTACACTCAGCGTCAGCAACTTTCCAAAGGGCGCTTGATCAAGTTATAGGCCCGGAGATGATGCCACACGCATTCGCATACCAGGACGACATCATAGTGGTGAGCAAGACAAGAGAAGACCACATCCGGCATCTCAAGGAAGTTTTCCGAAGATTAAAAACGGCAAACCTCAGAATCAACGCGGAAAAATGCCAATTCTTTAGAAAGGAGCTACAATTTCTAGGCCATCGAGTCACAGAACAAGGAATCGGAACGGACCCAGAAAAAGTGGCAGCGATTGCAGAGATAAAGCCCTCGAGATGCGTGAAAGAACTAAGACAGTATTTGGGGGTAGCATCGTGGTACAGAAGATTTGTGCCAGGTTTTGCAACAATGGTGCAACCGCTACACTCACTGCTCAAGAAGAAGACAAGATGGCACTGGAGCGAAGAACACCAATCCGCATTTGAAGAAGTTAAAAAGAAATTGGTGGCCGACCCAATATTGGCATGCCCAGATTTTGAAAGGATGTTCATCCTTCAAACAGACGCCAGCAACTATGGGCTGGGGGCGATTTTGACTCAGAACACGGATGAAGGAGAACGAGTCATATCGTACGCCAGCAGGTCCTTGAACCCAGCCGAAAAAAACTACTCAGCCACAGAAAAGGAGTGTCTGGCGATCGTATGGGCAATCCGAAAGTTCAAGCCATATGTGGAAGGATACCATTTCAAGGTCGTGACAGACCATATGGCGTTAAAATGGCTAAACAGCATTGAAAGCCCAACCGGACGCATAGCAAGATGGGCTCTGGAACTTCAGCAGTATGACTTCGAAATTACATATAGGAAAGGCCAATTAAATGTAGTGGCGGACGCGCTTTCAAGGCAACCGCTCGAAACATGTAAAAGGCTAATCGAAGACAAAGCAGAAATAGGGCGGGCCAACAAAGAATGCGGATGGATTCAGGACATGAAAATAAAAATGGAGAAGGACGCACAGAAGTACCCAGACTACGTGTGGGAAAACGATCAGCTATACAGAAATATACCCCACAGAGCGGGAGATGAAGATGTAACGTCATGGAAAATGTGCGTGCCTAAAGCACTACGACCGAACATCATAAAAGAAAACCACTCGACGCCCACAGCAGGACACACAGGCAGTAGAAGGACGATAGCGAGAGTAGCAGCGAAATATTTCTGGCCAGGCATGCAGAGAGACATCCGAATGTTTGTGAGTAGATGCGAAGTGTGTTTAAAGTACAAGCCAAATCAGCAACAAGCGGCCGGAAAGATGCTAACGCAAATACCGGAGGAGCCGTGGGCAACGATTTGCGCAGACTTTGTAGGACCACTACCAAGGTCAAAACACGGAAACTCCATGCTACTAGTAATCGTAGATCGGTTCTCAAAATGGACAGAACTCATCCCAATGCGAAAAGCAACAGCAGAAAATTTAGTAAAAGCCTTCAGAGAACGTATTCTGTCCCGTTTTGGAACCCCCAAGACAGTAATTACAGATAACGGAGTGCAGTTCACTAGTAAAATTTTCGAAAAGATGTTGGCAGAATGGGGTAGCCACCATCAGCTCACAGCACCATACACACCGCAGGAAAACCCTACAGAAAGAACAAACAGGACGGTGAAAACAATGATAGCACAATTCGCAGGGGAGAATCAGAGAAACTGGGACGAAAAATGGCCAGAGATCACATTGGCCGTGAATACAAGCAGATCGCAGTCAACAGGATTCACACCAGCGTTCCTAGTACAAGGAAGGGAACCAAGACTGCCAGGCACGATCTACGACAAAATAACGAAAGGATCGGGGGTCGAAACATTAACGCCAACACAGCGGGAAAACCAGTTAAAAGAGCTGTTCGAAATCGTAAGACGAAACATGGAAACAGCGGCACAGGACCAAGCACGTCACTACAATATGAGACGAAGAGAATGGAGGCCAAAACTGGGAGATACAGTATGGGTCAAGGAACACTACCTATCGAAAGCGGCAGAAGGATTTGCGGCCAAACTTGCACCAAAATATGGGGGACCATATAAAGTGGTAGGGTTCCCATCGCCGGTGATATGCAAAGTCCAACATCTGCAAGACGGGCGAACAAGGAAAGCCCATCTCAGTGAAATAAAACCACAGATGCAGGAAACAACATCAGGAACATAAGAAATGGAAGGGATGAATCCAGACCCAAGCGTACAAAAATCACCAGACTAGACCGGCCGGCTAAGAAGGGATTAATGCACGCAAGGAGACGGAGCCATCATCGGACATAATTTATTTAACTGAGAAAATGCATCGGTCACATCAACGATCCTGTAAAATACCTGAAAAGTGTCGAAAACAAAAATAAAAAGGTGGAAAATAAAAAAACATGTAAAAATGGCGAAAACAAAAAACCAAAATAAATTCACCAACAACGGAAAATAATCAAAAAAAAAATATAAGTAATAAATTTTTAAAATAATAATAATTAAATCAAATAATCAATCGATAAATTCACCAACAAAGGAAAATAATCAAAAAAAAATAAATATAATAAATTTCGAGAAAATAAAAATAATTAAATCAAACAATCAATCGATAAAATCACCAACAACTGAAAAACAATCAAAAAAAAATATATATAAATATAAGAAATTTCGAAAATAAAAATAATCAACAACATAAAAAATGGTAAAAACGAAAATCAAAATAATTGCATCAGCAAATTTTTTGCAAATTAATTATTATTCGAGTCAAACTCAATTTACCGTCGGCAAAACACAAATAGAAAACAAAGAAAAATTCGAACCCAACGGCCATTTCACGAAAGAGGGAAATTAAATTCCCATTGGTCGACTAAAGTTACGATATTCACAAAATGGGAGAGCGGCGGAATTTACGATATTCAAAAGAGAGAACAGCAAACGATCACCAACACATACAAACACGCGAGAGCAGAACCAACGCACACACGCGCAATAAAACCGAGAGAGCAAAAAGGGAAATTCTCTCCCATAATAAAAAGGGAAATTTACTCACGCATACATGCAAGTGTGCAAGCGAGATAAATGGCGGCATATGCTTACACAGGCAAAATACAAAGGAAAATAAACATATAAAGAAATTAAATGGCAACATATAATAAATTAACATGTAAAAAGCAAAGATATATACATGGATAAAAAGGAAACAATAAGAATATATGCAAGACCGAATGAAGAGAGACCCCGCAAGACGCGGCTCACACATACAAACAAAGAAATGAACAAACAAATGAGCGAGCCGACACGAAGAGAATGGGCCCCGAAATACGGCATCAAGCAGCGCAGCGTGCAATGCGAGGTTACATGGTAACTCGCAAACAGAAAATGGATTCACTTGAAATTTTTCTGCACAGCAGCAACAGCTCATTCCTTTATATATTTTTATATTTTTTTTATATTTTACACAATGAACATGCAAAATAAGCATCATGGCCAAACGACGAATGGCGGAAGGGGAGGTGAGGCACCACGGGCCCAAGAGGAGGGGATGAGGGGGCGTGGTGGCCCACGGCATGAAGAAGAAGAAGAGGCGATGCAGCTGCTGGCATCGCCTTATGTGTCCGATGAGGAGTCCGGTGACGAGGGACCGATAGTGTTAGAACCGGTCATCGTCATCTCATCGGATGACGAGGAGGGGGAGACGGACGAGGAGTCGGGAATAGCCTCGGAAGGAGAGGACTATGGGAGGGAAGAAGAGGAGGAGGAGCAGGAGGAAGAGGAAGAAGAATTTGGGATGGAGGAAGATGAAGAGGATGAGGAAGTGGTGGTGGTGGACGACGGGGGCGAATCCGACGCCACCGAAATAGCACCCCCACCCCCAAGGTGGAATCCGGTGAGACCGCCGACGCCACACCGAAGAATGTCGAGTGGGTCGGTGGACACGCAGTGGATGCGGGACCATTGCGGGTCGGAGGAGGAGCAAGGACCGGCGGCAGACGAGAGGAGGGCACCATCACCGGACCAGCAAGGTGGCCCGGCACCCCCACCCCCGTTCACCCCTGGCCCACCCCGAAGGGACCAGTGGGTGGAGTCTGTGCGGGTGGGGATTTACTGGGTACACCGGGCCACCACGGTGTCCCAATGGGCAGTACCCGACGCCCAACAATCATCCCAACAACAGCACCAACAAGGGTTCCAACAACAACAACCTGCCCAGCACCAACAAGATTCGCAGCACCAACAAGATTCCCAGCACCAGCAACCAACCCAGCAACAACAACAACCCCAACTCCAGCAACAACAACAACCCCAACTCCAGCAACAACAACCACCCCAGCAACAGCAACCACTCCAGCAACAACACCAGCCACAACTTGAGCAGCAGCAACAACCACAGCTCCAGCAACCACGAGCACAAGAGCCACGGGATCCCCGGCTAAGGTCAAACGGGCCGAGTCCCTGGGTCTGGCCGCGCCCAATGCTGCAACGACAAGGCTCGCTGCCGGAGCAGCAAGCGGACAGACCCAGGCCGACACTAGGTCGACAAAGATCATGCCCGGTGCCAGTAGGGCATGATAGGTGGGTCGAAGTGGAGGCCGAGGAGTGGCCGGTCAACGTATTCGAGGCAGTGGAGGAGATGGTGCAGCAGGGGGGAACAAGACGGGTGAGGGTGGTGTGGGCAGGAAGGCTTAGATATAGGGTAAGGGTGGCAAGGGGTAACGCCAGGGTGTTCAGGGAAAGGGTGTAGAGATAAGGAAAGTAGGTTAAGAACGTAGAAAGTAAGAGATAAGAATGAAGTTTAGGGTAAGAAACAACAATGAAGTTTAGGGTAAGAAACAACAATGAAGTTTAGGTTAAGAGACATAGCATGAAGTTAGGTTAAGACATGAAGAAATAGGTTAAGAGAAGAAGCGGAACGAGCCATGCATCGGGCAATATATCCGTTTTTATGTATGAAAAGAAAAGATGCTCTAATCCGCCATCAGAATCGAAATAGAAACTCAGCAATCGCCAATGTAAGATGTCAGAATGGCTTCACAAAAAGATGCGAACTTGAGTCACAAAAAAAAATTTAATTAAAAACAAGGCACAGACCAAACAGAAAAAAAAATTATTTTTGCAACAAATCAAGCTGAACTAAGGGACTTTAGGGAGGTGATCCTCCTCTACTCGGACCACGAAAGGGGAGTTGTGAGGTGCATAAATGTCAAACAATTATGCACCCCACAACATGCTGTATGCATCAGCCAGATCAGAACAACAACAAAGTTGCTAGCAACAAACACAGCCAGCAACACAAGAAGCTAGCAACATGTATACACAAAGCCAAGGGCTGGTTTGCCGTCGGCAAAACAAAACTCGCGCAGGCCGTTTTGCCGTCGGCAAAACAACAGCGAAAGAAAATATAACAAACAACGGCAACAAATATACAAAGCTAGCAACATGTATACACAAAGCCAAGGGCTGTTTTGCCGTCGGCAAAACAACGGCAACGGAAGGAGAAAGAAATAATGCACAAAGAACAACAACAACAAATACATGAAATTAGTATATATTATTATATACAAAATGCATAATAACAAATACCTCAATGCAACACAACAACAACAAATACAATAAATTATTATGTATGATTATATATAAAATATATAATAATACATTAAATGCAACAACAATAACAAATATATAAAACAGCAAATACATTAAATAACACAGCAATAACAAAGATATAAAACGAAACGCAAAACAGCAACAACAAGTGAAGCAAGCCCAGCAGCAGAATAAATGCAAGCAATAACGCAAACGCAAGAACAGCTGAGCATAAACAAATGCGAAGAGCTGCAACAAAAACAAAGGCAGCTGGGCATAAGCAAAAATGCAAAGCGCCGGTTGTTGCTGAGCCCCAAGCATTTAACAGAAGCCCAAAGCAAACGAACAAACGGAAAGCAAAGGGCGATGTCACCAGAGAGCGAGAGCGAGAGCGAAAGCGAGAGCGGCCGTTCACACGTACACTGTACGTGTGAATGCAATACGATCGCCGCGAAGCGCACTTCGGAATGTGGGCACCGAGAGCACCAAAAGTGAGGGCTAGCGAGCCCGAAAGACGGGTGCGGGTGTGAAGGGGGCCCTTGAACGAAATAAAGTGAGGGCTCTGCTTGTCAAAAGGGGAGTAGTGGGGGGTGACAGTGGCAGATCGTATGAGAGCGAGAGTCATATGGCGGGGCGGCCAATGGGAACAAAGCGAATATCGTTGGAGAGGCCAAGTTACGATAAGAATGGGCAGCCCGTACGATAGAAGGGAAATGGGTGGGTGTATAAATAAGTAAATAATTAATTATTTAAATATGTATATAAATAGATATAAGGAAATGTATGAATTGTTAGAGAAATTAGATGAAATCATTGTAATAGAATTAAGGAAAATATTCGGAGGTCCACAAGGGCATAAAAGGGGTCATAGGCGAGGTTGGAGGTCGCGATGAATGGAAGGCGAGAAAAGGATCAGCGACGGCACCAGCACAAGAACAAGGAGCGCGAGGGAGACGGAAATAGCCAAAAGAATGGGCATGCAGCGGTAAAGAAAGTGGCTGCATGTAAAAAGGAAAAGGGATAAGCGGTACTTTCACCACGCATAGCAACAGCGAAAGTGCGTGGGTGAAAGTAGAGCCAATGGAAATGTACTGGCTGTATAGCGGTACTGCGACATATGCATCCAGAGGCCAGGAGGCCTATATAAGGCAGGCGTCGACACAAGGACGACCATCAAGTGTCAAGCAGCGAAGCAAAGTGGACATCTCAAGACCTCCAGTAGTAATCTTGAGAGTTCAAAAGGCGAGGAAAAGGAAGTGAAGTGTTTTCAAGACCTCCAGTAGTAATCTTGAAGCATCAAATCGAGGCCAGAGAACTCAAAGGACCAAGTCTGGGTTCAAACGAGTGTCCTGAAAATAACACAGGGAACAGAAAATAGGGACGATTCGGGGAAATATCCCAGAATCAAGCGGCAGGGAGAAGAAATAGCAAAGGAAAGATCCTGGAGGAATATTTTGGATTCAGGAAGTATCCTTGAACCAAAATAAGGACCTCAGGAAATATCCTTGAGAGGGGAAAGTTCAGGAAATATCCTTGAACAGGGTTCTAAACAAACAGGAAATATCCTGGAGGAATATTTTGGACTCAGGAAGTATCCTTGAACCAAAATAAGGACCTCAGGAAATATCCTTGAGAGGGAAAAGTTCAGGAAATATCCTAGAACAGGGTTTTAGGCAACAGGAAATATCCTGGAGGAATATTTTGGACTCAGGAAGTATCCTTGAACCAAAATAAGGACCTCAGGAAATATCCTTGAGAGGGAAAAGTTCAGGAAATATCCTTGAACAGGGTTTTAGGCAAACAGGAAATATCCTGGAGGAATATTTTGGACTCAGGAAGTATCCTTGAACCAAAATAAGGACCTCAGGAAATATCCTTGAGAGGGAAAAGTTCGGGAAATATCCTTGAACTGGGTTTTGAGCATACAGGAAGTATCCTGGAAGAGTATTTTGGATTCAGGAAGTATCCTTGAACCAAAATAAGGACCTCAGGAAATATCCTTGAGGGTGAGGAGTTCAGGAAATATCCTTGAACGCGGAGATTGGGGTAGAAATAGAAGTCAGGAGAGCATAGGAGGGTAGGAGAATTCAAGAAACGAAGTTGAACCCAGATCAAGGATCTGAGTCATCTGCGTCGGCATCAAGGAGCCGGCAAAATAAGTCAAGCGAAAGGAGCCAACCACAAAAAGCAAGGAAAAACAGCGAAGACCCAAGCAAAGCAGCACCAAGGACACAAGGATCACGAAGGACCTCCAACTAATCGCCAAGGACCCCTACAGAATCCCAAATACATTAATAAAACCAAGACTAAGACGGTCTGTGCCGAAATTATATCCCAAAAGCGTTATTATTTATCGGGGCACAAAATAAATTTTGTTGTGCCGAACCTAGCCCTGAAAAGTCTTTTTACCGACTCTAAGGACGAAAAAGGATCTTTTCAACCTGCAGAGTTTCTTTTCTCGAAGGACCAAATGAATAGGGATTCCGGGGAAAAAAAAAATAACCCAAATATTCATTAGTGAATTCAAAACTGAACTGCTTTTATTTGAGAAAGTTCTGAGTTTATATAGGCATTCTTACGCTCTAAGGGGTCACATTTGTGGAGGGTCGGGGTATCTTAGTCTAGTGTTAGAACCAATCGCGAGAGCTCATGATCAGCGGCCGGGGTTTGAAATCTATTTTGGTTAATCCCGGCGTTGGCCGTTGCCTGGCTCATGTTTGCCGAGGCTCGTTTAATACATTTGTTATCTATTTTAAGCGGGCCCTTTTGGTGTTCTCAATCTTATGCTATGTTAGTGTCCTCTATACATAGAGTCGTATTTTATATTATGTTATTGCCATGTACACATTGAGTAGTACTGCGTTTTATTATCAACAATGTTTTTCTCAGCCGCCTCGAAGATTACAGTGTTTATTCTTAAACAGACTCTAAGGCTGCCATATGACTTAAGATGGCTGCTACAAGTCTCATCGAGCCGGCTCTACGCCATTTCGAAAAGCTAGATTGGACTATTGGGCATACATCAAGGACTCTAAGGCTGCCATATAACTTAAGATCGCTGCTACAATTCTCATCGAGCCGGCTATCCGTCACTTCCGGAAGCTAGATTGGACTATTGGGCATCTATCAAGGAATCTAAGGCTGCCAAATAACTTAAGGTCGCTGCTACAAGTCTCATCGAGCCGGCTATCCGTCACTTTCGGAAGCTAAATTGGACTATTGGGCATCCTGCAAAGACCCTAAGGCTGAAATATGACTTAAGATGGCTGCTACAAGTCTCAACGTGCCGGCTATCCGTCACTTCCGGAAGCTAGATTGGACTATTGGGCATCTATCAAGGACTCTAAGGCTGCCATATGACTTAAGATGGCTGCTACAAATCTCATCGAGCCGGCTATCCGTCACTTCCGGAAGATAGACTGGACTATTGGGCATCCTTCAAGGACCCTAAGGCTGCCATATGACTTAAGATGGCTGCTACAAGTCTCAACGTGCCGGCTATCCGTCACTTCCGGAAGCTAGATTGGACTATTGGGCATCTATTAAGGGCTCTAAGGCTGCCATATGACTTAAGATGGCTGCTACAAATCTCATCGAGCCGGCTATCCGTCACTTCCGGAAGCTAGATTGGACTATTGGGCATCCTTCAAGGATCCTAAGGCTGCCATATGACTTAAGATGGCTGCTACAAATCTCATCGAGCCGGCTATCCGTCACTTCCGGAAGATAGACTGGACTATTGGGCATCCTCCAAGTACCCTAAGGCTGCCATATGACTTAAGATGGCTGCTACAAGTCTCAACGTGCCGGCTATCCGTCACTTTCGGAAGATAGATTGGACTATTGGGCATCTATCAAGGACTCTAAGGCTGCTATATGACTTAAGATGACTGCTACAAATCTCATCGAGCCGGCTATCCGTCACTTCCGGAAGCTAGACTGGACTATTGGGCATCTATCAAAGGACTCTAAGGCTGCCATATGACTTAAGATGGCTGCTACAAATCTCATCGAGCCGGCTATCCGTCACTTCCGGAAGCTAGATTGGACTATTGGGCATCTATCAAGGACTCTAAGGCTGCCATATGACTTAAGATGGCTGCTACAAGTCTCATCGAGCCGGCTCTAGATTAGACTATTGGGCAGCTATCAAGGAATCTAAGGCTGCCATATGACTTAAGATGGCTGCTACAAATCTCATCGAGCCGGCTATCCGTCACTTCCGGAAGCTAGATTGGACTATTGGGCATCTATCAAGGACTCTAAGGCTGCCATATGACTTAAGATGGCTGCTACAAGTCTCATCGAGCCGGCTATCCGTCACTTCCGGAAGCTAGATTGGACTATTGGGCATCTATCAAGGACTCTAAGGCTGCCATATGACTTAAGATGGCTGCTACAAGTCTCATCGAGCCGGCTCTAGATTAGACTATTGGGCAGCTATCAAGGAATCTAAGGCTGCCATATGACTTAAGATGGCTGCTACAAGTCTCATCGAGCCGGCTATCCGTCACTTCCGGAAGCTAGACTGGACTATTGGGCATCTATCAAGGACTCTAAGGCTGCCATATGACTTAAGATGGCTGCTACAAATCTCATCGAGCCGGCTATCCGTCACTTCCGGAAGCTAGATTGGACTATTGGGCATCTATCAAGGACTCTAAGGCTGCCATATGACTTAAGATGGCTGCTACAAATCTCATCGAGCCGGCTATCCGTCACTTCCGGAAGCTAGATTGGACTATTGGGCATCTATCAAAGGACTCTAAGGCTGCCATATGACTTAAGATGGCTGCTACAAATCTCATCGAGCCGGCTATCCGTCACTTCCGGAAGCTAGATTGGACTATTGGGCATCTATCAAGGACTCTAAGGCTGCCATATGACTTAAGATGGCTGCTACAAGTCTCATCGAGCCGGCTCTAGATTGGACTATTGGGCAGCTATCAAGGACTCAAAGGCTGCCATATGACTTAAGTTGACTGCTACAAATCTCATCGAGCCGGCTATCCGTCACTTCCGGAAGCTAGATTGGACTATTGGGCATCTATCAAGGACTCTAAGGCTGCCATATGACTTAAGATGGCTGCTACAAATCTCATCGAGCCGGCTATCCGTCACTTCCGGAAGCTAGATTGGACTATTGGGCATCTATCAAGGACTCTAAGGCTGCCATATGACTTAAGATGGCTGCTACAAGTCTCATCGAGCCGGCTCTAGATTGGACTATTGGGCAGCTATCAAGGAATCTAAGGCTGCCAAATGACTTAAGGTCGCTGCTACAAGTCTCATCGAGCCGGCTATCCGTCACTTCCGGAAGCTAGATTGGACTATTGGGCATCTATCAAGGACTCTAAGGCTGCCATATGACTTAAGATGGCTGCTACAAGTCTCATCGAGCCGGCTCTAGATTGGACTATTGGGCAGCTATCAAGGACTCTAAGGCTGCCATATGACTTAAGATGGCTGCTACAAGTCTCATCGAGCCGGGTATCCGTCACTTCCGGAAGCTAGATTGGACTATTGGGCATCTATCAAGGACTCTAAGGCTGCCATATGACTTAAGATGGCTGCTACAAGTCTCATCGAGCCGGCTATCCGTCACTTCCGGAAGCTAGATTGGACTATTGGGCATCTATCAAGGACTCTAAGGCTGCCATATGACTTAAGATGGCTGCTACAAGTCTCATCGAGCCGGCTCTAGATTGGACTATTGGGCATCTATCAAGGACTCTAAGGCTGCCATATGACTTAAGATGGCTGCTATAAGTCTCAACGTGCCGGCTATCCGTCACTTCCGGAAGCTAGATTGGACTATTGGGCATCTATCAAGGACTCTAAGGCTGCCATATGACTTAAGATGGCTGCTACAAGTCTCAACGAGCCGGCTATCCGTCACTTCCGGAAGCTAGATTGGACTATTGGGCATCTATCAAGGACTCTAAGGCTGCCATATGACTTAAGATGGCTGCTACAAATCTCATCGAGCCGGCTATCCGTCACTTCCGGAAGCTAGATTGGACTATTGGGCATCTATCAAGGACTCTAAGGCTGCCATATGACTTAAGATGGCTGCTACAAGTCTCATCGAGCCGGCTATCCGTCACTTCCGGAAGCTAGATTGGACTATTGGGCATCTATCAAGGACTCTAAGGCTGCCATATGACTTAAGATGGCTGCTACAAGTCTCAACGTGCCGGCTATCCGTCACTTCCGGAAGCTAGATTGGACTATTGGGCATCTATCAAGGACTCTAAGGCTGCCATATGACTTAAGATGACTGCTACAAGTCTCAAAATCGCGGCTCTAAGTCCCTTGCGGCAGCTAGATTGGACTATTGGGCATCCTTCAAGGACCCTAAGGCTGCCATATAACTTCAGATGGCTGCTACAAGTCTCAACGTGCCGGCTGTCCGTCACTTCCGGAAGCTAGATTGGACTATTGGGCAGCTATAAGGGCTCTAAGGCTGCCAAATGACTTAAGATGACTGCTACAAGTCTCAATAACGCGGCTCTAAGTCCTTTGCGGCAGCTAGTTTGGACTATTGGGCATCCTTCAAGGACCCTAAGGCTGCCATATGACTTAAGATGGCTGCTACAAGTCTCATCGAGCCGGCTATCCGTCACTTCCGGAAGCTAGATTGGACTATTGGGCATCTATCAAGGACTCTAAGGCTGCCAAATGACTTAAGATGACTGCTACAAGTCTCAAAATCGCGGCTCTAAGTCCCTTGCGGCAGCTAGATTGGACTATTGGGCAGCTATCAAGGACTCAAAGGCTGCCATATGACTTAAGTTGACTGCTACAAATCTCATCGAGCCGGCTATCCGTCACTTCCGGAAGCTAGACTGGACTATTGGGCATCTATCAAGGACTCTAAGGCTGCCATATGACTTAAGATGGCTGCTACAAATCTCATCGAGCCGGCTATCCGTCACTTCCGGAAGCTAGATTGGACTATTGGGCATCTATCAAGGACTCTAAGGCTGCCATATGACTTAAGATGGCTGCTACAAGTCTCAACGAGCCGGCTATCCGTCACTTCCGGAAGCTAGATTGGACTATTGGGCATCTATCAAGGACTCTAAGGCTGCCATATGACTTAAGGTGGCTGCTACAAGTCTCATCGAGCCGGCTATCCGTCACTTCCGGAAGCTAGATTGGACTATTGGGCATCTATCAAGGACTCTAAGGCTGCCATATGACTTAAGATGGCTGCTACAAGTCTCATCGAGCCGGCTCTAGATTAGACTATTGGGCAGCTATCAAGGACTCTAAGGCTGCCATATGACTTAAGATGGCTGCTACAAGTCTCAACGTGCCGGCTATCCGTCACTTCCGGAAGCTAGATTGGACTATTGGGCATCTATCAAGGACTCTAAGGCTGCCATATGACTTAAGATGGCTGCTACAAGTCTCAACGTGCCGGCTATCCGTCACTTCCGGAAGCTAGATTGGACTATTGGGCATCTATCAAGGACTCTAAGGCTGCCATATGACTTAAGATGACTGCTACAAGTCTCAAAATCGCGGCTCTAAGTCCCTTGCGGCAGCTAGATTGGACTATTGGGCAGCTATCAAGGACTCTAAGGCTGCCATATGACTTAAGATGACTGCTACAAATCTCATCGAGCCGGCTATCCGTCACTTCCGGAAGCTAGATTGGACTATTGGGCATCTATCAAGGACTCTAAGGCTGCCATATGACTTAAGATGGCTGCTACAAATCTCATCGAGCCGGCTATCCGTCACTTCCGGAAGCTAGATTGGACTATTGGGCATCTATCAAGGACTCTAAGGCTGCCATATGACTTAAGATGGCTGCTACAAGTCTCATCGAGCCGGCTATCCGTCACTTCCGGAAGCTAGATTGGACTATTGGGCATCTATCAAGGACTCTAAGGCTGCCATATGACTTAAGATGGCTGCTACAAGTCTCAACGTGCCGGCTATCCGTCACTTCCGGAAGCTAGATTGATCTAAGGCGCATAGACTAAGACACAAGTCCAAGATTTATGGCATCCATCAAGGACCCTAAGGCTGCCATATGACTTAAGATGGCTGCTACAAGTCTCATCGAGCCGGCTATCCGTTTGGACTATTGGGCATCTATCAAGGACTCTAAGGCTGCCATATGACTTAAGATGGCTGCTACAAGTCTCATCGAGCCGGCTCTACGTCACTTCCGGAAGCTAGATTGGACTATTGGGCAGCTATCAAGGACTCTAAGGCTGCCAAATGACTTAAGATGGCTGCTACAAGTCTCATCGAGCCGGCTATCCGTCACTTCCGGAAGCTAGATTGGACTATTGGGCATCTATCAAGGACTCTAAGGCTGCCATATGACTTAAGATGGCTGCTACAAGTCTCATCGAGCCGGCTTCGGAAGCTAGATTGGACTATTGGGCATCTATCAAGGACTCTAAGGCTGCCATATGACTTAAGATGGCTGCTACAAGTCTCATCGAGCCGGCTATCCGTCACTTCCGGAAGCTAGATTGGACTATTGGGCATCTATCAAGGACTCTAAGGCTGCCATATGACTTAAGATGGCTGCTACAAGTCTCAACGAGCCGGCTATCCGTCACTTCCGGAAGCTAGATTGGACTATTGGGCATCTATCAAGGACTCTAAGGCTGCCATATGACTTAAGATGGCTGCTACAAGTCTCAAAATCGAGCGGCTCTAAGTCACTTCCGGCAGCTAGATTGGACTATTGGGCAGCTATCAAGGACTCTAAGGCTGCCATATGACTTAAGATGGCTGCTACAAATCTCATCGAGCCGGCTATCCGTCACTTCCGGAAGCTAGATTGGACTATTGGGCATCTATCAAGGACTCTAAGGCTGCCATATGACTTAAGATGGCTGCTACAAGTCTCATCGAGCCGGCTATCCGTCACTTCCGGAAGCTAGATTGGACTATTGGGCATCTATCAAGGACTCTAAGGCTGCCATATGACTTAAGATGGCTGCTATAAGTCTCAACGTGCCGGCTATCCGTCACTTTCGGAAGATAGATTGGACTCTAAGGCTGCTATATGACTTAAGATGACTGCTACAAGTCTCAAAATCGCGGCTCTAAATCCCTTGCGGCAGCTAGTTTGGATTATTGGGCATCCTTCAAGGACCCTAAGGCTGCCATATGACTTAAGATGGCTGCTACAAGTCTCAACGTGCCGGCTATCCGTCACTTCCGGAAGCTAGATTGGACTATTGGGCAGCTATAAGGGCTCTAAGGCTGCCAAATGACTTAAGATGACTGCTACAAGTCTCAATAACGCGGCTCTAAGTCCTTTGCGGCAGCTAGTTTGGACTATTGGGCATCCTTCAAGGACCCTAAGGCTGCCATATGACTTAAGATGGCTGCTACAAGTCTCATCGAGCCGGCTATCCGTCACTTCCGGAAGCTAGATTGGACTATTGGGCATCTATCAAGGACTCTAAGGCTGCCAAATGACTTAAGATGACTGCTACAAGTCTCAAATCGCGGCTCTAAGTCCCTTTCGGCAGCTAGATTGGACTATTGGGCATCTATCAAGGACTCTAAGGCTGCCATATGACTTAAGATGGCTGCTACAAATCTCATCGAGCCGGCTATCCGTCACTTCCGGAAGCTAGATTGGACTATTGGGCATCTATCAAGGACTCTAAGGCTGCCATATGACTTAAGATGGCTGCTACAAATCTCATCGAGCCGGCTATCCGTCACTTCCGGAAGCTAGATTGGACTATTGGGCATCTATCAAGGACTCTAAGGCTGCCATATGACTTAAGATGGCTGCTACAAGTCTCAACGTGCCGGCTATCCGTCACTTCCGGAAGCTAGATTGGACTATTGGGCATCTATCAAGGACTCTAAGGCTGCCATATGACTTAAGATGACTGCTACAAGTCTCAAAATCGCGGCTCTAAGTCCCTTCCGGCAGCTAGATTGGACTATTGGGCATCTATCAAGGACTCTAAGGCTGCCATATGACTTAAGATGGCTGCTACAAGTCTCATCGAGCCGGCTATCCGTCACTTCCGGAAGCTAGATTGGACTATTGGGCATCTATCAAGGACTCTAAGGCTGCCATATGACTTAAGATGGCTGCTACAAGTCTCATCGAGCCGGCTCACTTCCGGAAGCTAGATTGGACTATTGGGCATCTATCAAGGACTCTAAGGCTGCCATATGACTTAAGATGGCTGCTACAAGTCTCAACGTGCCGGCTATCCGTCACTTCCGGAAGCTAGATTGGACTATTGGGCATCTATCAAGGACTCTAAGGCTGCCATATGACTTAAGATGGCTGCTACAAGTCTCATCGTGCCGGCTATCCGTCACTTCCGGAAGCTAGATTGGACTATTGGGCATCTATCAAGGACTCTAAGGCTGCCATATGACTTAAGATGACTGCTACAAGTCTCAAAATCGACGGCTCTACGTCCCTTCCGGCAGCTAGATTGGACTATTGGGCAGCTATCAAGGACTCTAAGGCTGCCATATGACTTAAGATGGCTGCTACAAGTCTCATCGAGCCGGCTATCCGTCACTTCCGGAAGCTAGATTGGACTATTGGGCATCTATCAAGGACTCTAAGGCTGCCATATGACTTAAGATGGCTGCTACAAGTCTCATCGAGCCGGCTTTCCGGAAGCTAGATTGGACTATTGGGCATCTATCAAGGACTCTAAGGCTGCCATATGACTTAAGATGACTGCTACAAGTCTCAAAATCGAGCCGGCTCTAAGTCCCTTGCGGCAGCTAGATTGGACTATTGGGCATCCTATCAAGGACCCTAAGGCTGCCATATGACTTAAGATGGCTGCTACAAGTCTCAACGTGCCGGCTATCCGTCACTTCCGGAAGCTAGATTGGACTATTGGGCATCTATCAAGGACTCTAAGGCTGCCAAATGACTTAAGATGACTGCTACAAGTCTCAATAACGCGGCTCTAAGTCCTTTGCGGCAGCTAGTTTGGACTATTGGGCATCCTTCAAGGACCCTAAGGCTGCCATATGACTTAAGATGGCTGCTACAAGTCTCATCGAGCCGGCTATCCGTCACTTCCGGAAGCTAGATTGGACTATTGGGCATCTATCAAGGACTCTAAGGCTGCCATATGACTTAAGATGGCTGCTACAAGTCTCAACGTGCCGGCTATCCGTCACTTCCGGAAGCTAGATTGGACTATTGGGCATCTATCAAGGACTCTAAGGCTGCCATATGACTTAAGATGGCTGCTACAAGTCTCATCGAGCCGGCTTCCGGAACTAGATTGGACTATTGGGCAGCTATCAAGGACTCTAAGGCTGCCATATGACTTAAGATGGCTGCTACAAATCTCATCGAGCCGGCTATCCGTCACTTCCGGAAGCTAGATTGGACTATTGGGCATCTATCAAGGACTCTAAGGCTGCCATATGACTTAAGATGGCTGCTACAAGTCTCATCGAGCCGGCTATCCGTCACTTCCGGAAGCTAGATTGGACTATTGGGCATCTATCAAGGACTCTAAGGCTGCCATATGACTTAAGATGGCTGCTACAAGTCTCATCGTGCCGGCTATCCGTCACTTCCGGAAGCTAGATTGGACTATAAGGAATCTAAGGCTGCCATATGACTTAAGATGACTGCTACAAGTCTCAAAATCGCGGCTCTAAGTCCCTTGCGGCAGCTAGTTTGGACTATTGGGCATCCTTCAAGGACCCTAAGGCTGCCATATAACTTCAGATGGCTGCTACAAGTCTCAACGTGCCGGCTGTCCGTCACTTCCGGAAGCTAGATTGGACTATTGGGCAGCTATAAGGACTCTAAGGCTGCCAAATGAATTAAGATGACTGCTACAAGTCTCAATAACGCGGCTCTAAGTCCTTTGCGGCAGCTAGTTTGGACTATTGGGCATTCTTCAAGGACCCTAAGGCTGCCATATGACTTAAGATGGCTGCTACAAGTCTCATCGAGCCGGCTATCCGTCACTTCCGGAAGCTAGATTGGACTATTGGGCATCTATCAAGGACTCTAAGGCTGCCATATGACTTAAGATGACTGCTACAAGTCTCAAAATCGGCGGCTCTAAGTCCCTTGCGGCAGCTAGATTGGACTATTGGGCAGCTATCAAGGACTCTAAGGCTGCCATATGACTTAAGATGGCTGCTACAAGTCTCATCGAGCCGGCTATCCGTCACTTCCGGAAGCTAGATTGGACTATTGGGCATCTATCAAGGACTCTAAGGCTGCCATATGACTTAAGATGGCTGCTACAAGTCTCATCGAGCCGGCTATCCGTCACTTCCGGAAGCTAGATTGGACTATTGGGCATCTATCAAGGACTCTAAGGCTGCCATATGACTTAAGATGGCTGCTACAAGTCTCATCGAGCCGGCTCTAGATTGGACTATTGGGCATCTATCAAGGACTCTAAGGCTGCTATATGACTTAAGATGACTGCTACAAGTCTCAAAATCGCGGCTCTAAGTCCCTTGCGGCAGCTAGATTGGACTATTGGGCAGCTATCAAGGAATCTAAGGCTGCCAAATGACTTAAGGTCGCTGCTACAAGTCTCATCGAGCCGGCTATCCGTCACTTCCGGAAGCTAGATTGGACTATTGGGCATCTATCAAGGACTCTAAGGCTGCCATATGACTTAAGATGGCTGCTACAAGTCTCAAATCGAGCCGGCTCTACGTCACCTTCCGGCAGCTAGATTGGACTATTGGGCAGCTATCAAGGACTCTAAGGCTGCCATATGACTTAAGGTCGCTGCTACAAGTTTCATCGAGCCGGGTATCCGTCACTTCCGGAAGCTAGACTGGACTATTGGGCATCTATCAAGGACTCTAAGGCTGCCATATGACTTAAGATGGCTGCTACAAGTCTCATCGAGCCGGCTCTAGATTGGACTATTGGGCAGCTATCAAGGACTCAAAGGCTGCCATATGACTTAAGATGGCTGCTATAAGTCTCAACGTGCCGGCTATCCGTCACTTTCGGAAGATAGATTGGACTATTGGGCATCTATCAAGGACTCTAAGGCTGCCATATGACTTAAGATGGCTGCTATAAGTCTCAACGTGCCGGCTATCCGTCACTTTCGGAAGATAGATTGGACTATTGGGCATCTATCAAGGACTCTAAGGCTGCTATATGACTTAAGATGACTGCTACAAGTCTCAAAATCGCGGCTCTAAGTCCCTTGCGGCAGCTAGATTGGACTATTGGGCAGCTATCAAGGACTCTAAGGCTGCCATATGACTTAAGATGGCTGCTACAAGTCTCATCGAGCCGGCTATCCGTCACTTCCGGAAGCTAGATTGGACTATTGGGCATCTATCAAGGACTCTAAGGCTGCCATATGACTTAAGATGGCTGCTACAAGTCTCATCGAGCTTGTCTCTTCCGGAAGATTGATTGGACTATTGGGCATCTATCAAGGACTCTAAGGCTGCCATATGACTTAAGATGGCTGCTACAAGTCTCAAATCGAGCGGCTCTAAGTCACCTTCCGGAAGCTAGATTGGACTATTGGGCAGCTATCAAGGACTCTAAGGCTGCCATATGACTTAAGATGGCTGCTACAAATCTCATCGAGCCGGCTATCCGTCACTTCCGGAAGCTAGATTGGACTATTGGGCATCTATCAAGGACTCTAAGGCTGCCATATGACTTAAGATGGCTGCTACAAGTCTCATCGAGCCGGCTATCCGTCACTTCCGGAAGCTAGATTGGACTATTGGGCATCTATCAAGGACTCTAAGGCTGCCATATGACTTAAGATGGCTGCTACAAGTCTCATCGAGCCGGCTCCCTACTTCCGGAAGCTAGATTGGACTATTGGGCAGCTATCAAGGGACTCTAAGGCTGCCATATGACTTAAGATGGCTGCTACAAGTCTCATCGAGCCGGCTATCCGTCACTTCCGGAAGCTAGATTGGACTATTGGGCATCTATCAAGGACTCTAAGGCTGCCATATGACTTAAGATGGCTGCTACAAGTCTCATCGAGCCGTCTACTTCCGGAAGCTAGATTGGACTATTGGGCAGCTATCAAGGACTCTAAGGCTGCCATATGACTTAAGATGGCTGCTACAAGTCTCAACGTGCCGGCTATCCGTCACTTCCGGAAGCTAGATTGGACTATTGGGCATCTATCAAGGACTCTAAGGCTGCCATATGACTTAAGATGGCTGCTACAAGTCTCAACGAGCCGGCTATCCGTCACTTCCGGAAGCTAGATTGGACTATTGGGCATCTATCAAGGACTCTAAGGCTGCCATATGACTTAAGATGGCTGCTACAAGTCTCAAAATCGAGCCGGCTCTACGTCCCTTGCGGCAGCTAGATTGGACTATTGGGCAGCTATCAAGGACTCTAAGGCTGCCATATGACTTAAGATGGCTGCTACAAATCTCATCGAGCCGGCTATCCGTCACTTCCGGAAGCTAGATTGGACTATTGGGCAGCTATCAAGGACTCTAAGGCTGCCATATGACTTAAGATGGCTGCTACAAGTCTCATCGAGCCGGCTATCCGTCACTTCCGGAAGCTAGATTGGACTATTGGGCATCTATCAAGGACTCTAAGGCTGCCATATGACTTAAGATGGCTGCTACAAGTCTCATCGAGCCGGCTTCCGGAAGCTAGATTGGACTATTGGGTACATCAAGGACTCTAAGGCTGCCATATGACTTAAGATGGCTGCTACAAATCTCATCGAGCCGGCTATCCGTCACTTCCGGAAGCTAGATTGGACTATTGGGCAGCTATCAAGGACTCTAAGGCTGCCATATAGACTTAAGATGGCTGCTACAAGTCTCATCGAGCCGGCTATCCGTCACTTCCGGAAGCTAGATTGGACTATTGGGCATCCTTCAAGGACCCTAAGGCTGCCATATGACTTAAGATGGCTGCTACAAGTCTCATCGAGCCGGCTATCTACGCCATTTCCGGAAGCTAGATTGGACTATTGGGCATCCATCAAGGACCCTAAGGCTGCCATATGACTTAAGATGGCTGCTACAAGTCTCATCGAGCCGGCTTCCGGAAGCTAGATTGGACTATTGGGCAGCTATCAAGGACTCTAAGGCTGCCAAATGACTTAAGATGGCTGCTACAAGTCTCATCGAGCCGGCTATCCGTCACTTCCGGAAGCTAGATTGGACTATTGGGCATCTATCAAGGACTCTAAGGCTGCCATATGACTTAAGATGGCTGCTACAAGTCTCATCGAGCCGGCTCTACGCCATTTCGGAAAGCTAGATTGGACTATTGGGCATACATCAAGGACTCTAAGGCTGCCATATAGACTTAAGATGGCTGCTACAAGTCTCATCGAGCCGGCTATCCGTCACTTCCGGAAGCTAGATTGGACTATTGGGCATCTATCAAGGACTCTAAGGCTGCCATATGACTTAAGATGGCTGCTACAAGTCTCATCGAGCCGGCTCTACGCCATTTCGGAAAGCTAGATTGGACTATTGGGCATACATCAAGGACTCTAAGGCTGCCATATGACTTAAGATCGCTGCTACAAATCTCATCGAGCCGGCTATCCGTCACTTCCGGAAGCTAGATTGGACTATTGGGCATCTATCAAGGACTCTAAGGCTGCCATATGACTTAAGATGGCTGCTACAAGTCTCATCGAGCCGGCTATCCGTCACTTCCGGAAGCTAGATTGGACTATTGGGCATCTATCAAGGACTCTAAGGCTGCCATATGACTTAAGATGGCTGCTACAAGTCTCATCGAGCCGGCTATCCGTCACTTCCGGAAGCTAGATTGGACTATTGGGCATCTATCAAGGACTCTAAGGCTGCCATATGACTTAAGATGGCTGCTACAAGTCTCATCGAGCCGGCTATCCGTCACTTCCGGAAGCTAGATTGGACTATTGGGCATCTATCAAGGACTCTAAGGCTGCCAAATGACTTAAGATGGCTGCTACAAGTCTCATCGAGCCGGCTATCCGTCACTTCCGGAAGCTAGATTGGACTATTGGGCATCTATCAAGGACTCTAAGGCTGCCATATGACTTAAGATGGCTGCTACAAGTCTCATCGAGCCGGCTCTACGCCATTTCGGAAAGCTAGATTGGACTATTGGGCATCCATCAAGGACTCTAAGGCTGCCATATGACTTAAGATGGCTGCTACAAGTCTCATCGAGCCGGCTATCCGTCACTTCCGGAAGCTAGATTGGACTATTGGGCATCTATCAAGGACTCTAAGGCTGCCATATGACTTAAGATGGCTGCTACAAGTCTCATCGAGCCGGCTATCCGTCACTTCCGGAAGCTAGATTGGACTATTGGGCATCTATCAAGGACTCTAAGGCTGCCATATGACTTAAGATGGCTGCTACAAGTCTCATCGAGCCGGCTATCCGTCACTTCCGGAAGCTAGATTGGACTATTGGGCATCTATCAAGGACTCTAAGGCTGCCATATGACTTAAGATGGCTGCTACAAGTCTCATCGAGCCGGCTATCCGTCACTTCCGGAAGCTAGATTGGACTATTGGGCAGCTATCAAGGGACTCTAAGGCTGCCAAATGACTTAAGATCGCTGCTACAAGTCTCATCGAGCCGGCTATCCGTCACTTCCGGAAGCTAGATTGGACTATTGGGCATCTATCAAGGACTCTAAGGCTGCCATATGACTTAAGATGGCTGCTACAAGTCTCATCGAGCCGGCTCTACGCCATTTCCGGAAGCTAGATTGGACTATTGGGCATACATCAAGGACTCTAAGGCTGCCATATGACTTAAGATGGCTGCTACAAATCTCATCGAGCCGGCTATCCGTCACTTCCGGAAGCTAGATTGGACTATTGGGCAGCTATCAAGGACTCTAAGGCTGCCAAATGACTTAAGATGGCTGCTACAAGTCTCATCGAGCCGGCTATCCGTCACTTCCGGAAGCTAGATTGGACTATTGGGCATCTATCAAGGACTCTAAGGCTGCCATATGACTTAAGATGGCTGCTACAAGTCTCATCGAGCCGGCTATCCGTCACTTCCGGAAGCTAGATTGGACTATTGGGCATCTATCAAGGACTCTAAGGCTGCCATATGACTTAAGATGGCTGCTACAAGTCTCATCGAGCCGGCTATCCGTCACTTCCGGAAGCTAGATTGGACTATTGGGCATCCTTCAAGGACCCTAAGGCTGCCATATGACTTAAGATGGCTGCTACAAGTCTCATCGAGCCGGCTCTACGCCATTTCGAAAAGCTAGATTGGACTATTGGGCATACATCAAGGACTCTAAGGCTGCCATATGACTTAAGATCGCTGCTACAAATCTCATCGAGCCGGCTATCCGTCACTTCCGGAAGCTAGATTGGACTATTGGGCATCCTATCAAGGACCCTAAGGCTGCCATATGACTTAAGATGGCTGCTACAAGTCTCATCGAGCCGGCTTCCGGAAGCTAGATTGGACTATTGGGCAGCTATCAAGGAATCTAAGGCTGCCAAATGACTTAAGGTGGCTGCTACAAGTCTCATCGAGCCGGCTATCCGTCACTTCCGGAAGCTAGATTGGACTATTGGGCATCTATCAAGGACTCTAAGGCTGCCATATGACTTAAGATGGCTGCTACAAGTCTCATCGAGCCGGCTATACGTCACTTCCGGAAGCTAGATTGGACTATTGGGCATCTATCAAAGTCTCTAAGGCTGCCATATGACTTAAGATGATTGCTACAAGTCTCAACGTGCCGGCTGTCCGCCACTTCCGGAAGCTAGATTGGACTATTGGGCAGCTATAAAGGGCTCTAAGGCTGCCATATGACTTAAAGCTGCTACAAGTCTCAAAATCGAGCGGCTCTAAGTCCCTTTGCGGCAGCTAGTTTGGACTATTGGGCATCCTTCAAGGACCCTAAGGCTGCCATATGACTTAAGATGACTGCTACAAGTCTCAAAATCGAGCGGCTCTACGTCCCTTGCGGCAGCTAGTTTGGACTATTGGGCATCCTTCAAGGACCCTAAGGCTGCCATATGACTTAAGATGGCTGCTATAAGTCTCAACGTGCCGGCTATCCGTCACTTCCGGAAGCTAGATTGGACTATTGGGCAGCTATTAAGGGCTCTAAGGCTGCCATATGACTTAAGATGGCTGCTACAAGTCTCAATCGAGCCGGCTATCCGTCACTTCCGGAAGCTAGATTGGACTATTGGGCATCTATCAAGGACTCTAAGGCTGCCATATGACTTAAGATGGCTGCTACAAGTCTCATCGAGCCGGCTATCCGTCACTTCCGGAAGCTAGATTGGACTATTGGGCATCTATCAAGGACTCTAAGGCTGCCATATGACTTAAGATGGCTGCTACAAGTCTCAACGTGCCGGCTGTCCGTCACTTCCGGAAGCTAGATTGGACTATTGGGCAGCTATAAAGGGCTCTAAGGCTGCCAAATGACTTAAGATGACTGCTACAAGTCTCAAAATCGCGTCTCTAAGTCCCTTTCGGCAGCTAGTTTGGACTATTGGGCATCCTTCAAGGACCCTAAGGCTGCCATATGACTTAAGATGGCTGCTACAAGTCTCATCGAGCCGGTTCTACGCCATTTCGGGAAGCTAGATTGGACTATTGGTCATACATCAAGGACTCTAAGGCTGCCATATGACTTAAGATGGCTGCTACAAGTCTCATCGAGCCGGCTATCCGTCACTTCCGGAAGCTAGATTGGACTATTGGGCAGCTATCAAGGACTCTAAGGCTGCCAAATGACTTAAGATGGCTGCTACAAGTCTCATCGAGCCGGCTATCCGTCACTTCCGGAAGCTAGATTGGACTATTGGGCATCTATCAAGGACTCTAAGGCTGCCATATGACTTAAGATGGCTGCTACAAGTCTCATCGAGCCGGTTCTACGCCATTTCGGGAAGCTAGATTGGACTATTGGTCATACATCAAGGACTCTAAGGCTGCCATATGACTTAAGATCGCTGCTACAAGTCTCATCGAGCCGGCTATCCGTCACTTCCGGAAGCTAGATTGGACTATTGGGCAGCTATCAAGGACTCTAAGGCTGCCATATGACTTAAGATGGCTGCTACAAGTCTCATCGAGCCGGCTATCCGTCACTTCCGGAAGCTAGATTGGACTATTGGGCATCTATCAAGGACTCTAAGGCTGCCAATATGACTTAAGATGGCTGCTACAAGTCTCAAAATCGAGCGGCTCTAAGTCACTTCGGGAAGCTAGATTGGACTATTGGGCATCTATCAAGGACTCTAAGGCTGCCATATGACTTAAGATGGCTGCTACAAGTCTCATCGAGCCGGCTATCCGTCACTTCCGGAAGCTAGATTGGACTATTGGGCATCTATCAAGGACTCTAAGGCTGCCATATGACTTAAGATGGCTGCTACAAGTCTCATCGAGCCGGCTCTACGTCACTTCCGGAAGCTAGATTGGACTATTGGGCATCCATCAAGGACTCTAAGGCTGCCATATGACTTAAGATGGCTGCTACAAAGTCTCATCGAGCCGGCTATCCGTCACTTCCGGAAGCTAGATTGGACTATTGGGCATCTATCAAGGACTCTAAGGCTGCCATATGACTTAAGATGGCTGCTACAACTCTCAAAATCGAGCCGGCTATCCGTCACTTCCGGAAGCTAGATTGGACTATTGGGCATCTATCAAGGACTCTAAGGCTGCCATATGACTTAAGATGGCTGCTACAAGTCTCATCGAGCCGGCTTCCGGAAGCTAGATTGGACTATTGGGCAGCTATCAAGGACTCTAAGGCTGCCATATGACTTAAGATGGCTGCTACAAGTCTCAACGTGCCGGCTATCCGTCACTTCCGGAAGCTAGATTGGACTATTGGGCATCTATCAAGGACTCTAAGGCTGCCATATGACTTAAGATGGCTGCTACAAGTCTCATCGAGCCGGCTCCCTCCGGAAGCTAGATTGGACTATTGGGCATCTATCAAGGACTCTAAGGCTGCCATATGACTTAAGATGGCTGCTACAAGTCTCATCGAGCCGGCTATCCGTCACTTCCGGAAGCTAGATTGGACTATTGGGCATCTATCAAGGACTCTAAGGCTGCCATATGACTTAAGATGGCTGCTACAAGTCTCATCGAGCCGGCTATCCTCACTTCCGGAAGCTAGATTGGACTATTGGGCATCTATCAAGGACTCTAAGGCTGCCATATGACTTAAGATGGCTGCTACAAGTCTCATCGTGCCGGCTATCCGTCACTTCCGGAAGCTAGATTGGACTGTTGGGCATCTATCAAGGACTCTAAGGCTGCCATATGACTTAAGATGGCTGCTACAAGTCTCAACGAGCCGGCTATCCGTCACTTCCGGAAGCTAGATTGGACTATTGGGCATCTATCAAGGACTCTAAGGCTGCCATATGACTTAAGATGGCTGCTACAAGTCTCATCGAGCCGGCTCTCCGTCACTTCCGGAAGCTAGATTGGACTATTGGGCATCTATCAAGGACTCTAAGGCTGCCATATGACTTAAGATGGCTGCTACAAGTCTCATCGTGCCGGCTATCCGTCACTTCCGGAAGCTAGATTGGACTATTGGGCATCTATCAAGGACTCTAAGGCTGCCATATGACTTAAGATGGCTGCTACAAGTCTCAAAATCGAGCGGCTCTAAGTCCCTTGCGGCAGCTAGATTGGACTATTGGGCAGCTATCAAGGACTCTAAGGCTGCCATATGACTTAAGGTGGCTGCTACAAGTCTCATCGAGCCGGCTATCCGTCACTTCCGGAAGCTAGATTGGACTATTGGGCATCTATCAAGGACTCTAAGGCTGCCATATGACTTAAGATGGCTGCTACAAGTCTCATCGAGCCGGCTCTTCCGGAAGCTAGATTGGACTATTGGGCAGCTATCAAGGACTCTAAGGCTGCCATATGACTTAAGATGGCTGCTACAAGTCTCATCGAGCCGGCTATCCGTCACTTCCGGAAGCTAGATTGGACTATTGGGCATCTATCAAGGACTCTAAGGCTGCCATATGACTTAAGATGGCTGCTACAAGTCTCATCGAGCCGGCTATCCGTCACTTCCGGAAGCTAGATTGGACTATTGGGCATCTATCAAGGACTCTAAGGCTGCCATATGACTTAAGATGGCTGCTACAAGTCTCAAATCGAGCCGGCTCTAAGTCCCTTCCGGAAGCTAGATTGGACTATTGGGCATCTATCAAGGACTCTAAGGCTGCCATATGACTTAAGATGGCTGCTACAAATCTCATCGAGCCGGCTATCCGTCACTTCCGGAAGCTAGATTGGACTATTGGGCATCTATCAAGGACTCTAAGGCTGCCATATGACTTAAGATGGCTGCTACAAGTCTCATCGAGCCGGCTATCCGTCACTTCCGGAAGCTAGATTGGACTATTGGGCATCTATCAAGGACTCTAAGGCTGCCATATGACTTAAGATGGCTGCTACAAGTCTCATCGAGCCGGCTTCCGGAACTAGATTGGACTATTGGGCAGCTATCAAGGACTCTAAGGCTGCCAAATGACTTAAGATGGCTGCTACAAGTCTCATCGAGCCGGCTATCCGTCACTTCCGGAAGCTAGATTGGACTATTGGGCATCTATCAAGGACTCTAAGGCTGCCATATGACTTAAGATGGCTGCTACAAGTCTCATCGAGCCGGCTATCCGTCACTTCCGGAAGCTAGATTGGACTATTGGGCATCTATCAAGGACTCTAAGGCTGCCATATGACTTAAGATGGCTGCTACAAGTCTCATCGAGCCGGTATCTAGATTGGACTATTGGGCAGCTATCAAGGACTCTAAGGCTGCCATATGACTTAAGATGGCTGCTACAAGTCTCATCGAGCCGGCTATCCGTCACTTCCGGAAGCTAGATTGGACTATTGGGCATCTATCAAGGACTCTAAGGCTGCCATATGACTTAAGATGGCTGCTACAAGTCTCATCGAGCCGGCTATCCGTCACTTCCGGAAGCTAGATTGGACTATTGGGCATCTATCAAGGACTCTAAGGCTGCCATATGACTTAAGATGGCTGCTACAAGTCTCAAATCGAGCCGGCTCTACGTCCCTTCCGGCAGCTAGATTGGACTATTGGGCAGCTATCAAGGACTCTAAGGCTGCCATATGACTTAAGATGACTGCTACAAATCTCATCGAGCCGGCTATCCGTCACTTCCGGAAGCTAGATTGGACTATTGGGCATCTATCAAGGACTCTAAGGCTGCCATATGACTTAAGATGGCTGCTACAAGTCTCATCGAGCCGGCTATCCGTCACTTCCGGAAGCTAGATTGGACTATTGGGCATCTATCAAGGACTCTAAGGCTGCCATATGACTTAAGATGGCTGCTATAAGTCTCAACGTGCCGGCTATCCGTCACTTCCGGAAGCTAGATTGGACTATTGGGCATCTATCAAGGACTCTAAGGCTGCCATATGACTTAAGATGACTGCTACCAGTCTCAAAATGGCGGCTCTAAGTCCCTTGCGGCAGCTAGTTTGGATTATTGGGCATCCTTCAAGGACCCTAAGGCTGCCATATGACTTAAGATGGCTGCTACAAGTCTCAACGTGCCGGCTATCCGTCACTTCCGGAAGCTAGATTGGACTATTGGGCAGCTATAAGGGCTCTAAGGCTGCCAAATGACTTAAGATGACTGCTACAAGTCTCAATAACGCGGCTCTAAGTCCCTTGCGGCAGCTAGTTTGGACTATTGGGCATCCTTCAAGGACCCTAAGGCTGCCATATGACTTAAGATGGCTGCTACAAGTCTCATCGAGCCGGCTATCCGTCACTTCCGGAAGCTAGATTGGACTATTGGGCATCTATCAAGGACTCTAAGGCTGCCATATGACTTAAGATGACTGCTACAAGTCTCAAAATCGAGCGGCTCTAAGTCCCTTGCGGCAGCTAGATTGGACTATTGGGCAGCTATCAAGGACTCTAAGGCTGCCATATGACTTAAGATGGCTGCTACAAGTCTCATCGAGCCGGCTATCCGTCACTTCCGGAAGCTAGATTGGACTATTGGGCATCTATCAAGGACTCTAAGGCTGCCATATGACTTAAGATGGCTGCTACAAGTCTCATCGAGCCGGCTATCCGTCACTTCCGGAAGCTAGATTGGACTATTGGGCATCTATCAAGGACTCTAAGGCTGCCATATGACTTAAGATGGCTGCTACAAGTCTCAACGAGCCGGCTATCCGTCACTTCCGGAAGCTAGATTGGACTATTGGGCATCTATCAAGGACTCTAAGGCTGCCATATGACTTAAGATGGCTGCTACAAGTCTCATCGAGCCTTCTATCCGTCACTTCCGGACGCTGGATTGGACTATTGGGCACCTATCAAGGACTCTAAGGCTGCCATATGACTTAAGATCGCTGCTAGAAGTCTCATCGAGCCGGCTTTCCGAAGCTAGATTGGACTATTGGGCATCTATCAAGGACTCTAAGGCTGCCATATGACTTAAGATGGCTGCTACAAGTCTCAACGAGCCGGCTATCCGTCACTTCCGGAAGCTAGATTGGACTATTGGGCATCTATCAAGGACTCTAAGGCTGCCATATGACTTAAGATGGCTGCTACAAGTCTCAACGAGCCGGCTATCCGTCACTTCCGGAAGCTAGATTGGACTATTGGGCATCTATCAAGGACTCTAAGGCTGCCATATGACTTAAGATGGCTGCTACAAGTCTCAAAATCGAGCCGGCTCTACGTCCCTTCCGGCAGCTAGATTGGACTATTGGGCATCTATCAAGGACTCTAAGGCTGCCATATGACTTAAGATGGCTGCTACAAGTCTCATCGAGCCGTCTATCCGTCACTTCCGGAAGCTAGATTGGACTATTGGGCATCTATCAAGGACTCTAAGGCTGCCATATGACTTAAGATGGCTGCTACAAATCTCATCGAGCCGGCTATCCGTCACTTCCGGAAGCTAGATTGGACTATTGGGCATCTATCAAGGACTCTAAGGCTGCCATATGACTTAAGATGGCTGCTACAAGTCTCATCGAGCCGGCTATCCGTCACTTCCGGAAGCTAGATTGGACTATTGGGCATCTATCAAGGACTCTAAGGCTGCCATATGACTTAAGATGGCTGCTACAAGTCTCATCGAGCCGGCTCCTCACTTCCGGAAGCTAGATTGGACTATTGGGCATCTATCAAGGACTCTAAGGCTGCCATATGACTTAAGATGGCTGCTACAAGTCTCAAAATCGAGCGGCTCTAAGTCCCTTGCGGCAGCTAGATTGGACTATTGGGCATCCTTCAAGGACCCTAAGGCTGCCATATGACTTAAGATGGCTGCTACAAGTCTCATCGTGCCGGCTATCCGTCACTTCCGGAAGCTAGATTGGACTATTGGGCATCTATCAAGGACTCTAAGGCTGCCAAATGACTTAAGATGACTGCTACAAGTCTCAATAACGCGGCTCTAAGTCCCTTGCGGCAGCTAGTTTGGACTATTGGGCATCCTTCAAGGACCCTAAGGCTGCCATATGACTTAAGATGGCTGCTACAAGTCTCATCGAGCCGGCTATCCGTCACTTCCGGAAGCTAGATTGGACTATTGGGCATCTATCAAGGACTCTAAGGCTGCCATATGACTTAAGATGGCTGCTACAAGTCTCATCGTGCCGGCTATCCGTCACTTCCGGAAGCTAGATTGGACTATTGGGCATCTATCAAGGACTCTAAGGCTGCCATATGACTTAAGATGGCTGCTACAAGTCTCAAAATCGCGGCTCTACGTCCCTTCCGGCAGCTAGATTGGACTATTGGGCAGCTATCAAGGACTCTAAGGCTGCCATATGACTTAAGATGGCTGCTACAAGTCTCATCGAGCCGGCTATCCGTCACTTCCGGAAGCTAGATTGGACTATTGGGCATCTATCAAGGACTCTAAGGCTGCCATATGACTTAAGATGGCTGCTACAAGTCTCATCGAGCCGGCTCTTCCGGAAGCTAGATTGGACTATTGGGCAGCTATCAAGGACTCTAAGGCTGCCATATGACTTAAGATGGCTGCTACAAGTCTCAACGAGCCGGCTATCCGTCACTTCCGGAAGCTAGATTGGACTATTGGGCATCTATCAAGGACTCTAAGGCTGCCATATGACTTAAGATGGCTGCTACAAGTCTCATCGAGCCGGCTATCCGTCACTTCCGGAAGCTAGATTGGACTATTGGGCATCTATCAAGGACTCTAAGGCTGCCATATGACTTAAGATGGCTGCTACAAGTCTCATCGAGCCGGCTATCCGTCACTTCCGGAAGCTAGATTGGACTATTGGGCATCTATCAAGGACTCTAAGGCTGCCATATGACTTAAGATGGCTGCTACAAGTCTCAAAATCGGCGGCTCTAAGTCCCTTGCGGCAGCTAGATTGGACTATTGGGCAGCTATCAAGGACTCTAAGGCTGCCAAATGACTTAAGGTGGCTGCTACAAGTCTCATCGAGCCGGCTATCCGTCACTTCCGGAAGCTAGATTGGACTATTGGGCATCTATCAAGGACTCTAAGGCTGCCATATGACTTAAGATGGCTGCTACAAGTCTCATCGAGCCGGCTCTCCGGAAGCTAGATTGGACTATTGGGCAGCTATCAAGGACTCTAAGGCTGCCATATGACTTAAGATGGCTGCTACAAGTCTCAACGAGCCGGCTATCCGTCACTTCCGGAAGCTAGATTGGACTATTGGGCATCTATCAAGGACTCTAAGGCTGCCATATGACTTAAGATGGCTGCTACAAGTCTCAACGTGCCGGCTATCCGTCACTTCCGGAAGCTAGATTGGACTATTGGGCATCTATCAAGGACTCTAAGGCTGCCATATGACTTAAGATGGCTGCTACAAGTCTCAACGTGCCGGCTATCCGTCACTTCCGGAAGCTAGATTGGACTATTGGGCATCTATCAAGGACTCTAAGGCTGCCATATGACTTAAGATGGCTGCTACAAGTCTCATCGAGCCGGCTCTAGATTAGACTATTGGGCATCTATCAAGGACTCTAAGGCTGCCATATGACTTAAGATGACTGCTACAAGTCTCAAAATCGCGGCTCTAAGTCCCTTGCGGCAGCTAGATTGGACTATTGGGCAGCTATCAAGGACTCAAAGGCTGCCATATGACTTAAGTTGACTGCTACAAATCTCATCGAGCCGGCTATCCGTCACTTCCGGAAGCTAGATTGGACTATTGGGCATCTATCAAGGACTCTAAGGCTGCCATATGACTTAAGATGGCTGCTACAAGTCTCATCGAGCCGGCTCCCTCCGGAAGCTAGATTGGACTATTGGGCATCTATCAAGGACTCTAAGGCTGCCATATGACTTAAGTTGACTGCTACAAATCTCATCGAGCCGGCTATCCGTCACTTCCGGAAGCTAGATTGGACTATTGGGCATCCTTCAAGGACCCTAAGGCTGCCATATAACTTCAGATGGCTGCTACAATTCTCAACGTGCCGGCTGTCCGTCACTTCCGGAAGCTAGATTGGACTATTGGGCAGCTATAAGGACTCTAAGGCTGCCATATGACTTAAGATGACTGCTACAAGTCTCATCGAGCCGGCTATCCGTCACTTCCGGAAGCTAGATTGGACTATTGGGCATCCTTCAAGGACCCTAAGGCTGCCATATGACTTAAGATGGCTGCTACAAGTCTCAACGAGCCGGCTATCCGTCACTTCCGGAAGCTAGATTGGACTATTGGGCATCTATCAAGGACTCTAAGGCTGCCATATGACTTAAGATGGCTGCTACCAAGTCTCATCGAGCCGGCTATCCGTCACTTCCGGAAGCTAGATTGGACTATTGGGCATCTATCAAGGACTCTAAGGCTGCCATATGACTTAAGATGGCTGCTACAAGTCTCATCGTGCCGGCTATCCGTCACTTCCGGAAGCTAGATTGGACTATTGGGCATCCATCAAAGGACCCTAAGGCTGCCATATGACTTAAGATGGCTGCTACAAGTCTCATCGAGCCGGCTATCCGTCACTTCCGGAAGCTAGATTGGACTATTGGGCATCTATCAAGGACTCTAAGGCTGCCATATGACTTAAGATGGCTGCTACAAGTCTCAAAATCGAGCCGGCTCTACGTCACTTGCGGCAGCTAGATTGGACTATTGGGCATCTATCAAGGACTCTAAGGCTGCCATATGACTTAAGATGGCTGCTACAAATCTCATCGAGCCGGCTATCCGTCACTTCCGGAAGCTAGATTGGACTATTGGGCATCTATCAAGGACTCTAAGGCTGCCATATGACTTAAGATGGCTGCTACAAGTCTCATCGAGCCGGCTATCCGTCACTTCCGGAAGCTAGATTGGACTATTGGGCATCTATCAAGGACTCTAAGGCTGCCATATGACTTAAGATGGCTGCTACAAGTCTCATCGAGCCGGCTCTCCGGAAGCTAGATTGGACTATTGGGCAGCTATCAAGGACTCTAAGGCTGCCATATGACTTAAGATGGCTGCTACAAGTCTCATCGAGCCGGCTATCCGTCACTTCCGGAAGCTAGATTGGACTATTGGGCATCTATCAAGGACTCTAAGGCTGCCATATGACTTAAGATGGCTGCTACAAGTCTCATCGAGCCGGCTATCCGTCACTTCCGGAAGCTAGATTGGACTATTGGGCATCTATCAAGGACTCTAAGGCTGCCATATGACTTAAGATGGCTGCTACAAGTCTCAAATCGAGCCGGCTCTACGTCCCTTGCGGAAGCTAGATTGGACTATTGGGCAGCTATCAAGGACTCTAAGGCTGCCATATGACTTAAGATGGCTGCTACAAGTCTCATCGAGCCGGCTATCCGTCACTTCCGGAAGCTAGATTGGACTATTGGGCATCTATCAAGGACTCTAAGGCTGCCATATGACTTAAGATGGCTGCTACAAGTCTCATCGAGCCGGCTATCCGTCACTTCCGGAAGCTAGATTGGACTATTGGGCATCTATCAAGGACTCTAAGGCTGCCATATGACTTAAGATGGCTGCTACAAGTCTCATCGAGCCGGCTTCCGGAAGCTAGATTGGACTATTGGGCAGCTATCAAGGACTCTAAGGCTGCCATATGACTTAAGATGGCTGCTACAAGTCTCATCGAGCCGGCTATCCGTCACTTCCGGAAGCTAGATTGGACTATTGGGCATCTATCAAGGACTCTAAGGCTGCCATATGACTTAAGATGGCTGCTACAAGTCTCATCGAGCCGGCTCTACGCCACTTCGGGAAGCTAGATTGGACTATTGGGCATCCATCAAGGACTCTAAGGCTGCCATATGACTTAAGATGGCTGCTACAAGTCTCATCGAGCCGGCTCTACGTCACTTCCGGAAGCTAGATTGGACTATTGGGCATCCATCAAGGACTCTAAGGCTGCCATATGACTTAAGATCGCTGCTACAAGTCTCATCGAGCCGGCTATCCGTCACTTCCGGAAGCTAGATTGGACTATTGGGCATCTATCAAGGACTCTAAGGCTGCCATATGACTTAAGATGGCTGCTACAAGTCTCATCGAGCCGGCTATCCGTCACTTCCGGAAGCTAGATTGGACTATTGGGCAGCTATCAAGGACTCTAAGGCTGCCATATGACTTAAGATGGCTGCTACAAGTCTCATCGAGCCGGCTATCCGTCACTTCCGGAAGCTAGATTGGACTATTGGGCATCTATCAAGGACTCTAAGGCTGCCATATGACTTAAGATGGCTGCTACAAGTCTCATCGTGCCGGCTCTACGCCATTTCGAAAAGCTAGATTGGACTATTGGGCATACATCAAGGACTCTAAGGCTGCCATATAACTTAAGATCGCTGCTACAAATCTCATCGAGCCGGCTATCCGTCACTTCCGGAAGCTAGATTGGACTATTGGGCAGCTATCAAGGACTCTAAGGCTGCCAAATGACTTAAGATCGCTGCTACAAGTCTCATCGAGCCGGCTATCCGTCACTTCCGGAAGCTAGATTGGACTATTGGGCATCTATCAAGGACTCTAAGGCTGCCATATGACTTAAGATGGCTGCTACAAGTCTCATCGAGCCGGCTATCCGTCACTTCCGGAAGCTAGATTGGACTATTGGGCATCTATCAAGGACTCTAAGGCTGCCATATGACTTAAGATGGCTGCTACAAGTCTCATCGTGCCGGCTATCCTCACTTCCGGAAGCTAGATTGGACTATTGGGCATCTATCAAGGACTCTAAGGCTGCCATATGACTTAAGATGGCTGCTACAAGTCTCAACGAGCCGGCTATCCGTCACTTCCGGAAGCTAGATTGGACTATTGGGCATCTATCAAGGACTCTAAGGCTGCCATATGACTTAAGATGGCTGCTACAAGTCTCATCGAGCCGGCTATCCGTCACTTCCGGAAGCTAGATTGGACTATTGGGCATCTATCAAGGACTCTAAGGCTGCCATATGACTTAAGATGGCTGCTACAAGTCTCAAAATCGAGCCGGCTCTACGTCCCTTGCGGCAGCTAGATTGGACTATTGGGCAGCTATCAAGGACTCTAAGGCTGCCATATGACTTAAGATGGCTGCTACAAGTCTCATCGAGCCGGCTATCCGTCACTTCCGGAAGCTAGATTGGACTATTGGGCATCTATCAAGGACTCTAAGGCTGCCATATGACTTAAGATGGCTGCTACAAGTCTCATCGAGCCGGCTATCCGTCACTTCCGGAAGCTAGATTGGACTATTGGGCATCTATCAAGGACTCTAAGGCTGCCATATGACTTAAGATGGCTGCTACAAGTCTCATCGAGCCGGCTCTCCGGAAGCTAGATTGGACTATTGGGCAGCTATCAAGGACTCTAAGGCTGCCATATGACTTAAGATGGCTGCTACAAGTCTCATCGAGCCGGCTATCCGTCACTTCCGGAAGCTAGATTGGACTATTGGGCATCTATCAAGGACTCTAAGGCTGCCAAATGACTTAAGATGGCTGCTACAAGTCTCATCGAGCCGGCTATCCGTCACTTCCGGAAGCTAGATTGGACTATTGGGCATCCATCAAGGACCCTAAGGCTGCCATATGACTTAAGATGGCTGCTACAAGTCTCATCGAGCCGGCTTCCTCACTTCCGGAAGCTAGATTGGACTATTGGGCAGCTATCAAGGACTCTAAGGCTGCCAAATGACTTAAGGTGGCTGCTACAAGTCTCATCGAGCCGGCTATCCGTCACTTCCGGAAGCTAGATTGGACTATTGGGCATCTATCAAGGACTCTAAGGCTGCCATATGACTTAAGATGGCTGCTACAAGTCTCATCGAGCCGGCTCTACGCCATTTCGGAAAGCTAGATTGGACTATTGGGCATACATCAAGGACTCTAAGGCTGCCATATGACTTAAGATCGCTGCTACAAATCTCATCGAGCCGGCTATCCGTCACTTCCGGAAGCTAGATTGGACTATTGGGCATCTATCAAGGACTCTAAGGCTGCCATATGACTTAAGATGGCTGCTACAAGTCTCATCGAGCCGGCTCTACGCCATTTCGGGAAGCTAGATTGGACTATTGGGCATACATCAAGGACTCTAAGGCTGCCATATGACTTAAGATGGCTGCTACAAATCTCATCGAGCCGGCTATCCGTCACTTCCGGAAGCTAGATTGGACTATTGGGCATCTATCAAGGACTCTAAGGCTGCCAAATGACTTAAGATGGCTGCTACAAGTCTCATCGAGCCGGCTATCCGTCACTTCCGGAAGCTAGATTGGACTATTGGGCAGCTATCAAGGACTCTAAGGCTGCCATATGACTTAAGATGGCTGCTACAAGTCTCATCGAGCCGGCTATCCGTCACTTCCGGAAGCTAGATTGGACTATTGGGCATCTATCAAGGACTCTAAGGCTGCCATATGACTTAAGATGGCTGCTACAAGTCTCATCGTGCCGGCTCTACGCCATTTCGGAAAGCTAGATTGGACTATTGGGCATACATCAAGGACTCTAAGGCTGCCATATGACTTAAGATCGCTGCTACAAGTCTCATCGAGCCGGCTATCCGTCACTTCCGGAAGCTAGATTGGACTATTGGGCATCTATCAAGGACTCTAAGGCTGCCAAATGACTTAAGATCGCTGCTACAAGTCTCATCGAGCCGGCTATCCGTCACTTCCGGAAGCTAGATTGGACTATTGGGCATCTATCAAGGACTCTAAGGCTGCCATATGACTTAAGATGGCTGCTACAAGTCTCATCGAGCCGGCTATCCGTCACTTCCGGAAGCTAGATTGGACTATTGGGCATCTATCAAGGACTCTAAGGCTGCCATATGACTTAAGATGGCTGCTACAAGTCTCATCGAGCCGGCTCTACGCCACTTCCGGAAAGCTAGATTGGACTATTGGGCATCCATCAAGGACTCTAAGGCTGCCATATGACTTAAGATGGCTGCTACAAGTCTCATCGAGCCGGCTATCCGTCACTTCCGGAAGCTAGATTGGACTATTGGGCATCTATCAAGGACTCTAAGGCTGCCATATGACTTAAGATGACTGCTACAAGTCTCATCGAGCCGGCTATCCGTCACTTCCGGAAGCTAGATTGGACTATTGGGCATCTATCAAGGACTCTAAGGCTGCCATATGACTTAAGATGGCTGCTACAAGTCTCATCGAGCCGGCTATCCGTCACTTCCGGAAGCTAGATTGGACTATTGGGCATCTATCAAGGACTCTAAGGCTGCCATATAACTTAAGGTCGCTGCTACAAGTCTCATCGAGCCGGCTATCCGTCACTTCCGGAAGCTAGTTTGGACTATTGGGCATCCTTCAAGGACCCTAAGGCTTCTATATGAATTAAGATGGCTACTACAAGTCTCATCGAGCCGGCTCTACGCCATTTCGAAAAGCAAGATTGGACTATTGGGCATACATCAAGGACTCTAAGGCTGCCATATGACTTAAGATCGCTGCTACAAATCTCATCGAGCCGGCTATCCGTCACTTCCGGAAGCTAGATTGGACTATTGGGCATCTTTCAAGGACCCTAAGGCTGCCATATGACTTAAGATGGCTGCTACAAGTCTCATCGAGCCGGCTCTAGATTGGACTATTGGGCAGCTATCAAGGAATCTAAGGCTGCCAAATGACTTAAGGTCGCTGCTACAAGTCTCATCGAGCCGGCTATCCGTCACTTCCGGAAGCTAGATTGGACTATTGGGCATCTATCAAGGACTCTAAGGCTGCCATATGACTTAAGATGGCTGCTACAAGTCTCATCGAGCCGGCTATACGTCACTTCCGGAAGCTAGATTGGACTATTGGGCATCTATCAAGGACTCTAAGGCTGCCATATGACTTAAGATGATTGCTACAAGTCTCAACGTGCCGGCTGTCCGTCACTTCCGGAAGCTAGATTGGACTATTGGGCAGCTATAAAGGGCTCTAAGGCTGCCAAATGACTGCTACAAGTCTCAAAATCGCGGCTCTAAGTCCCTTGCGGCAGCTAGTTTGGACTATTGGGCATCCTTCAAGGACCCTAAGGCTGCCAAATGACTTAAGATGGCTGCTACAAGTCTCAAAATCGGCGGCTCTACGTCCCTTGCGAAAGCTAGATTGGACTATTGGGCATCCTTCAAGGACCCTAAGGCTGCCATATGACTTAAGATGGCTGCTACAAGTCTCAACGTGCCGGCTATCCGTCACTTCCGGAAGCTAGATTGGACTATTGGGCAGCTATTAAGGGCTCTAAGGCTGCCATATGACTTAAGATGGCTGCTACAAATCTCATCGAGCCGGCTATCCGTCACTTCCGGAAGCTAGATTGGACTATTGGGCATCTATCAAGGACTCTAAGGCTGCCATATGACTTAAGATGGCTGCTACAAGTCTCATCGAGCCGGCTATCCGTCACTTCCGGAAGCTAGATTGGACTATTGGGCATCTATCAAGGACTCTAAGGCTGCCATATGACTTAAGATGGCTGCTACAAGTCTCAACGTGCCGGCTATCCGTCACTTCCGGAAGCTAGATTGGACTATTGGGCAGCTATCAAGGACTCTAAGGCTGCCAAATGACTTAAGATGACTGCTACAAGTCTCAAAATCGCGGCTCTAAGTCCCTTTCGGAAGCTAGTTTGGACTATTGGGCATCCTTCAAGGACCCTAAGGCTGCCATATGACTTAAGATGGCTGCTACAAGTCTCAACGTGCCGGCTATCCGTCACTTCCGGAAGCTAGATTGGACTATTGGGCAGCTATCAAGGGCTCTAAGGCTGCCAAATGACTTAAGATCGCTGCTACAAGTCTCAAAATCGAGCGGCTCTAAGTCCCTTTCGGAAGCTAGATTGGACTATTGGGCATCCTTCAAGGACCCTAAGGCTGCCATATGACTTAAGATGGCTGCTACAAGTCTCATCGAGCCGGCTCTACGTCCATTTCGGAAGCTAGATTGGACTATTGGGCATACTATCAAGGACTCTAAGGCTGCCATATGACTTAAGATGGCTGCTACAAGTCTCATCGAGCCGGCTATCCGTCACTTCCGGAAGCTAGATTGGACTATTGGGCATCTATCAAGGACTCTAAGGCTGCCATATGACTTAAGATCGCTGCTACAAGTCTCATCGAGCCGGCTATCCGTCACTTCCGGAAGCTAGATTGGACTATTGGGCATCTATCAAGGACTCTAAGGCTGCCATATGACTTAAGATGGCTGCTACAAGTCTCATCGAGCCGGCTATACGCCATTTCCGGAAGCTAGATTGGACTATTGGGCATCCATCAAGGACTCTAAGGCTGCCATATGACTTAAGATGGCTGCTACAAGTCTCATCGAGCCGGCTTATCCGTCACTTCCGGAAGCTAGATTGGACTATTGGGCATCTATCAAGGACTCTAAGGCTGCCAAATGACTTAAGATGGCTGCTACAAGTCTCATCGAGCCGGCTATCCGTCACTTCCGGAAGCTAGATTGGACTATTGGGCATCTATCAAGGACTCTAAGGCTGCCAAATGACTTAAGATGGCTGCTACAAGTCTCAAAATCGAGCCGGCTCTACGTCACTTCCGGCAGCTAGATTGGACTATTGGGCATCTATCAAGGACTCTAAGGCTGCCATATGACTTAAGATGGCTGCTACAAGTCTCATCGAGCCGGCTATCCGTCACTTCCGGAAGCTAGATTGGACTATTGGGCATCTATCAAGGACTCTAAGGCTGCCATATGACCTAAGATCGCTGCTACAAGTCTCATCGAGCCGGCTCCACGCCATTTCGGGAAGCTAGATTGGACTATTGGGCATCTATCAAGGACTCTAAGGCTGCCATATGACTTAAGATGGCTGCTACAAGTCTAATCGAGCCGTCTATCCGTCACTTCCGGAAGCTAGATTGGACTATTGGGCATCTATCAAGGACTCTAAGGCTGCCATATGACTTAAGATGGCTGCTACAAGTCTAATCGAGCCGTCTATCCGTCATTTCCGGAAGCTACATTGGACTGTTGGGCGTCTATCAAGGACTCTAAGGCTGCCAAATGACTTAAGATGGCTGCTACAAGTCTCATCGAGCCGGCTATCCGTCACTTCCGGAAGCTAGATTGGACTATTGGGCATCTATCAAGGACTCTAAGGCTGCCATATGACTTAAGATGGCTGCTACAAGTCTCATCGAGCCGGCTCTACGCCATTTCCGGAAGCTAGATTGGACTATTGGGCATACATCAAGGACTCTAAGGCTGCCATATGACTTAAGATCGCTGCTACAAGTCTCATCGAGACTATCCGTCACTTCCGGAAGCTAGATTGGACTATTGGGCTGCTACAAGTCTCATCGAGCCGGCTATCCGTCACTTCCGGAGGCTAGATTGGACTATTGGGCATCCTTCAAGGACCCTAAGGCTGCCATATGACTTAAGATGGCTGCTACAAGTCTCAACGTGCCGGCTATCCGTCACTTCCGGAAGCTAGATTGGACTATTGGGCATCCTTCAAGGACCCTAAGGCTGCCATATGACTTAAGATGGCTGCTACAAGTCTCAACGTGCCGGCTATCCGTCACTTCCGGAAGCTAGATTGGACTATTGGGCATCTATCAAGGACTCTAAGGCTGCCATATGACTTAAGATGGCTGCTACAAGTCTCAATCGAGGCTCTAAGTCCCTTCCGGAAGCTAGATTGGACTATTGGGCATCCATCAAGGACTCTAAGGCTGCCATATGACTTAAGATGGCTGCTACAAGTCTCATCGAGCCGGCTATCCGTCACTTCCGGAAGCTAGATTGGACTATTGGGCATCTATCAAGGACTCTAAGGCTGCCATATGACTTAAGATGGCTGCTACAAGTCTCATCGAGCCGGCTATCCGTCACTTCCGGAAGCTAGATTGGACTATTGGGCATCCTATCAAGGACCCTAAGGCTGCCATATGACTTAAGATGGCTGCTACAAGTCTCATCGAGCCGGCTCTACGTCCCTTCCGGAAGCTAGATTGGACTATTGGGCATCTATCAAGGACTCTAAGGCTGCCATATGACTTAAGATGGCTGCTACAAGTCTCATCGAGCCGGCTATCCGTCACTTCCGGAAGCTAGATTGGACTATTGGGCATCTATCAAGGACTCTAAGGCTGCCATATGACTTAAGATGGCTGCTACAAGTCTCATAGAGCCGGCTCTTACGTCACTTCCGGAAGCTAGATTGGACTATTGGGCATCCATCAAGGACTCTAAGGCTGCCATATGACTTAAGATGGCTGCTACAAGTCTCATCGAGCCGGCTCTACGTCACTTCCGGAAGCTAGATTGGACTATTGGGCATCTATCAAGGACTCTAAGGCTGCCATATGACTTAAGATGGCTGCTACAAGTCTCATCGAGCCGGCTATCCGTCACTTCCGGAAGCTAGATTGGACTATTGGGCATCCTTCAAGGACCCTAAGGCTGCCATATGACTTAAGATGGCTGCTACAAGTCTCAAATCGAGCCGGCTCTAAGTCCCTTTCGGCAGCTAGTTTGGACTATTGGGCATCCTATCAAGGACTCTAAGGCTGCCATATGACTTAAGATGGCTGCTACAAGTCTCATCGAGCCGGCTATCCGTCACTTCCGGAAGCTAGATTGGACTATTGGGCATCCATCAAGGACTCTAAGGCTGCCATATGACTTAAGATGGCTGCTACAAGTCTCATCGAGCCGGCTCTACGCCATTTCGGAAAGCTAGATTGGACTATTGGGCATACATCAAGGACTCTAAGGCTGCCATATGACTTAAGATCGCTGCTACAAATCTCATCGAGCCGGCTATCCGTCACTTCCGGAAGCTAGATTGGACTATTGGGCATCTATCAAGGACCCTAAGGCTGCCATATGACTTAAGATGGCTGCTACAAGTCTCATCGGGCTCTAAGTCACTTCCGGCAGCTAGATTGGACTATTGGGCATCTATCAAGGACTCTAAGGCTGCCATATGACTTAAGATGGCTGCTACAAGTCTCATCGAGCCGGCTATCCGTCACTTCCGGAAGCTAGATTGGACTATTGGGCATCTATCAAGGACTCTAAGGCTGCCATATGACTTAAGATGGCTGCTACAAGTCTCAATCGAGCCGGCTCTACGTCACTTCCGGAAGCTAGATTGGACTATTGGGCATCTATCAAGGACCCTAAGGCTGCCATATGACTTAAGATGGCTGCTACAAGTCTCAACGTGCCGGCTATCCGTCACTTCCGGAAGCTAGATTGGACTATTGGGCATCTATCAAGGACTCTAAGGCTGCCAAATGACTTAAGATGACTGCTACAAGTCTCAAAATCGAGCCGGCTCTAAGTCCCTTGCGGCAGCTAGTTTGGACTATTGGGCATCCTTCAAGGACCCTAAGGCTGCCATATGACTTAAGATGGCTGCTACAAGTCTCAATCGAGCCGGCTCTAACCGTCCCTTCCGGAAGCTAGATTGGACTATTGGGCATCCATCAAGGACTCTAAGGCTGCCATATGACTTAAGATGGCTGCTACAAGTCTCAACGAGCCGGCTATCCGTCACTTCCGGAAGCTAGATTGGACTATTGGGCATCTATCAAGGACTCTAAGGCTGCCATATGACTTAAGATGGCTGCTACAAGTCTCATCGAGCCGGCTCTACGTCACTTCCGGAAGCTAGATTGGACTATTGGGCATCTATCAAGGACTCTAAGGCTGCCATATGACTTAAGATGGCTGCTACAAGTCTCATCGAGCCGGCTATCCGTCACTTCCGGAAGCTAGATTGGACTATTGGGCATCTATCAAGGACTCTAAGGCTGCCATATGACTTAAGATGGCTGCTACAAGTCTCAAATCGAGCCGGCTCTAAGTCCCTTTCGGAAGCTAGATTGGACTATTGGGCATCCTTCAAGGACTCCTAAGGCTGCCATATGACTTAAGATGGCTGCTACAAGTCTCATCGTGCCGGCTATCCGTCACTTCCGGAAGCTAGATTGGACTATTGGGCAGCTATCAAGGGCTCTAAGGCTGCCAAATGACTTAAGATGGCTGCTACAAGTCTCAAAATCGAGCGGCTCTAAGTCCCTTCCGGCAGCTAGTTTGGACTATTGGGCATCCTTCAAGGACTCCTAAGGCTGCCATATGACTTAAGATGGCTGCTACAAGTCTCATCGAGCCGGCTCTACGCCATTTCGGGAAGCTAGATTGGACTATTGGGCATACATCAAGGACTCTAAGGCTGCCATATGACTTAAGATGGCTGCTACAAGTCTCATCGAGCCGGCTATCCGTCACTTCCGGAAGCTAGATTGGACTATTGGGCAGCTATCAAGGACTCTAAGGCTGCCAAATGACTTAAGATGGCTGCTACAAGTCTCATCGAGCCGGCTATCCGTCACTTCCGGAAGCTAGATTGGACTATTGGGCATCTATCAAGGACTCTAAGGCTGCCATATGACTTAAGATGGCTGCTACAAGTCTCATCGACCGGCTATCGCCATTTCCGGAAGCTAGATTGGACTATTGGGCATCCATCAAGGACTCTAAGGCTGCCATATGACTTAAGATGGCTGCTACAAGTCTCATCGAGCCGGCTATCCGTCACTTCCGGAAGCTAGATTGGACTATTGGGCAGCTATCAAGGACTCTAAGGCTGCCAAATGACTTAAGATGGCTGCTACAAGTCTCATCGAGCCGGCTATCCGTCACTTCCGGAAGCTAGATTGGACTATTGGGCATCTATCAAGGACTCTAAGGCTGCCATATGACTTAAGATGACTGCTACAAGTCTCAAATCGCCGGCTCTACGTCACTTCCGGCAGCTAGATTGGACTATTGGGCATCTATCAAGGACTCTAAGGCTGCCATATGACTTAAGATGGCTGCTACAAATCTCATCGAGCCGGCTATCCGTCACTTCCGGAAGCTAGATTGGACTATTGGGCATCTATCAAGGACTCTAAGGCTGCCATATGACTTAAGATGGCTGCTACAAGTCTCATCGAGCCGGCTCTACGTCACTTCCGGAAGCTAGATTGGACTATTGGGCATCCATCAAGGACTCTAAGGCTGCCATATGACTTAAGATGGCTGCTACAAGTCTCATCGAGCCGGCTATCCGTCACTTCCGGAAGCTAGATTGGACTATTGGGCATCTATTCAAGGACCCTAAGGCTGCCATATGACTTAAGATGGCTGCTACAAGTCTCATCGAGCCGGCTCTCCGTCACTTCCGGAAGCTAGATTGGACTATTGGGCATCTATCAAGGACTCTAAGGCTGCCATATGACTTAAGATGGCTGCTACAAGTCTCATCGAGCCGGCTATCCGTCACTTCCGGAAGCTAGATTGGACTATTGGGCATCTATCAAGGACTCTAAGGCTGCCATATGACTTAAGATGGCTGCTACAAGTCTCATCGAGCCGGCTCTCCGTCACTTCCGGAAGCTAGATTGGACTATTGGGCATCTATCAAGGACTCTAAGGCTGCCATATGACTTAAGATGGCTGCTACAAGTCTCATCGAGCCGGCTATCCGTCACTTCCGGAAGCTAGATTGGACTATTGGGCATCTATCAAGGACTCTAAGGCTGCCATATGACTTAAGATGGCTGCTACAAGTCTCATCGAGCCGGCTATCCGTCACTTCCGGAAGCTAGATTGGACTATTGGGCATCCTTCAAGGACTCTAAGGCTGCCATATGACTTAAGATGGCTGCTACAAGTCTCAACGTGCCGGCTATCCGTCACTTCCGGAAGCTAGATTGGACTATTGGGCATCCTTCAAGGACCCTAAGGCTGCCATATGACTTAAGATGGCTGCTACAAGTCTCATCGTGCCGGCTATCCGTCACTTCCGGAAGCTAGATTGGACTATTGGGCATCTATCAAGGACTCTAAGGCTGCCATATGACTTAAGATGGCTGCTACAAGTCTCAAAATCGCGGCTCTATGTCCCTTCCGGCAGCTAGTTTGGACTATTGGGCATCCTTCAAGGACCCTAAGGCTGCCATATGACTTAAGATGGCTGCTACAAGTCTCATCGAGCCGGCTATCCGTCACTTCCGGAAGCTAGATTGGACTATTGGGCATCTATCAAGGACTCTAAGGCTGCCATATGACTTAAGATGACTGCTACAAGTCTCAAAATCGCGGCTCTAAGTCCCTTGCGGCAGCTAGATTGGACTATTGGGCAGCTATCAAGGACTCTAAGGCTGCCATATGACTTAAGATGGCTGCTACAAGTCTCATCGAGCCGGCTATCCGTCACTTCCGGAAGCTAGATTGGACTATTGGGCATCTATCAAGGACTCTAAGGCTGCCATATGACTTAAGATGGCTGCTATAAGTCTCAACGTGCCGGCTATCCGTCACTTCCGGAAGCTAGATTGGACTATTGGGCATCTATCAAGGACTCTAAGGCTGCCATATGACTTAAGATGACTGCTACAAGTCTCAAAATCGCGGCTCTAAGTCCCTTGCGGCAGCTAGATTGGACTATTGGGCAGCTATCAAGGACTCTAAGGCTGCCATATGACTTAAGATGGCTGCTACAAGTCTCATCGAGCCGGCTATCCGTCACTTCCGGAAGCTAGATTGGACTATTGGGCATCTATCAAGGACTCTAAGGCTGCCATATGACTTAAGATGGCTGCTACAAGTCTCATCGAGCCGGCTCTACGTCACTTCCGGAGCTAGATTGGACTATTGGGCATCCATCAAGGACTCTAAGGCTGCCATATGACTTAAGATGGCTGCTACAAGTCTCAACGAGCCGGCTATCCGTCACTTCCGGAAGCTAGATTGGACTATTGGGCATCTATCAAGGACTCTAAGGCTGCCATATGACTTAAGATGGCTGCTACAAGTCTCAACGAGCCGGCTATCCGTCACTTCCGGAAGCTAGATTGGACTATTGGGCATCTATCAAGGACTCTAAGGCTGCCATATGACTTAAGATGGCTGCTATAAGTCTCAACGTGCCGGCTATCCGTCACTTTCGGAAGATAGATTGGACTATTGGGCATCTATCAAGGACTCTAAGGCTGCCATATGACTTAAGATGGCTGCTATAAGTCTCAACGTGCCGGCTCTCCGTCACTTTCGGAAGATAGATTGGACTATTGGGCATCTATCAAGGACTCTAAGGCTGCCATATGACTTAAGATGGCTGCTACAAGTCTCAATCGAGCCTCTAAGTCCCTTCCGGAAGCTAGATTGGACTATTGGGCATCCATCAAGGACTCTAAGGCTGCCATATGACTTAAGATGGCTGCTACAAGTCTCATCGAGCCGGCTATCCGTCACTTCCGGAAGCTAGATTGGACTATTGGGCATCTATCAAGGGCTCTAAGGCTGCCATATGACTTAAGATGGCTGCTACAAGTCTCATCGAGCCGGCTCTACGTCACTTCCGGAAGCTAGAGACTATTGGGCATCTATCAAGGACTCTAAGGCTGCCATATGACTTAAGATGACTGCTACAAGTCTCAAAATGCGCGGCTCTAAGTCCCTTCCGGCAGCTAGTTTGGACTATTGGGCATCCTTCAAGGACCCTAAGGCTGCCATATGACTTAAGATGGCTGCTACAAGTCTCAACGTGCCGGCTATCCGTCACTTCCGGAAGCTAGATTGGACTATTGGGCATCTATCAAGGACTCTAAGGCTGCCATATGACTTAAGATGACTGCTACAAGTCTCATCGAGCCGGCTATCCGTCACTTCCGGAAGCTAGATTGGACTATTGGGCATCTATCAAGGACTCTAAGGCTGCCATATGACTTAAGATGGCTGCTACAAGTCTCATCGAGCCGGCTCTACGTCACTTCCGGAAGCTAGATTGGACTATTGGGCATCTATCAAGGACTCTAAGGCTGCCATATGACTTAAGATGGCTGCTACAAGTCTCAAATCGAGCGGCTCTAAGTCACTTCCGGCAGCTAGTTTGGACTATTGGGCATCCTTCAAGGACCCTAAGGCTGCCATATGACTTAAGATGGCTGCTACAAGTCTCAACGTGCCGGCTATCCGTCACTTCCGGAAGCTAGATTGGACTATTGGGCATCTATCAAGGACTCTAAGGCTGCCATATGACTTAAGATGGCTGCTACAAGTCTCATCGAGCCGGCTATCCGTCACTTCCGGAAGCTAGATTGGACTATTGGGCATCTATCAAGGACTCTAAGGCTGCCATATGACTTAAGATGGCTGCTACAAGTCTCATCGAGCCGGCTATCCGTCACTTCCGGAAGCTAGATTGGACTATTGGGCATCTATCAAGGACTCTAAGGCTGCCATATGACTTAAGATGACTGCTACAAGTCTCAAAATCGAGCCGGCTCTAAGTCCCTTGCGGCAGCTAGTTTGGATTATTGGGCATCCTTCAAGGACCCTAAGGCTGCCATATGACTTAAGATGGCTGCTACAAGTCTCAACGTGCCGGCTATCCGTCACTTCCGGAAGCTAGATTGGACTATTGGGCATCTATCAAGGACTCTAAGGCTGCCATATGACTTAAGATGGCTGCTACAAGTCTCAAAATCGAGCCGGCTCTACGTCACTTCCGGAAGCTAGATTGGACTATTGGGCATCTATCAAGGACTCTAAGGCTGCCATATGACTTAAGATGGCTGCTACAAGTCTCAACGTGCCGGCTATCCGTCACTTCCGGAAGCTAGATTGGACTATTGGGCATCTATCAAGGACTCTAAGGCTGCCATATGACTTAAGATGGCTGCTACAAGTCTCAACGTGCCGGCTATCCGTCACTTCCGGAAGCTAGATTGGACTATTGGGCATCTATCAAGGACTCTAAGGCTGCCATATGACTTAAGATGGCTGCTACAAGTCTCAACGTGCCGGCTATCCGTCACTTCCGGAAGCTAGATTGGACTATTGGGCATCCTCCAAGGACCCTAAGGCTGCCATATGACTTAAGATGGCTGCTATAAGTCTCAACGTGCCGGCTATCCGTCACTTCCGGAAGCTAGATTGGACTATTGGGCATCCTTCAAGGACCCTAAGGCTGCCATATGACTTAAGATGGCTGCTATAAGTCTCAACGTGCCGGCTATCCGTCACTTCCGGAAGCTAGATTGGACTATTGGGCATCTATCAAGGACTCTAAGGCTGCCATATGACTTAAGATGACTGCTACAAGTCTCAAAATCGCTGCTCTAAATCCCTTCCGGCAGCTAGATTGGACTATTGGGCATCTATCAAGGACTCTAAGGCTGCCATATGACTTAAGATGGCTGCTACAAGTCTCATCGAGCCGGCTATCCGTCACTTCCGGCAGATAGATTGGACTATTGGGCATCTATCAAGGACTCTAAGGCTGCCATATGACTTAAGATGGCTGCTACAAGTCTCATCGAGCCGGCTATCCGTCACTTCCGGAAGCTAGATTGGACTATTGGGCATCTATCAAGGACTCTAAGGCTGCCATATGACTTAAGATGGCTGCTACAAGTCTCAATCGAGCCGGCTCTACGTCACTTCCGGAAGCTAGATTGGACTATTGGGCATCTATCAAGGACTCTAAGGCTGCCATATGACTTAAGATGGCTGCTACAAGTCTCAACGTGCCGGCTATCCGTCACTTCCGGAAGCTAGATTGGACTATTGGGCATCTATCAAGGACTCTAAGGCTGCCATATGACTTAAGATCGCTGCTACAAGTCTCATCGAGCCGGCTATCCGTCACTTCCGGAAGCTAGATTGGACTATTGGGCATCTATCAAGGACTCTAAGGCTGCCATATGACTTAAGATGGCTGCTACAAGTCTCAACGTGCCGGCTATCCGTCACTTCCGGAAGCTAGATTGGACTATTGGGCATCTATCAAGGACTCTAAGGCTGCCATATGACTTAAGATGGCTGCTACAAGTCTCAACGTGCCGGCTATCCGTCACTTCCGGAAGCTAGATTGGACTATTGGGCATCTATCAAGGACTCTAAGGCTGCCATATGACTTAAGATGACTGCTACAAGTCTCAAAATCGAGCGGCTCTAAGTCCCTTGCGGCAGCTAGATTGGACTATTGGGCATCTATCAAGGACCCTAAGGCTGCCATATGACTTAAGATGGCTGCTACAAGTCTCAACGAGCCGGCTATCCGTCACTTCCGGAAGCTAGATTGGACTATTGGGCATCTATCAAGGACTCTAAGGCTGCCATATGACTTAAGATGGCTGCTACAAGTCTCAAATCGAGCCGGCTATCCGTCACTTCCGGAAGCTAGATTGGACTATTGGGCATCTATCAAGGACTCTAAGGCTGCCATATGACTTAAGATGGCTGCTACAAGTCTCAATCGAGCCGGCTATCCGTCACTTCCGGAAGCTAGATTGGACTATTGGGCATCTATCAAGGACTCTAAGGCTGCCATATGACTTAAGATGGCTGCTACAAGTCTCAACGAGCCGGCTATCCGTCACTTCCGGAAGCTAGATTGGACTATTGGGCATCTATCAAGGACTCTAAGGCTGCCATATGACTTAAGATGGCTGCTACAAGTCTCAAAATCGAGCCGGCTATCCGTCACTTCCGGAAGCTAGTTTGGACTATTGGGCATCCTTCAAGGACCCTAAGGCTGCCATATGACTTAAGATGGCTGCTACAAGTCTCATCGAGCCGGCTCTCCGTCACTTCCGGAAGCTAGATTGGACTATTGGGCATCTATCAAGGACTCTAAGGCTGCCATATGACTTAAGATGGCTGCTACAAGTCTCAATCGGCCGGCTCTCCGTCACTTCCGGAAGCTAGATTGGACTATTGGGCATCTATCAAGGACTCTAAGGCTGCCATATGACTTAAGATGGCTGCTACAAGTCTCATCGAGCCGGCTATCCGTCACTTCCGGAAGCTAGATTGGACTATTGGGCAGCTATCAATGGCTCTAAGGCTGCCATATGACTTAAGATGGCTGCTACAAGTCTTATCGAGCCGGCTCTACGTCACTTCCGGAAGCTAGATTGGACTATTGGGCATACATCAAGGACTCTAAGGCTGCCATATAACTTAAGATGGCTGCTTTAAATCTCATCGAGCTGGCTATCCGTCACTTCCGGAAGCTAGATTGGACTATTGGGCATCTATCAAGGTCTCTAAGGCTGCCATATGACTTAAGATGGCTGCTACAAGTCTCAACGTGCCGGCTGTCCGTCACTTCCGGAAGCTAGATTGGACTATTGGGCAGCTATAAAGGGCTCTAAGGCTGCCAAATGACTTAAGATGACTGCTACAAGTCTCAAAATCGCGGCTCTAAGTCCCTTGCGGCAGCTAGTTTGGACTATTGGGCATCCTTCAAGGACCCTAAGGCTGCCATATGACTTAAGATGGCTGCTACAAGTCTCAAAATCGCGGCTCTAAGTCCCTTCCGGAAGCTAGTTTGGACTATTGGGCATCCTTCAAGGACCCTAAGGCTGCCATATGACTTAAGATGGCTGCTACAAGTCTCAACGATGCCGGCTATCCGTCACTTCCGGAAGCTAGATTGGACTATTGGGCATCTATCAAGGACTCTAAGGCTGCCATATGACTTAAGATGGCTGCTACAAGTCTCAACGAGCCGGCTATCCGTCACTTCCGGAAGCTAGATTGGACTATTGGGCATCTATCAAGGACTCTAAGGCTGCCATATGACTTAAGATGGCTGCTACAAGTCTCATCGAGCCGGCTATCCGTCACTTCCGGAAGCTAGATTGGACTATTGGGCATCTATCAAGGACTCTAAGGCTGCCATATGACTTAAGATGGCTGCTACAAGTCTCAACGTGCCGGCTATCCGTCACTTCCGGAAGCTAGATTGGACTATTGGGCATCTATCAAGGACTCTAAGGCTGCCATATGACTTAAGATGACTGCTACAAGTCTCAAAATCGGGGCTCTAAGTCCCTTCCGGAAGCTAGATTGGACTATTGGGCATCCTTCAAGGACCCTAAGGCTGCCATATGACTTAAGATGGCTGCTACAAGTCTCATCGAGCCGGCTATCCGTCACTTCCGGAAGCTAGATTGGACTATTGGGCATCCTTCAAGGACTCCTAAGGCTGCCATATGACTTAAGATGGCTGCTACAAGTCTCATCGAGCCGGCTCTACGTCCCTTCCGGAAGCTAGATTGGACTATTGGGCATCCTATCAAGGACTCTAAGGCTGCCATATGACTTAAGATGGCTGCTACAAGTCTCAACGAGCCGGCTATCCGTCACTTCCGGAAGCTAGATTGGACTATTGGGCATCCTTCAAGGACCCTAAGGCTGCCATATGACTTAAGATGGCTGCTACAAGTCTCAACGTGCCGGCTCTCCGTCACTTCCGGAAGCTAGATTGGACTATTGGGCATCCATCAAGGACTCTAAGGCTGCCATATGACTTAAGATGGCTGCTACAAGTCTCAACGAGCCGGCTATCCGTCACTTCCGGAAGCTAGATTGGACTATTGGGCATCTATCAAGGACTCTAAGGCTGCCATATGACTTAAGATGGCTGCTACAAGTCTCAACGTGCCGGCTGTCCGTCACTTCCGGAAGCTAGATTGGACTATTGGGCATCTATCAAGGACTCTAAGGCTGCCAAATGACTTAAGATGGCTGCTACAAGTCTCAAATCGGCGGCTCTAAGTCCCTTCCGGCAGCTAGTTTGGACTATTGGGCATCCTTCAAGGACCCTAAGGCTGCCATATGACTTAAGATGACTGCTACAAGTCTCAAAATCGCGGCTCTAAGTCCCTTGCGGCAGCTAGTTTGGACTATTGGGCATCCTTCAAGGACCCTAAGGCTGCCATATGACTTAAGATGGCTGCTACAAGTCTCAACGTGCCGGCTATCCGTCACTTCCGGAAGCTAGATTGGACTATTGGGCATCTATAAAGGACTCTAAGGCTGCCATATGACTTAAGATGGCTGCTACAAGTCTCAAATCGGCGGCTCTAAGTCCCTTCCGGCAGCTAGTTTGGACTATTGGGCATCCTTCAAGGACCCTAAGGCTGCCATATGACTTAAGATGGCTGCTACAAGTCTCATCGAGCCGGCTATCCGTCACTTCCGGAAGCTAGATTGGACTATTGGGCATCTATCAAGGACTCTAAGGCTGCCATATGACTTAAGATGGCTGCTACAAGTCTCAACGTGCCGGCTATCCGTCACTTCCGGAAGCTAGTTTGGACTATTGGGCATCCTATCAAGGACTCTAAGGCTGCCATATGACTTAAGATGGCTGCTACAAGTCTCAACGTGCCGGCTATCCGTCACTTCCGGAAGCTAGATTGGACTATTGGGCAGCTATAAAGGGCTCTAAGGCTGCCAAATGACTTAAGATGGCTGCTACAAGTCTCAAAATCGACGGCTCTAAGTCCCTTGCGGCAGCTAGTTTGGACTATTGGGCATCCATCAAGGACCCTAAGGCTGCCATATGACTTAAGATGGCTGCTACAAGTCTCATCGAGCCGGCTATCCGTCACTTCCGGAAGCTAGATTGGACTATTGGGCATCTATCAAGGACTCTAAGGCTGCCATATGACTTAAGATGGCTGCTACAAGTCTCATCGAGCCGGCTATCCGTCACTTCCGGAAGCTAGATTGGACTATTGGGCATCTATCAAGGACTCTAAGGCTGCCATATGACTTAAGATGGCTGCTACAAGTCTCAAATCGAGCCGGCTATCCGTCACTTCCGGAAGCTAGATTGGACTATTGGGCATCTATCAAGGACTCTAAGGCTGCCATATGACTTAAGATGGCTGCTACAAGTCTCAAAGAGCGCGGCTCTCAGTCCCTTCCGGAAGCTAGTTTGGACTATTGGGCATCCTTCAAGGACCCTAAGGCTGCCATATGACTTAAGATGGCTGCTACAAGTCTCATCGAGCCGGCTCTCCGTCACTTCCGGAAGCTAGATTGGACTATTGGGCATCTTTCAAGGACCCTAAGGCTGCCATATGACTTAAGATGGCTGCTACAAGTCTCAAAATCGAGGCTCCGCTAACGTCCCTTCCGGCAGCTAGATTGGACTATTGGGCATCTATCAAGGACTCTAAGGCTGCCATATGACTTAAGATGGCTGCTACAAGTCTCAACGAGCCGGCTATCCGTCACTTCCGGAAGCTAGATTGGACTATTGGGCATCTATCAAGGACTCTAAGGCTGCCATATGACTTAAGATGGCTGCTACAAGTCTCATCGAGCCGGCTCTCCGTCACTTCCGGAAGCTAGATTGGACTATTGGGCATCTATCAAGGACTCTAAGGCTGCCATATGACTTAAGATGGCTGCTACAAGTCTCAACGAGCGCGGCTATCCGTCACTTCCGGAAGCTAGATTGGACTATTGGGCATCTATCAAGGACTCTAAGGCTGCCATATGACTTAAGATGGCTGCTACAAGTCTCATCGAGCCGGCTATCCGTCACTTCCGGAAGCTAGATTGGACTATTGGGCATCTATCAAGGACTCTAAGGCTGCCATATGACTTAAGATGGCTGCTACAAGTCTCAAAGAGCGCGGCTCTACGTCCCTTCCGGCAGCTAGTTTGGACTATTGGGCATCCATCAAGGACCCTAAGGCTGCCATATGACTTAAGATGGCTGCTACAAGTCTCATCGAGCCGGCTATCCGTCACTTCCGGAAGCTAGATTGGACTATTGGGCATCTATCAAGGACTCTAAGGCTGCCATATGACTTAAGATGGCTGCTACAAGTCTCAAATCGCCGGCTCTACGTCACTTCCGGCAGCTAGTTTGGACTATTGGGCATCCTTCAAGGACTCTAAGGCTGCCATATGACTTAAGATGGCTGCTACAAGTCTCAACGTGCCGGCTATCCGTCACTTCCGGAAGCTAGATTGGACTATTGGGCAGCTATCAAGGACTCTAAGGCTGCCATATGACTTAAGATGGCTGCTACAAGTCTCAACGAGCGCGGCTATCCGTCACTTCCGGAAGCTAGATTGGACTATTGGGCATCTATCAAGGACCCTAAGGCTGCCATATGACTTAAGATGGCTGCTACAAGTCTCATCGAGCCGGCTATCCGTCACTTCCGGAAGCTAGATTGGACTATTGGGCATCTATCAAGGACTCTAAGGCTGCCATATGACTTAAGATGGCTGCTACAAGTCTCAACATGCCGGCTATCCGTCACTTCCGGAAGCTAGATTGGACTATTGGGCATCTATCAAGGACCCTAAGGCTGCCATATGACTTAAGATGGCTGCTACAAGTCTCAAAGAGCGCGGCTCTACGTCATTTCCGGAAGCTAGATTGGACTATTGGGCATCTATCAAGGACTCTAAGGCTGCCATATGACTTAAGATGGCTGCTACAAGTCTCATCGAGCCGGCTATCCGTCACTTCCGGAAGCTAGATTGGACTATTGGGCATCCATCAAGGACCCTAAGGCTGCCATATGACTTAAGATGGCTGCTACAAGTCTCAATCGAGCCGGCTCTAAGTCCCTTCCGGCAGCTAGATTGGACTATTGGGCATCCATTCAAGGACCCTAAGGCTGCCAAATGACTTAAGATGGCTGCTACAAGTCTCATCGAGCCGGCTATCCGTCACTTCCGGAAGCTAGATTGGACTATTGGGCATCCTATCAAGGACTCTAAGGCTGCCATATGACTTAAGATGGCTGCTACAAGTCTCAACGTGCCGGCTATCCGTCACTTCCGGAAGCTAGATTGGACTATTGGGCATCCTTCAAGGACCCTAAGGCTGCCATATGACTTAAGATGACTGCTACAAGTCTCAACGTGCCGGCTGTCCGTCACTTCCGGAAGCTAGATTGGACTATTGGGCATCCTTCAAGGACTCTAAGGCTGCCATATGACTTAAGATGGCTGCTACAAGTCTCAACGTGCCGGCTGTCCGTCACTTCCGGAAGCTAGATTGGACTATTGGGCATCCTTCAAGGACTCTAAGGCTGCCAAATGACTTAAGATGACTGCTACAAGTCTCAAAATCGCGTCTCTAAGTCCCTTGCGGCAGCTAGTTTGGACTATTGGGCATCCTTCAAGGACCCTAAGGCTGCCATATGACTTAAGATGGCTGCTACAAGTCTCAACGTGCCGGCTGTCCGTCACTTCCGGAAGCTAGATTGGACTATTGGGCATCTATCAAGGACTCTAAGGCTGCCATATGACTTAAGATGGCTGCTACAAGTCTCAAAGATGCCGGCTATCCGTCACTTCCGGAAGCTAGATTGGACTATTGGGCATCCATCAAGGACTCTAAGGCTGCCATATGACTTAAGATGGCTGCTACAAGTCTCAACGGTCCGGCTCTACGTCACTTCCGGAAGCTAGATTGGACTATTGGGCATCTTTCAAGGACCCTAAGGCTGCCATATGACTTAAGATGGCTGCTACAAGTCTCAACGTGCCGGCTATCCGTCACTTCCGGAAGCTAGATTGGACTATTGGGCAGCTATCAAGGACTCTAAGGCTGCCATATGACTTAAGATGACTGCTACAAGTCTCAAAATCGCGGCTCTAAGTCCCTTTCGGCAGCTAGTTTGGACTATTGGGCATCCTTCAAGGACCCTAAGGCTGCCATATGACTTAAGATGGCTGCTACAAGTCTCAACGTGCCGGCTGTCCGTCACTTCCGGAAGCTAGATTGGACTATTGGGCAGCTATAAAGGACTCTAAGGCTGCCAAATGACTTAAGATGACTGCTACAAGTCTCAAAATCGCGTCTCTAAGTCCCTTCCGGCAGCTAGTTTGGACTATTGGGCATCCTTCAAGGACCCTAAGGCTGCCATATGACTTAAGATGGCTGCTACAAGTCTCAACGTGCCGGCTGTCCGTCACTTCCGGAAGCTAGATTGGACTATTGGGCATCCATCAAGGACTCTAAGGCTGCCATATGACTTAAGATGGCTGCTACAAGTCTCATCGAGCCGGCTATCCGTCACTTTCGGAAGCTAGATTGGACTATTGGGCATCTATCAAGGACTCTAAGGCTGCCAAATGACTTAAGATGGCTGCTACAAGTCTCATCGAGCCGGCTATCCGTCACTTCCGGAAGCTAGATTGGACTATTGGGCATCTATCAAGGACTCTAAGGCTGCCATATGACTTAAGATGGCTGCTACAAGTCTCAAAATCGTGCCGGCTCTACGTCACTTCCGGAAGCTAGATTGGACTATTGGGCATCCATCAAGGACTCTAAGGCTGCCATATGACTTAAGATGGCTGCTACAAGTCTCAAATCGAGCCGGCTCTCCGTCACTTCCGGAAGCTAGATTGGACTATTGGGCATCTATCAAGGACTCTAAGGCTGCCATATGACTTAAGATGGCTGCTACAAGTCTCAACGTGCCGGCTATCCGTCACTTCCGGAAGCTAGATTGGACTATTGGGCATCTATCAAGGACTCTAAGGCTGCCATATGACTTAAGATGACTGCTACAAGTCTCAAAATCGCGGCTCTAAGTCCCTTGCGGCAGCTAGTTTGGACTATTGGGCATCCTATCAAGGACCCTAAGGCTGCCATATGACTTAAGATGGCTGCTACAAGTCTCATCGAGCCGGCTATCCGTCACTTCCGGAAGCTAGATTGGACTATTGGGCATCTATCAAGGACTCTAAGGCTGCCATATGACTTAAGATGGCTGCTACAAGTCTCAAATCGAGCCGGCTCTACGTCACTTCCGGAAGCTAGTTTGGACTATTGGGCATCTATCAAGGACCCTAAGGCTGCCATATGACTTAAGATGGCTGCTACAAGTCTCAACGAGCCGGCTATCCGTCACTTCCGGAAGCTAGATTGGACTATTGGGCATCTATCAAGGACTCTAAGGCTGCCATATGACTTAAGATGGCTGCTACAAGTCTCAAAATCGAGCCGGCTATCCGTCACTTCCGGCAGCTAGATTGGACTATTGGGCATCTATCAAGGACTCTAAGGCTGCCATATGACTTAAGATGGCTGCTACAAGTCTCATCGAGCCGGCTATCCGTCACTTCCGGAAGCTAGATTGGACTATTGGGCATCTATCAAGGACTCTAAGGCTGCCATATGACTTAAGATGGCTGCTACAAGTCTCAAAATGCCGGCTCTACGTCACTTCCGGAAGCTAGATTGGACTATTGGGCATCCTATCAAGGACTCTAAGGCTGCCATATGACTTAAGATGGCTGCTACAAGTCTCAAAATCGAGCCGGCTATCCGTCACTTCCGGAAGCTAGATTGGACTATTGGGCATCTATCAAGGACCCTAAGGCTGCCATATGACTTAAGATGGCTGCTACAAGTCTCAACGAGCCGGCTATCCGTCACTTCCGGAAGCTAGATTGGACTATTGGGCATCTATCAAGGACTCTAAGGCTGCCATATGACTTAAGATGACTGCTACAAGTCTCAAAATGCCGGCTCTAAGTCCCTTCCGGCAGCTAGTTTGGACTATTGGGCATCCTATCAAGGACCCTAAGGCTGCCATATGACTTAAGATGGCTGCTACAAGTCTCAACGTGCCGGCTATCCGTCACTTCCGGAAGCTAGATTGGACTATTGGGCATCTATCAAGGACTCTAAGGCTGCCATATGACTTAAGATGACTGCTACAAGTCTCAAAATCGCGGCTCTAAGTCCCTTCCGGCAGCTAGTTTGGACTATTGGGCATCCTTCAAGGACCCTAAGGCTGCCATATGACTTAAGATGGCTGCTACAAGTCTCATCGAGCCGGCTATCCGTCACTTCCGGAAGCTAGATTGGACTATTGGGCATCTATCAAGGACTCTAAGGCTGCCATATGACTTAAGATGGCTGCTACAAGTCTCAAAATCGCGGCTCTAAGTCCCTTCCGGCAGCTAGATTGGACTATTGGGCATCCTTCAAGGACCCTAAGGCTGCCATATGACTTAAGATGGCTGCTACAAGTCTCAACGAGCCGGCTATCCGTCACTTCCGGAAGCTAGATTGGACTATTGGGCATCTATCAAGGACTCTAAGGCTGCCATATGACTTAAGATGGCTGCTACAAGTCTCAACGTGCCGGCTATCCGTCACTTCCGGAAGCTAGATTGGACTATTGGGCATCTATCAAGGACTCTAAGGCTGCCATATGACTTAAGATGACTGCTACAAGTCTCAAAATCGCGGCTCTAAGTCCCTTGCGGCAGCTAGTTTGGACTATTGGGCATCCTTCAAGGACCCTAAGGCTGCCATATGACTTAAGATGGCTACTACGAGTCTCAACGTGCCGGCTTTCCCTCACTTTCGGAAGCTAGATCGGACTATTGGGCATCTATCAAGGGCTCTAAGTCTGTCATATGACTTAAGATGACTGCTACAAGTCTCAAAATGCCGGCTATCCGTCACTTCCGGTAGCTACATTGGACTATTGGGCATCCTTCAAGGACCCTAAGGCTGCCATATGACTTAAGATGGCTGCTACAAGTCTCAACGTGCCGGCTATCCGTCACTTCCGGAAGCTAGATTGGACTATTGGGCATCTATCAAGGACTCTAAGGCTGCCATATGACTTAAGATGGCTGCTACAAGTCTCAAAATCGAGCCCGGCTCTAAGTCCCTTCCGGCAGCTAGTTTGGACTATTGGGCATCCTTCAAGGACCCTAAGGCTGCCATATGACTTAAGATGGCTGCTACAAGTCTCATCGAGCCGGCTCTCCGTCACTTCCGGAAGCTAGATTGGACTATTGGGCATCCTTCAAGGACCCTAAGGCTGCCATATGACTTAAGATGACTGCTACAAGTCTCAAAATCGCGGCTCTAAGTCCCTTCCGGCAGCTAGTTTGGACTATTGGGCATCCTTCAAGGACCCTAAGGCTGCCATATGACTTAAGATGGCTGCTACAAGTCTCAACGTGCCGGCTATCCGTCACTTCCGGAAGCTAGATTGGACTATTGGGCATCTATCAAGGACTCTAAGGCTGCCAAATGACTTAAGATGACTGCTACAAGTCTCAAAATCGCGGCTCTAAGTCCCTTCCGGCAGCTAGTTTGGACTATTGGGCATCCTTCAAGGACCCTAAGGCTGCCATATGACTTAAGATGGCTGCTACAAGTCTCAACGTGCCGGCTATCCGTCACTTCCGGAAGCTAGATTGGACTATTGGGCATCTATCAAGGACTCTAAGGCTGCCATATGACTTAAGATGACTGCTACAAGTCTCAAAATCGCGGCTCTAACCGTCCCTTCCGGCAGCTAGTTTGGACTATTGGGCATCCTTCAAGGACCCTAAGGCTGCCATATGACTTAAGATGGCTGCTACAAGTCTCAACGAGCCGGCTATCCGTCACTTCCGGAAGCTAGATTGGACTATTGGGCATCTATCAAGGACTCTAAGGCTGCCATATGACTTAAGATGACTGCTACAAGTCTCAAAGATGCCGGCTCTCCGTCACTTCCGGAAGCTAGTTTGGACTATTGGGCATCTTTCAAGGACCCTAAGGCTGCCATATGACTTAAGATGGCTGCTACAAGTCTCAAAATGCGCGGCTCTAAGTCCCTTTCGGCAGCTAGATTGGACTATTGGGCATCCTTCAAGGACCCTAAGGCTGCCATATGACTTAAGATGGCTGCTACAAGTCTCAACGTGCCGGCTATCCGTCACTTCCGGAAGCTAGATTGGACTATTGGGCATCTATCAAGGACTCTAAGGCTGCCATATGACTTAAGATGACTGCTACAAGTCTCAAAATCGCGGCTCTAAGTCCCTTCCGGCAGCTAGTTTGGACTATTGGGCATCCTTCAAGGACCCTAAGGCTGCCATATGACTTAAGATGGCTGCTACAAGTCTCAACGTGCCGGCTATCCGTCACTTCCGGAAGCTAGATTGGACTATTGGGCATCTATCAAGGACTCTAAGGCTGCCATATGACTTAAGATGACTGCTACAAGTCTCAAAATCGTGCCGGCTCTAAGTCCCTTTCGGCAGCTAGTTTGGACTATTGGGCATCCTTCAAGGACCCTAAGGCTGCCATATGACTTAAGATGGCTGCTACAAGTCTCAACGTGCCGGCTATCCGTCACTTCCGGAAGCTAGATTGGACTATTGGGCATCTATCAAGGACTCTAAGGCTGCCATATGACTTAAGATGACTGCTACAAGTCTCAAAATCGCGGCTCTAAGTCCCTTTCGGCAGCTAGTTTGGACTATTGGGCATCCTTCAAGGACCCTAAGGCTGCCATATGACTTAAGATGGCTGCTACAAGTCTCAAATCGGCCGGCTCTACGTCACTTCCGGAAGCTAGATTGGACTATTGGGCATCCATCAAGGACTCCTAAGGCTGCCATATGACTTAAGATGGCTGCTACAAGTCTCAACGTGCCGGCTCATCCGTCACTTCCGGAAGCTAGATTGGACTATTGGGCATCTATCAAGGACTCTAAGGCTGCCAAATGACTTAAGATGACTGCTACAAGTCTCAAAGCCGGCTATCGCGGTCTAAGTCCCTTCCGGAAGCTAGTTTGGACTATTGGGCATCCTTCAAGGACCCTAAGGCTGCCATATGACTTAAGATGGCTGCTACAAGTCTCAAAATCGTGCCGGCTATCCAAGTCACTTCCGGAAGCTAGATTGGACTATTGGGCATCTATCAAGGACTCTAAGGCTGCCATATGACTTAAGATGGCTGCTACAAGTCTCAATCGAGCCGGCTCTAAGTCACTTCCGGCAGCTAGATTGGACTATTGGGCATCCTTCAAGGACTCTAAGGCTGCCATATGACTTAAGATGGCTGCTACAAGTCTCATCGAGCCGGCTATCCGTCACTTCCGGAAGCTAGATTGGACTATTGGGCATCCTTCAAGGACCCTAAGGCTGCCATATGACTTAAGATGGCTGCTACAAGTCTCAACGTGCCGGCTATCCGTCACTTCCGGAAGCTAGATTGGACTATTGGGCATCTATCAAGGACTCTAAGGCTGCCATATGACTTAAGATGACTGCTACAAGTCTCAAAATCGCGGCTCTAAGTCCCTTCCGGCAGCTAGTTTGGACTATTGGGCATCCTTCAAGGACCCTAAGGCTGCCATATGACTTAAGATGGCTGCTACAAGTCTCAACGTGCCGGCTGTCCGTCACTTCCGGAAGCTAGATTGGACTATTGGGCAGCTATCAAAGGACTCTAAGGCTGCCAAATGACTTAAGATGACTGCTACAAGTCTCAAAATCGCGGCTCTAAGTCCCTTTCGGCAGCTAGTTTGGACTATTGGGCATCCTTCAAGGACCCTAAGGCTGCCATATGACTTAAGATGGCTGCTACAAGTCTCAACGTGCCGGCTATCCGTCACTTCCGGAAGCTAGATTGGACTATTGGGCATCTATCAAGGACTCTAAGGCTGCCATATGACTTAAGATGGCTGCTACAAGTCTCATCGAGCCGGCTATCCGTCACTTCCGGAAGCTAGATTGGACTATTGGGCATCTATCAAGGACTCTAAGGCTGCCATATGACTTAAGATGACTGCTACAAGTCTCAAATCGCGGCTCTAAGTCCCTTCCGGCAGCTAGTTTGGACTATTGGGCATCCTTCAAGGACCCTAAGGCTGCCATATGACTTAAGATGGCTGCTACAAGTCTCATCGTGCCGGCTATCCGTCACTTCCGGAAGCTAGATTGGACTATTGGGCATCTATAAAGGACTCTAAGGCTGCCAAATGACTTAAGATGACTGCTACAAGTCTCAAAATCGCGGCTCTAAGTCCCTTGCGGCAGCTAGTTTGGACTATTGGGCATCCTTCAAGGACCCTAAGGCTGCCATATGACTTAAGATGGCTGCTACAAGTCTCAACGTGCCGGCTGTCCGTCACTTCCGGAAGCTAGATTGGACTATTGGGCATCTATCAAGGACTCTAAGGCTGCCATATGACTTAAGATGACTGCTACAAGTCTCAAAATCGCGGCTCTAAGTCCCTTGCGGCAGCTAGTTTGGACTATTGGGCATCCTTCAAGGACCCTAAGGCTGCCATATGACTTAAGATGGCTGCTACAAGTCTCAACGTGCCGGCTATCCGTCACTTCCGGAAGCTAGATTGGACTATTGGGCATCTATCAAGGACTCTAAGGCTGCCATATGACTTAAGATGACTGCTACAAGTCTCAAAATCGCGGCTCTAAGTCCCTTCCGGCAGCTAGTTTGGACTATTGGGCATCCTTCAAGGACCCTAAGGCTGCCATATGACTTAAGATGACTGCTACAAGTCTCAACGAGCCGGCTATCCGTCACTTCCGGAAGCTAGATTGGACTATTGGGCATCTATCAAGGACTCTAAGGCTGCCATATGACTTAAGATGACTGCTACAAGTCTCAAAATCGCGGCTCTAAGTCCCTTTCGGCAGCTAGTTTGGACTATTGGGCATCCTTCAAGGACCCTAAGGCTGCCATATGACTTAAGATGGCTGCTACAAGTCTCAACGTGCCGGCTATCCGTCACTTCCGGAAGCTAGATTGGACTATTGGGCATCCTATCAAGGACTCTAAGGCTGCCATATGACTTAAGATGACTGCTACAAGTCTCAAAATCGCGGCTCTAAGTCCCTTCCGGCAGCTAGTTTGGACTATTGGGCATCCTTCAAGGACCCTAAGGCTGCCATATGACTTAAGATGGCTGCTACAAGTCTCATCGAGCCGGCTATCCGTCACTTCCGGAAGCTAGATTGGACTATTGGGCATCTATCAAGGACTCTAAGGCTGCCATATGACTTAAGATGGCTGCTACAAGTCTCAACGAGCCGGCTCTCCGTCACTTCCGGAAGCTAGATTGGACTATTGGGCATCTATCAAGGACTCTAAGGCTGCCATATGACTTAAGATGACTGCTACAAGTCTCAAAATCGCGGCTCTAAGTCCCTTGCGGCAGCTAGTTTGGACTATTGGGCATCCTTCAAGGACCCTAAGGCTGCCATATGACTTAAGATGGCTGCTACAAGTCTCAAAGTGCCGGCTATCCGTCACTTCCGGAAGCTAGATTGGACTATTGGGCATACATCAAGGACTCTAAGGCTGCCATATGACTTAAGATGGCTGCTACAAGTCTCAAAGAGCGCGGCTATCCGTCACTTCCGGAAGCTAGATTGGACTATTGGGCATCTATCAAGGACTCTAAGGCTGCCATATGACTTAAGATGGCTGCTACAAGTCTCAATCGAGCCGGCTATCCGTCACTTCCGGAAGCTAGATTGGACTATTGGGCATCTATCAAGGACTCTAAGGCTGCCATATGACTTAAGATGGCTGCTACAAGTCTCATCGAGCCGGCTATCCGTCACTTCCGGAAGCTAGATTGGACTATTGGGCATCCTATCAAGGACTCTAAGGCTGCCATATGACTTAAGATGGCTGCTACAAGTCTCAACGTGCCGGCTGTCCGTCACTTCCGGAAGCTAGATTGGACTATTGGGCAGCTATAAAGGGCTCTAAGGCTGCCAAATGACTTAAGATGACTGCTACAAGTCTCAAAATCGCGGCTCTAAGTCCCTTTCGGCAGCTAGTTTGGACTATTGGGCATCCTTCAAGGACCCTAAGGCTGCCATATGACTTAAGATGGCTGCTACAAGTCTCAACGTGCCGGCTATCCGTCACTTCCGGAAGCTAGATTGGACTATTGGGCAGCTATAAAGGGCTCTAAGGCTGCCAAATGACTTAAGATGACTGCTACAAGTCTCAAAATCGCGGCTCTAAGTCCCTTGCGGCAGCTAGTTTGGACTATTGGGCATCCTTCAAGGACCCTAAGGCTGCCATATGACTTAAGATGACTGCTACAAGTCTCAACGGTGCGCGGCTATCCGTCACTTCCGGAAGCTAGATTGGACTATTGGGCATCTATCAAGGACTCTAAGGCTGCCATATGACTTAAGATGGCTGCTACAAGTCTCATCGAGCCGGCTATCCGTCACTTCCGGAAGCTAGATTGGACTATTGGGCATCTATCAAGGACTCTAAGGCTGCCATATGACTTAAGATGGCTGCTACAAGTCTCAAAATCGCGGCTCTAAGTCCCTTCCGGCAGCTAGTTTGGACTATTGGGCATCCTTCAAGGACCCTAAGGCTGCCATATGACTTAAGATGGCTGCTACAAGTCTCAACGTGCCGGCTATCCGTCACTTCCGGAAGCTAGATTGGACTATTGGGCATCTATCAAGGACTCTAAGGCTGCCATATGACTTAAGATGGCTGCTACAAGTCTCAAAGAGCGCGGCTCTACGTCACTTCCGGAAGCTAGATTGGACTATTGGGCATCTATCAAGGACTCTAAGGCTGCCATATGACTTAAGATGGCTGCTACAAGTCTCATCGAGCCGGCTATCCGTCACTTCCGGAAGCTAGATTGGACTATTGGGCATCTATCAAGGACTCTAAGGCTGCCAAATGACTTAAGATGACTGCTACAAGTCTCAAAATCGCGGCTCTAAGTCCCTTGCGGCAGCTAGTTTGGACTATTGGGCATCCTTCAAGGACCCTAAGGCTGCCATATGACTTAAGATGGCTGCTACAAGTCTCAACGTGCCGGCTATCCGTCACTTCCGGAAGCTAGATTGGACTATTGGGCATCTATCAAGGACTCTAAGGCTGCCAAATGACTTAAGATGACTGCTACAAGTCTCAAAATCGCGGCTCTAAGTCCCTTGCGGCAGCTAGTTTGGACTATTGGGCATCCTTCAAGGACCCTAAGGCTGCCATATGACTTAAGATGACTGCTACAAGTCTCAACGTGCCGGCTATCCGTCACTTCCGGAAGCTAGATTGGACTATTGGGCAGCTATAAAGGGCTCTAAGGCTGCCAAATGACTTAAGATGACTGCTACAAGTCTCAAAATCGCGTCTCTAAGTCCCTTTCGGCAGCTAGTTTGGACTATTGGGCATCCTTCAAGGACCCTAAGGCTGCCATATGACTTAAGATGGCTGCTACAAGTCTCATCGTGCCGGCTATCCGTCACTTCCGGAAGCTAGATTGGACTATTGGGCAGCTATAAAGGGCTCTAAGGCTGCCAAATGACTTAAGATGACTGCTACAAGTCTCAAAATCGCGGCTCTAAGTCCCTTCCGGCAGCTAGTTTGGACTATTGGGCATCCTTCAAGGACCCTAAGGCTGCCATATGACTTAAGATGACTGCTACAAGTCTCAACGATGCCGGCTATCCGTCACTTCCGGAAGCTAGATTGGACTATTGGGCATCTATCAAGGACTCTAAGGCTGCCATATGACTTAAGATGGCTGCTACAAGTCTCATAGAGCCGGCTATCCGTCACTTCCGGAAGCTAGATTGGACTATTGGGCATCTATCAAGGACTCTAAGGCTGCCATATGACTTAAGATGACTGCTACAAGTCTCAAAATCGCGGCTCTAAGTCCCTTCCGGCAGCTAGTTTGGACTATTGGGCATCTATCAAGGACCCTAAGGCTGCCATATGACTTAAGATGGCTGCTACAAGTCTCAACGTGCCGGCTATCCGTCACTTCCGGAAGCTAGATTGGACTATTGGGCAGCTATAAAGGGCTCTAAGGCTGCCAAATGACTTAAGATGACTGCTACAAGTCTCAAGTTCGCGGCTCTAAGTCCCTTCCTGCAGCTAGTTTGGACTATTGGGCATCCTTCAAGGACCCTAAGGCTGCCATATGACTTAAGATGGCTGCTACAAGTCTCAACGTGCCGGCTATCCGTCACTTCCGGAAGCTAGATTGGACTATTGGGCATCTATCAAGGACTCTAAGGCTGCCATATGACTTAAGATGACTGCTACAAGTCTCAAAATCGCGGCTCTAAGTCCCTTTCGGCAGCTAGTTTGGACTATTGGGCATCCTTCAAGGACCCTAAGGCTGCCATATGACTTAAGATGGCTGCTACAAGTCTCAACGTGCCGGCTATCCGTCACTTCCGGAAGCTAGATTGGACTATTGGGCAGCTATAAAGGGCTCTAAGGCTGCCAAATGACTTAAGATGACTGCTACAAGTCTCAAAATCGCGGCTCTAAGTCCCTTGCGGCAGCTAGTTTGGACTATTGGGCATCCTTCAAGGACCCTAAGGCTGCCATATGACTTAAGATGACTGCTACAAGTCTCAACGTGCCGGCTATCCGTCACTTCCGGAAGCTAGATTGGACTATTGGGCATCTATCAAGGACTCTAAGGCTGCCATATGACTTAAGATGGCTGCTACAAGTCTCATCGTGCCGGCTATCCGTCACTTCCGGAAGCTAGATTGGACTATTGGGCATCTATCAAGGACTCTAAGGCTGCCAAATGACTTAAGATGACTGCTACAAGTCTCAAAATCGCGGCTCTAAGTCCCTTGCGGCAGCTAGTTTGGACTATTGGGCATCCTTCAAGGACCCTAAGGCTGCCATATGACTTAAGATGACTGCTACAAGTCTCAACGTGCCGGCTATCCGTCACTTCCGGAAGCTAGATTGGACTATTGGGCATCTATCAAGGACTCTAAGGCTGCCATATGACTTAAGATGACTGCTACAAGTCTCAAAATCGCCGGCTCTACGTCCCTTCCGGCAGCTAGTTTGGACTATTGGGCATCTATCAAGGACCCTAAGGCTGCCATATGACTTAAGATGGCTGCTACAAGTCTCAACGTGCCGGCTATCCGTCACTTCCGGAAGCTAGATTGGACTATTGGGCATCTATCAAGGACTCTAAGGCTGCCATATGACTTAAGATGGCTGCTACAAGTCTCAAATCGGCCGGCTATCCGTCACTTCCGGAAGCTAGTTTGGACTATTGGGCATCCTATCAAGGACTCCTAAGGCTGCCATATGACTTAAGATGACTGCTACAAGTCTCAACGTGCCGGCTGTCCGTCACTTCCGGAAGCTAGATTGGACTATTGGGCAGCTATAAAGGGCTCTAAGGCTGCCAAATGACTTAAGATGACTGCTACAAGTCTCAAAATCGCGGCTCTAAGTCCCTTTCGGCAGCTAGTTTGGACTATTGGGCATCCTTCAAGGACCCTAAGGCTGCCATATGACTTAAGATGGCTGCTACAAGTCTCAACATCGCCGGCTCTAAGTCACTTCCGGAAGCTAGATTGGACTATTGGGCATCTATCAAGGACCCTAAGGCTGCCATATGACTTAAGATGGCTGCTACAAGTCTCAACGTGCCGGCTATCCGTCACTTCCGGAAGCTAGATTGGACTATTGGGCATCTATCAAGGACTCTAAGGCTGCCATATGACTTAAGATGACTGCTACAAGTCTCAAAGATCGCGGCTCTCCGTCACTTCCGGAAGCTAGATTGGACTATTGGGCATCCTATCAAGGACTCCTAAGGCTGCCATATGACTTAAGATGGCTGCTACAAGTCTCAACGTGCCGGCTGTCCGTCACTTCCGGAAGCTAGATTGGACTATTGGGCAGCTATCAAGGACTCTAAGGCTGCCAAATGACTTAAGATGACTGCTACAAGTCTCAAAATCGCGGCTCTAAGTCCCTTGCGGCAGCTAGTTTGGACTATTGGGCATCCTTCAAGGACCCTAAGGCTGCCATATGACTTAAGATGGCTGCTACAAGTCTCAACGTGCCGGCTATCCGTCACTTCCGGAAGCTAGATTGGACTATTGGGCATCTATCAAGGACTCTAAGGCTGCCAAATGACTTAAGATGACTGCTACAAGTCTCAAAATCGCGGCTCTAAGTCCCTTCCGGCAGCTAGTTTGGACTATTGGGCATCCTTCAAGGACCCTAAGGCTGCCATATGACTTAAGATGGCTGCTACAAGTCTCAACGTGCCGGCTATCCGTCACTTCCGGAAGCTAGATTGGACTATTGGGCATCTATCAAGGACTCTAAGGCTGCCAAATGACTTAAGATGACTGCTACAAGTCTCAAAATCGCGGCTCTAAGTCCCTTCCGGCAGCTAGTTTGGACTATTGGGCATCCTTCAAGGACCCTAAGGCTGCCATATGACTTAAGATGACTGCTACAAGTCTCAACGTGCCGGCTATCCGTCACTTCCGGAAGCTAGATTGGACTATTGGGCATCTATCAAGGACTCTAAGGCTGCCAAATGACTTAAGATGACTGCTACAAGTCTCAAAATCGCGGCTCTAAGTCCCTTGCGGCAGCTAGTTTGGACTATTGGGCATCCTTCAAGGACCCTAAGGCTGCCATATGACTTAAGATGACTGCTACAAGTCTCAACGAGCCGGCTATCCGTCACTTCCGGAAGCTAGATTGGACTATTGGGCATCTATCAAAGGGCTCTAAGGCTGCCAAATGACTTAAGATGACTGCTACAAGTCTCAAAATCGCGTCTCTAAGTCCCTTTCGGCAGCTAGTTTGGACTATTGGGCATCCTTCAAGGACCCTAAGGCTGCCATATGACTTAAGATGGCTGCTACAAGTCTCAACGTGCCGGCTATCCGTCACTTCCGGAAGCTAGATTGGACTATTGGGCAGCTATAAAGGGCTCTAAGGCTGCCAAATGACTTAAGATGACTGCTACAAGTCTCAAAATCGCGGCTCTAAGTCCCTTGCGGCAGCTAGTTTGGACTATTGGGCATCCTTCAAGGACCCTAAGGCTGCCATATGACTTAAGATGACTGCTACAAGTCTCAACGTGCCGGCTATCCGTCACTTCCGGAAGCTAGATTGGACTATTGGGCAGCTATAAAGGACTCTAAGGCTGCCATATGACTTAAGATGACTGCTACAAGTCTCAAAATCGCGGCTCTAAGTCCCTTGCGGCAGCTAGTTTGGACTATTGGGCATCCTTCAAGGACCCTAAGGCTGCCATATGACTTAAGATGACTGCTACAAGTCTCAACGTGCCGGCTATCCGTCACTTCCGGAAGCTAGATTGGACTATTGGGCATCTATCAAGGACTCTAAGGCTGCCATATGACTTAAGATGGCTGCTACAAGTCTCAAAGAGCCGGCTATCCGTCACTTCCGGAAGCTAGATTGGACTATTGGGCATCTATCAAGGACTCTAAGGCTGCCATATGACTTAAGATGACTGCTACAAGTCTCAAAATCGCGGCTCTAAGTCCCTTGCGGCAGCTAGTTTGGACTATTGGGCATCCTTCAAGGACCCTAAGGCTGCCATATGACTTAAGATGACTGCTACAAGTCTCAACGGTGCCGGCTATCCGTCACTTCCGGAAGCTAGATTGGACTATTGGGCATCTATCAAGGACTCTAAGGCTGCCATATGACTTAAGATGGCTGCTACAAGTCTCAAAGATCGCGGCTCTCCGTCACTTCCGGAAGCTAGATTGGACTATTGGGCATCTATCAAGGACTCTAAGGCTGCCATATGACTTAAGATGGCTGCTACAAGTCTCAACGAGCCGGCTATCCGTCACTTCCGGAAGCTAGATTGGACTATTGGGCATCTATCAAGGACTCTAAGGCTGCCATATGACTTAAGATGGCTGCTACAAGTCTCAAATCGACCGGCTATCCGTCACTTCCGGCAGCTAGATTGGACTATTGGGCATCTATCAAGGACTCTAAGGCTGCCATATGACTTAAGATGGCTGCTACAAGTCTCAACGTGCCGGCTGTCCGTCACTTCCGGAAGCTAGATTGGACTATTGGGCATCTATAAAGGGCTCTAAGGCTGCCAAATGACTTAAGATGACTGCTACAAGTCTCAAAATCGCGTCTCTAAGTCCCTTTCGGCAGCTAGTTTGGACTATTGGGCATCCTTCAAGGACCCTAAGGCTGCCATATGACTTAAGATGGCTGCTACAAGTCTCAAAATCGCGCCGGCTCTAAGTCCCTTCCGGCAGCTAGTTTGGACTATTGGGCATCCTTCAAGGACCCTAAGGCTGCCATATGACTTAAGATGGCTGCTACAAGTCTCAACGTGCCGGCTATCCGTCACTTCCGGAAGCTAGATTGGACTATTGGGCATCCTTCAAGGACCCTAAGGCTGCCATATAACTTAAGATGACTGCTACAAGTCTCAAAGTCGCGTCTCTAAGTCCCTTTCGGCAGCTAGTTTGGACTATTGGGCATCCTTCAAGGACTCTAAGGCTGCCATATGACTTAAGATGGCTGCTACAAGTCTCATCGAGCCGGCTATCCGTCACTTCCGGAAGCTAGATTGGACTATTGGGCAGCTATCAAGGACTCTAAGGCTGCCATATGACTTAAGATGACTGCTACAAGTCTCAAAATCGAGCCGGCTATCCGTCACTTCCGGAAGCTAGTTTGGACTATTGGGCATCTATCAAGGACTCTAAGGCTGCCATATGACTTAAGATGGCTGCTACAAGTCTCAACGTGCCGGCTGTCCGTCACTTCCGGAAGCTAGATTGGACTATTGGGCATCTATAAAGGGCTCTAAGGCTGCCAAATGACTTAAGATGACTGCTACAAGTCTCAAAATCGCGGCTCTAAGTCCCTTTCGGCAGCTAGTTTGGACTATTGGGCATCCTTCAAGGACCCTAAGGCTGCCATATGACTTAAGATGGCTGCTACAAGTCTCAACGAGCCGGCTCTACGCCATTTCGGGAAGCTAGATTGGACTATTGGGCATCCATCAAGGACTCTAAGGCTGCCATATGACTTAAGATGGCTGCTACAAGTCTCAACGAGCCGGCTATCCGTCACTTCCGGAAGCTAGATTGGACTATTGGGCATCCTATCAAGGACTCCTAAGGCTGCCAAATGACTTAAGATGACTGCTACAAGTCTCAAAATCGCGGCTCTAAGTCCCTTTCGGCAGCTAGTTTGGACTATTGGGCATCCTTCAAGGACCCTAAGGCTGCCATATGACTTAAGATGGCTGCTACAAGTCTCAACGTGCCGGCTCTCCGTCACTTCCGGAAGCTAGATTGGACTATTGGGCATCTATCAAGGACTCTAAGGCTGCCATATGACTTAAGATGGCTGCTACAAGTCTCAAGTCGAGCCGGCTATCCGTCACTTCCGGAAGCTAGATTGGACTATTGGGCATCTTTCAAGGACTCCTAAGGCTGCCATATGACTTAAGATGACTGCTACAAGTCTCAAAATCGCGGCTCTAAGTCCCTTTCGGCAGCTAGTTTGGACTATTGGGCATCAAAAACTACACCTTCAAGGACCCTAAGGCTGCCATATGACTTAAGATGGCTGCTACAAGTCTCAACGAGCCGGCTCTACGTCACTTCCGGAAGCTAGATTGGACTATTGGGCATCCTATCAAGGACTCTAAGGCTGCCATATGACTTAAGATGGCTGCTACAAGTCTCAATCGAGCCTGCTATCCGTCACTTCCGGAAGCTAGATTGGACTATTGGGCATCTATCAAGGACTCTAAGGCTGCCATATGACTTAAGATGACTGCTACAAGTCTCAAAATCGCGGCTCTAAGTCCCTTCCGGAAGCTAGTTTGGACTATTGGGCATCCTATCAAGGACTCCTAAGGCTGCCATATGACTTAAGATGGCTGCTACAAGTCTCATCGAGCCGGCTATCCGTCACTTCCGGAAGCTAGATTGGACTATTGGGCATCTATCAAGGACTCTAAGGCTGCCATATGACTTAAGATGGCTGCTACAAGTCTCAATCGAGCCGGCTCTACGTCCCTTTCGGAAGCTAGATTGGACTATTGGGCATCCATCAAGGACTCTAAGGCTGCCATATGACTTAAGATCGCTGCTACAAGTCTCATCGAGCCGGCTATCCGTCACTTCCGGAAGCTAGATTGGACTATTGGGCATCTATCAAGGACCCTAAGGCTGCCATATGACTTAAGATGGCTGCTACAAGTCTCAAAATCGGCTCTCGTCCCTTCCGGCAGCTAGATTGGACTATTGGGCATCTATCAAGGACTCTAAGGCTGCCAAATGACTTAAGATGGCTGCTACAAGTCTCAACGAGCCGGCTATCCGTCACTTCCGGAAGCTAGATTGGACTATTGGGCATCTATCAAGGACTCTAAGGCTGCCATATGACTTAAGATGGCTGCTACAAGTCTCAATCGCCGGCTCTACGTCATTTCCGGAAGCTAGATTGGACTATTGGGCATCCTTCAAGGACTCTAAGGCTGCCATATGACTTAAGATGGCTGCTACAAGTCTCATCGAGCCGGCTATCCGTCACTTCCGGAAGCTAGATTGGACTATTGGGCATCTATCAAGGACTCTAAGGCTGCCATATGACTTAAGATGGCTGCTACAAGTCTCAAAATCGAGCCGGCTCTACGTCCCTTTCCGGAAGCTAGATTGGACTATTGGGCATCCATCAAGGACTCTAAGGCTGCCATATGACTTAAGATGACTGCTACAAGTCTCAACGGTGCCGGCTATCCGTCACTTCCGGAAGCTAGATTGGACTATTGGGCATCTATCAAGGACTCTAAGGCTGCCATATGACTTAAGATGACTGCTACAAGTCTCAAAATCGCTGCTCTAAGTCCTTTCCGGCAGCTAGATTGGACTATTGGGCATCTATCAAGGACTCTAAGGCTGCCATATGACTTAAGATGGCTGCTACAAGTCTCAACGTGCCGGCTATCCGTCACTTCCGGAAGCTAGATTGGACTATTGGGCATCTATCAAGGACTCTAAGGCTGCCATATGACTTAAGATGACTGCTACAAGTCTCAAAATCGCTGCTCTAAGTCCTTTCCGGCAGCTAGATTGGACTATTGGGCATCTATCAAGGACTCTAAGGCTGCCATATGACTTAAGATGGCTGCTACAAGTCTCATCGAGCCGGCTATCCGTCACTTCCGGAAGCTAGATTGGACTATTGGGCATCTATCAAGGACTCTAAGGCTGCCATATGACTTAAGATGGCTGCTACAAGTCTCATCGAGCCGGCTATCCGTCACTTCCGGAAGCTAGATTGGACTATTGGGCATCCATGCAAGGACCCTAAGGCTGCCATATGACTTAAGATGGCTGCTACAAGTCTCAAAGTGCCGGCTCTCCGTCACTTCCGGAAGCTAGTTTGGACTATTGGGCATCCTTCAAGGACCCTAAGGCTGCCATATGACTTAAGATGGCTGCTACAAGTCTCAACGTGCCGGCTATCCGTCACTTCCGGAAGCTAGATTGGACTATTGGGCATCTATCAAGGACTCTAAGGCTGCCATATGACTTAAGATGACTGCTACAAGTCTCAAAATCGCGGCTCTAAGTCCCTTGCGGCAGCTAGTTTGGACTATTGGGCATCCTTCAAGGACCCTAAGGCTGCCATATGACTTAAGATGGCTGCTACAAGTCTCATCGAGCCGGCTATCCGTCACTTCCGGAAGCTAGATTGGACTATTGGGCATCTATCAAGGACTCTAAGGCTGCCAAATGACTTAAGATGACTGCTACAAGTCTCAAAATCGCGGCTCTAAGTCCCTTGCGGCAGCTAGTTTGGACTATTGGGCATCTATCAAGGACTCCTAAGGCTGCCATATGACTTAAGATGGCTGCTACAAGTCTCATCGAGCCGGCTATCCGTCACTTCCGGAAGCTAGATTGGACTATTGGGCATCTATCAAGGACTCTAAGGCTGCCATATGACTTAAGATGGCTGCTACAAGTCTCAAATCGAGCCGGCTCTCCGTCACTTCCGGAAGCTAGATTGGACTATTGGGCATCTATCAAGGACTCTAAGGCTGCCATATGACTTAAGATGACTGCTACAAGTCTCAAAATCGCGGCTCTAAGTCCCTTGCGGCAGCTAGTTTGGACTATTGGGCATCCTTCAAGGACCCTAAGGCTGCCATATGACTTAAGATGGCTGCTACAAGTCTCAAATCGCCGGCTCTCAGTCCCTTCCGGCAGCTAGTTTGGACTATTGGGCATCCTCCAAGGACCCTAAGGCTGCCATATGACTTAAGATGGCTGCTATAAGTCTCAACATGCCGGCTATCCGTCACTTCCGGAAGCTAGATTGGACTATTGGGCATCTATCAAGGACCCTAAGGCTGCCATATGACTTAAGATGGCTGCTACAAGTCTCATCGTGCCGGCTATCCGTCACTTCCGGAAGCTAGATTGGACTATTGGGCATCTATCAAGGACTCTAAGGCTGCCATATGACTTAAGATGACTGCTACAAGTCTCAAAATCGCGGCTCTAAGTCCCTTGCGGCAGCTAGTTTGGACTATTGGGCATCCTTCAAGGACCCTAAGGCTGCCATATGACTTAAGATGGCTGCTACAAGTCTCATCGAGCCGGCTATCCGTCACTTCCGGAAGCTAGATTGGACTATTGGGCATCTATCAAGGACCCTAAGGCTGCCATATGACTTAAGATGACTGCTACAAGTCTCAAAATCGCGGCTCTAAGTCCCTTTCGGCAGCTAGTTTGGACTATTGGGCATCCTTCAAGGACCCTAAGGCTGCCATATGACTTAAGATGGCTGCTACAAGTCTCAACGTGCCGGCTGTCCGTCACTTCCGGAAGCTAGATTGGACTATTGGGCATCTATCAAGGACTCTAAGGCTGCCATATGACTTAAGATGGCTGCTACAAGTCTCAAAGATCGCGGCTCTAAGTCCCTTTCGGCAGCTAGTTTGGACTATTGGGCATCCATCAAGGACTCTAAGGCTGCCATATGACTTAAGATGGCTGCTACAAGTCTCATCGTGCCGGCTATCCGTCACTTCCGGAAGCTAGATTGGACTATTGGGCATCTATCAAGGACTCTAAGGCTGCCATATGACTTAAGATGGCTGCTACAAGTCTCATCGAGCCGGCTCTACGTCACTTCCGGAAGCTAGATTGGACTATTGGGCATCCATCAAGGACTCTAAGGCTGCCATATGACTTAAGATGACTGCTACAAGTCTCAAAATCGAGCCGGCTATCCGTCACTTCCGGAAGCTAGATTGGACTATTGGGCATCTATTCAAGGACCCTAAGGCTGCCATATGACTTAAGATGGCTGCTACAAGTCTCAATCGAGCCGGCTTCCGTCACTTCCGGAAGCTAGATTGGACTATTGGGCAGCTATCAAGGACTCTAAGGCTGCCAAATGACTTAAGATGGCTGCTACAAGTCTCAACGAGCCGGCTATCCGTCACTTCCGGAAGCTAGATTGGACTATTGGGCATCTATCAAGGACTCTAAGGCTGCCATATGACTTAAGATGGCTGCTACAAGTCTCAACGAGCGCGGCTCTACGTCACTTCCGGAAGCTAGATTGGACTATTGGGCATCCATCAAGGACTCTAAGGCTGCCATATGACTTAAGATGGCTGCTACAAGTCTCATCGAGCCGGCTATCCGTCACTTCCGGAAGCTAGATTGGACTATTGGGCATCTATCAAGGACTCTAAGGCTGCCATATGACTTAAGATGGCTGCTACAAGTCTCATCGAGCCGGCTATCCGTCACTTCCGGAAGCTAGATTGGACTATTGGGCATCCATGCAAGGACCCTAAGGCTGCCATATGACTTAAGATGGCTGCTACAAGTCTCAAAATGCGCGGCTATCCGTCACTTCCGGCAGCTAGTTTGGACTATTGGGCATCCTTCAAGGACCCTAAGGCTGCCATATGACTTAAGATGGCTGCTACAAGTCTCAACGTGCCGGCTATCCGTCACTTCCGGAAGCTAGATTGGACTATTGGGCATCTATCAAGGACTCTAAGGCTGCCATATGACTTAAGATGACTGCTACAAGTCTCAAAATCGCGGCTCTAAGTCCCTTGCGGCAGCTAGTTTGGACTATTGGGCATCCTTCAAGGACCCTAAGGCTGCCATATGACTTAAGATGGCTGCTACAAGTCTCAACGATGCCGGCTATCCGTCACTTCCGGAAGCTAGATTGGACTATTGGGCATCTATCAAGGACTCTAAGGCTGCCATATGACTTAAGATGACTGCTACAAGTCTCAAAATCGCGGCTCTAAGTCCCTTGCGGCAGCTAGTTTGGACTATTGGGCATCCATCAAGGACCCTAAGGCTGCCATATGACTTAAGATGGCTGCTACAAGTCTCATCGTGCCGGCTATCCGTCACTTCCGGAAGCTAGATTGGACTATTGGGCATCTATCAAGGACTCTAAGGCTGCCATATGACTTAAGATGGCTGCTACAAGTCTCAATCGAGCCGGCTTCCGTCACTTCCGGAAGCTAGATTGGACTATTGGGCATCTATCAAGGACTCTAAGGCTGCCATATGACTTAAGATGACTGCTACAAGTCTCAAAATCGCGGCTCTAAGTCCCTTGCGGCAGCTAGTTTGGACTATTGGGCATCCTTCAAGGACCCTAAGGCTGCCATATGACTTAAGATGGCTGCTACAAGTCTCAAAATCGCGGCTCTAAGTCCCTTCCGGCAGCTAGTTTGGACTATTGGGCATCCTTCAAGGACCCTAAGGCTGCCATATGACTTAAGATGGCTGCTACAAGTCTCAAAGTGCGCGGCTATCCGTCCCTTCCGGAAGCTAGTTTGGACTATTGGGCATCCTTCAAGGACCCTAAGGCTGCCATATGACTTAAGATGGCTGCTACAAGTCTCAACGTGCCGGCTATCCGTCACTTCCGGAAGCTAGATTGGACTATTGGGCATCTATCAAGGACTCTAAGGCTGCCATATGACTTAAGATGACTGCTACAAGTCTCAAAATCGCGGCTCTAAGTCCCTTGCGGCAGCTAGTTTGGACTATTGGGCATCCTTCAAGGACCCTAAGGCTGCCATATGACTTAAGATGGCTGCTACAAGTCTCAACGTGCCGGCTATCCGTCACTTCCGGAAGCTAGATTGGACTATTGGGCATCTTTCAAGGACTCTAAGGCTGCCATATGACTTAAGATGACTGCTACAAGTCTCAAAATCGCGTCTCTAAGTCCCTTTCGGCAGCTAGTTTGGACTATTGGGCATCCTTCAAGGACCCTAAGGCTGCCATATGACTTAAGATGGCTGCTACAAGTCTCAACGTGCCGGCTATCCGTCACTTCCGGAAGCTAGATTGGACTATTGGGCAGCTATAAAGGGCTCTAAGGCTGCCAAATGACTTAAGATGACTGCTACAAGTCTCAAAATCGCGGCTCTAAGTCCCTTTCGGCAGCTAGTTTGGACTATTGGGCATCCTTCAAGGACCCTAAGGCTGCCATATGACTTAAGATGGCTGCTACAAGTCTCATCGAGCCGGCTCTACGCCATTTCGGGAAGCTAGATTGGACTATTGGGCATCCATCAAGGACTCTAAGGCTGCCATATGACTTAAGATGGCTGCTACAAGTCTCATCGAGCCGGCTATCCGTCACTTCCGGAAGCTAGATTGGACTATTGGGCAGCTATAAAGGGCTCTAAGGCTGCCAAATGACTTAAGATGACTGCTACAAGTCTCAACGTGCCGGCTATCCGTCACTTCCGGAAGCTAGATTGGACTATTGGGCATCTATCAAGGACCCTAAGGCTGCCATATGACTTAAGATGGCTGCTACAAGTCTCATCGAGCCGGCTATCCGTCACTTCCGGAAGCTAGATTGGACTATTGGGCATCTATCAAGGACTCTAAGGCTGCCATATGACTTAAGATGGCTGCTACAAGTCTCAAAATGCGCGGCTCTACGTCACTTCCGGAAGCTAGATTGGACTATTGGGCATCCATCAAGGACTCTAAGGCTGCCATATGACTTAAGATCGCTGCTACAAGTCTCATCGAGCCGGCTATCCGTCACTTCCGGAAGCTAGATTGGACTATTGGGCATCCTTCAAGGACCCTAAGGCTGCCATATGACTTAAGATGGCTGCTACAAGTCTCAACGTGCCGGCTATCCGTCACTTCCGGAAGCTAGATTGGACTATTGGGCATCTATCAAGGACTCTAAGGCTGCCAAATGACTTAAGATGACTGCTACAAGTCTCAAAATCGCGGCTCTAAGTCCCTTGCGGCAGCTAGTTTGGACTATTGGGCATCCTTCAAGGACCCTAAGGCTGCCATATGACTTAAGATGGCTGCTACAAGTCTCAACGTGCCGGCTGTCCGTCACTTCCGGAAGCTAGATTGGACTATTGGGCAGCTATCAAGGACTCTAAGGCTGCCAAATGACTTAAGATGACTGCTACAAGTCTCAAAATCGCGGCTCTAAGTCCCTTGCGGCAGCTAGTTTGGACTATTGGGCATCCTTCAAGGACCCTAAGGCTGCCATATGACTTAAGATGACTGCTACAAGTCTCAACGTGCCGGCTATCCGTCACTTCCGGAAGCTAGATTGGACTATTGGGCATCTATCAAGGACTCTAAGGCTGCCATATGACTTAAGATGACTGCTACAAGTCTCATCGAGCCGGCTATCCGTCACTTCCGGAAGCTAGATTGGACTATTGGGCATCTATCAAGGACTCTAAGGCTGCCAAATGACTTAAGATGACTGCTACAAGTCTCAAAATCGCGGCTCTAAGTCCCTTGCGGCAGCTAGTTTGGACTATTGGGCATCCTTCAAGGACCCTAAGGCTGCCATATGACTTAAGATGGCTGCTACAAGTCTCAACGTGCCGGCTATCCGTCACTTCCGGAAGCTAGATTGGACTATTGGGCATCTATCAAGGACTCTAAGGCTGCCAAATGACTTAAGATGACTGCTACAAGTCTCAAAATCGCGGCTCTAAGTCCCTTGCGGCAGCTAGTTTGGACTATTGGGCATCCTTCAAGGACCCTAAGGCTGCCATATGACTTAAGATGGCTGCTACAAGTCTCAACGTGCCGGCTATCCGTCACTTCCGGAAGCTAGATTGGACTATTGGGCATCTATCAAGGACTCTAAGGCTGCCAAATGACTTAAGATGACTGCTACAAGTCTCAAAATCGCGGCTCTAAGTCCCTTGCGGCAGCTAGTTTGGACTATTGGGCATCCTTCAAGGACCCTAAGGCTGCCATATGACTTAAGATGGCTGCTACAAGTCTCATCGAGCCGGCTATCCGTCACTTCCGGAAGCTAGATTGGACTATTGGGCATCTATCAAGGACTCTAAGGCTGCCAAATGACTTAAGATGACTGCTACAAGTCTCAAAATCGCGGCTCTAAGTCCCTTGCGGCAGCTAGTTTGGACTATTGGGCATCCTTCAAGGACCCTAAGGCTGCCATATGACTTAAGATGGCTGCTACAAGTCTCATCGAGCCGGCTATCCGTCACTTCCGGAAGCTAGATTGGACTATTGGGCATCTATCAAGGACTCTAAGGCTGCCAAATGACTTAAGATGACTGCTACAAGTCTCAAAATCGCGGCTCTAAGTCCCTTTCGGCAGCTAGTTTGGACTATTGGGCATCCTTCAAGGACCCTAAGGCTGCCATATGACTTAAGATGGCTGCTACAAGTCTCAACGTGCCGGCTATCCGTCACTTCCGGAAGCTAGATTGGACTATTGGGCAGCTATAAAGGGCTCTAAGGCTGCCAAATGACTTAAGATGACTGCTACAAGTCTCAAAATCGCGGCTCTAAGTCCCTTGCGGCAGCTAGTTTGGACTATTGGGCATCCTTCAAGGACCCTAAGGCTGCCATATGACTTAAGATGGCTGCTACAAGTCTCAACGTGCCGGCTATCCGTCACTTCCGGAAGCTAGATTGGACTATTGGGCAGCTATCAAGGACTCTAAGGCTGCCAAATGACTTAAGATGACTGCTACAAGTCTCAAAATCGCGGCTCTAAGTCCCTTGCGGCAGCTAGTTTGGACTATTGGGCATCCTTCAAGGACCCTAAGGCTGCCATATGACTTAAGATGACTGCTACAAGTCTCAATCGTGCCGGCTATCCGTCACTTCCGGAAGCTAGATTGGACTATTGGGCATCTATCAAGGACTCTAAGGCTGCCATATGACTTAAGATGGCTGCTACAAGTCTCAAATCGAGCCGGCTATCCGTCACTTCCGGAAGCTAGATTGGACTATTGGGCATCTATCAAGGACTCTAAGGCTGCCATATGACTTAAGATGACTGCTACAAGTCTCAAAATCGCGGCTCTAAGTCCCTTGCGGCAGCTAGTTTGGACTATTGGGCATCCTTCAAGGACCCTAAGGCTGCCATATGACTTAAGATGACTGCTACAAGTCTCAACGTGCCGGCTATCCGTCACTTCCGGAAGCTAGATTGGACTATTGGGCATCTATCAAGGACTCTAAGGCTGCCATATGACTTAAGATGGCTGCTACAAGTCTCAAAATCGCCGGCTATCCGTCACTTCCGGAAGCTAGATTGGACTATTGGGCATCTATCAAGGACTCTAAGGCTGCCATATGACTTAAGATGGCTGCTACAAGTCTCATCGAGCCGGCTATCCGTCACTTCCGGAAGCTAGATTGGACTATTGGGCATCTATCAAGGACTCTAAGGCTGCCATATGACTTAAGATGGCTGCTACAAGTCTCAAAGATCGCGGCTATCCGTCACTTCCGGAAGCTAGATTGGACTATTGGGCATCCTATCAAGGACTCTAAGGCTGCCATATGACTTAAGATGGCTGCTACAAGTCTCAACGTGCCGGCTGTCCGTCACTTCCGGAAGCTAGATTGGACTATTGGGCAGCTATAAAGGGCTCTAAGGCTGCCAAATGACTTAAGATGACTGCTACAAGTCTCAAAATCGCGTCTCTAAGTCCCTTTCGGCAGCTAGTTTGGACTATTGGGCATCCTTCAAGGACCCTAAGGCTGCCATATGACTTAAGATGGCTGCTACAAGTCTCATCGTGCCGGCTATCCGTCACTTCCGGAAGCTAGATTGGACTATTGGGCATCTATCAAGGACTCTAAGGCTGCCAAATGACTTAAGATGACTGCTACAAGTCTCAAAATCGCGGCTCTAAGTCCCTTGCGGCAGCTAGTTTGGACTATTGGGCATCCTTCAAGGACCCTAAGGCTGCCATATGACTTAAGATGACTGCTACAAGTCTCAACGTGCCGGCTATCCGTCACTTCCGGAAGCTAGATTGGACTATTGGGCATCTATCAAGGACTCTAAGGCTGCCATATGACTTAAGATGGCTGCTACAAATCTCATGGAGCCGGCTATCCGTCACTTCCGGAAGCTAGATTGGACTATTGGGCATCTATCAAGGACTCTAAGGCTGCCATATGACTTAAGATGGCTGCTACAAGTCTCAAAATCGGCGGCTATCCGTCACTTCCGGAAGCTAGTTTGGACTATTGGGCATCCTTCAAGGACCCTAAGGCTGCCATATAACTTAAGATGACTGCTACAAGTCTCAACGTGCCGGCTATCCGTCACTTCCGGAAGCTAGATTGGACTATTGGGCATCTATCAAGGACTCTAAGGCTGCCATATGACTTAAGATGGCTGCTACAAGTCTCAAAGAGCGCGGCTATCCGTCACTTCCGGAAGCTAGACTGGACTATTGGGCATCTATCAAGGACTCTAAGGCTGCCATATGACTTAAGATGGCTGCTACAAGTCTCATCGAGCCGGCTATCCGTCACTTCCGGAAGCTAGATTGGACTATTGGGCATCTATCAAGGACTCTAAGGCTGCCATATGACTTAAGATGGCTGCTACAAGTCTCATCGAGCCGGCTATCCGTCACTTCCGGAAGCTAGATTGGACTATTGGGCATCTATCAAGGACTCTAAGGCTGCCATATGACTTAAGATGACTGCTACAAGTCTCAACGTGCCGGCTGTCCGTCACTTCCGGAAGCTAGATTGGACTATTGGGCAGCTATCAAGGACTCTAAGGCTGCCAAATGACTTAAGATGACTGCTACAAGTCTCAAAATCGCGTCTCTAAGTCCCTTTCGGCAGCTAGTTTGGACTATTGGGCATCCTTCAAGGACTCTAAGGCTGCCATATGACTTAAGATGGCTGCTACAAGTCTCAACGTCCAAAATGACAAGTCTCAATATCAGACGGCTCTAAGTCCCCAATCCCTTGCGGCAGCTAGTTTGGACTATTGGGCATCCTTCAAGGACTCTGAGGCTGCCATATGACTTAAGATGACTGCTACAAGTCTCAACGTGCCGGCTATCCGTCACTTCCGGAAGCTAGATTGGACTATTGGGCAGCTATCAAGGACTCTAAGGCTGCCATATGACTTAAGATGACTGCTACAAATCTCATCGAGCCGGCTATCCGTCACTTCCGGAAGCTAGATTGGACTATTGGGCATCTATCAAGGACTCTAAGGCTGCCATATGACTTAAGATGGCTGCTACAAGTCTCAACGTGCCGGCTGTCCGTCACTTCCGGAAGCTAGATTGGACTATTGGGCAGCTATCAAGGACTCTAAGGCTGCCAAATGACTTAAGATGACTGCTACAAGTCTCAAAATCGCGGCTCTAAGTCCCTTGCGGCAGCTAGTTTGGACTATTGGGCATCCTTCAAGGACCCTAAGGCTGCCATATAACTTAAGATGGCTGCTACAAGTCTCAACGTGCCGGCTATCCGTCACTTCCGGAAGCTAGATTGGACTATTGGGCATCTATCAAGGACTCTAAGGCTGCCAAATGACTTAAGATGACTGCTACAAGTCTCAAAATCGCGGCTCTAAGTCCCTTGCGGCAGCTAGTTTGGACTATTGGGCATCCTTCAAGGACCCTAAGGCTGCCATATGACTTAAGATGGCTGCTACAAGTCTCATCGAGCCGGCTATCCGTCACTTCCGGAAGCTAGATTGGACTATTGGGCATCTATCAAGGACTCTAAGGCTGCCAAATGACTTAAGATGACTGCTACAAGTCTCAAAATCGCGGCTCTAAGTCCCTTGCGGCAGCTAGTTTGGACTATTGGGCATCCTTCAAGGACCCTAAGGCTGCCATATGACTTAAGATGGCTGCTACAAGTCTCATCGAGCCGGCTATCCGTCACTTCCGGAAGCTAGATTGGACTATTGGGCATCTATCAAGGACTCTAAGGCTGCCAAATGACTTAAGATGACTGCTACAAGTCTCAAAATCGCGGCTCTAAGTCCCTTGCGGCAGCTAGTTTGGACTATTGGGCATCCTTCAAGGACCCTAAGGCTGCCATATGACTTAAGATGACTGCTACAAGTCTCATCGAGCCGGCTATCCGTCACTTCCGGAAGCTAGATTGGACTATTGGGCAGCTATAAAGGGCTCTAAGGCTGCCAAATGACTTAAGATGACTGCTACAAGTCTCAAAATCGCGTCTCTAAGTCCCTTTCGGCAGCTAGTTTGGACTATTGGGCATCCTTCAAGGACCCTAAGGCTGCCATATGACTTAAGATGGCTGCTACAAGTCTCATCGAGCCGGCTATCCGTCACTTCCGGAAGCTAGATTGGACTATTGGGCAGCTATAAAGGGCTCTAAGGCTGCCAAATGACTTAAGATGACTGCTACAAGTCTCAAAATCGCGGCTCTAAGTCCCTTGCGGCAGCTAGTTTGGACTATTGGGCATCCTTCAAGGACCCTAAGGCTGCCATATAACTTAAGATGACTGCTACAATTCTCATCGAGCCGGCTATCCGTCACTTCCGGAAGCTAGATTGGACTATTGGGCAGCTATAAAGGGCTCTAAGGCTGCCAAATGACTTAAGATGACTGCTACAAGTCTCAAAATCGCGGCTTTAAGTCCCTTGCGGCAGTTAGTTTGGACTATTGGACATCCTTCAAGGACCCTAAGGCTGCCATATAACTTAAGATGACTGCTACAAGTCTCATCGTGCCGGCTATCCGTCACTTCCGGAAGCTAGATTGGACTATTGGGCATCTATCAAGGACTCTAAGGCTGCCATATGACTTAAGATGGCTGCTACAATTCTCATCGAGCCGGCTATCCGTCACTTCCGGAAGCTAGATTGGACTATTGGGCATCTATCAAGGACTCTAAGGCTGCCATATGACTTAAGATGGCTGCTACAAGTCTCAAATCGCCGGCTCTAAGTCCCTTGCGGCAGTTAGTTTGGACTATTGGACATCCTTCAAGGACCCTAAGGCTGCCATATAACTTAAGATGACTGCTACAAGTCTCATCGTGCCGGCTATCCGTCACTTCCGGAAGCTAGATTGGACTATTGGGCATCTATCAAGGACTCTAAGGCTGCCATATGACTTAAGATGGCTGCTACAAATCTCATCGAGCCGGCTATCCGTCACTTCCGGAAGCTAGATTGGACTATTGGGCATCTATCAAGGACTCTAAGGCTGCCATATGACTTAAGATGGCTGCTACAAGTCTCATCGAGCCGGCTATCCGTCACTTCCGGAAGCTAGATTGGACTATTGGGCATCTATCAAGGACTCTAAGGCTGCCATATGACTTAAGATGGCTGCTACAAATCTCATGGAGCCGGCTATCCGTCACTTCCGGAAGCTAGATTGGACTATTGGGCATCTATCAAGGACTCTAAGGCTGCCATATGACTTAAGATGGCTGCTACAAGTCTCAACGTGCCGGCTGTCCGTCACTTCCGGAAGCTAGATTGGACTATTGGGCAGCTATAAAGGGCTCTAAGGCTGCCAAATGACTTAAGATGACTGCTACAAGTCTCAAAATCGCGTCTCTAAGTCCCTTTCGGCAGCTAGTTTGGACTATTGGGCATCCTTCAAGGACCCTAAGGCTGCCATATAACTTAAGATGGCTGCTACAAGTCTCAAAATCGCCGGCTATCGCGTCACTTCCGGCAGCTAGTTTGGACTATTGGGCATCCATCAAGGACCCTAAGGCTGCCATATGACTTAAGATGGCTGCTACAAGTCTCATCGAGCCGGCTATCCGTCACTTCCGGAAGCTAGATTGGACTATTGGGCATCCTTCAAGGACCCTAAGGCTGCCATATGACTTAAGATGACTGCTACAAGTCTCAAAATCGCGTCTCTAAGTCCCTTTCGGCAGCTAGATTGGACTATTGGGCATCTATCAAGGACTCTAAGGCTGCCATATGACTTAAGATGGCTGCTACAAGTCTCATCGTGCCGGCTGTCCGTCACTTCCGGAAGCTAGATTGGACTATTGGGCAGCTATAAAGGGCTCTAAGGCTGCCAAATGACTTAAGATGACTGCTACAAGTCTCAAAATCGCGTCTCTAAGTCCCTTTCGGCAGCTAGTTTGGACTATTGGGCATCCATTAAGAATATTGGCATCCTTCAAGGACCCTAAGGCTGCCATATGACTTAAGATGGCTGCTACAAGTCTCATCGAGCCGGCTCTCCGTCACTTCCGGAAGCTAGATTGGACTATTGGGCATCCATCAAGGACTCTAAGGCTGCCATATGACTTAAGATGGCTGCTACAAATCTCATCGAGCCGGCTATCCGTCACTTCCGGAAGCTAGATTGGACTATTGGGCATCCTTCAAGGACCCTAAGGCTGCCATATGACTTAAGATGACTGCTACAAGTCTCAAAATCGCGTCTCTAAGTCCCTTTCGGCTAGTTGACTTGATGGCAGCCATTAAGATGGACTATTGGGCATCCTTCAAGGACTCTAAGGCTGCCATATGACTTAAGATGGCTGCTACAAGTCTCATCGAGCCGGCTCTACGTCCATTTCGGGAAGCAAGATTGGACTATTGGGCATACATCAAGGACTCTAAGGCTGCCATATGACTTAAGATCGCTGCTACAAATCTCATCGAGCCGGCTATCCGTCACTTCCGGAAGCTAGATTGGACTATTGGGCATCCTTCAAGGACCCTAAGGCTGCCAAATGACTTAAGATGACTGCTACAAGTCTCAAAATCGCGTCTCTAAGTCCCTTTCGGCAGCTAGTTTGGACTATTGGGCATCCATTAAGATGGACTAATGGGCATCCTTCAAGGATCCTAAGGCTTCCATATGAATTAAGATGGCTACTACAAGTCTCATCGAGCCGGCTCTACGCCATTTCGGGAAGCAAGATTGGACTATTGGGCATACATCAAGGACTCTAAGGCTGCCATATGACTTAAGATCGCTGCTACAAGTCTCATCGAGCCGGCTATCCGTCACTTCCGGAAGCTAGATTGGACTATTGGGCATCTATCAAGGACTCTAAGGCTGCCATATGACTTAAGATGGCTGCTACAAGTCTCATCGAGCCGGCTCTACGCCGTCACTTCCGGAAGCTAGATTGGACTATTGGGCATACTATCAAGGACTCTAAGGCTGCCATATGACTTAAGATCGCTGCTACAAGTCTCATCGAGTCCGGCTATCCGTCACTTCCGGAAGCTAGATTGGACTATTGGGCATCTATCAAGGACTCTAAGGCTGCCATATGACTTAAGATGGCTGCTAAAAATCTCATCGAGCCGGCTATCCGTCACTTCCGGAAGCTAGATTGGACTATTGGGCATCTATCAAGGACTCTAAGGCTGCCATATGACTTAAGATGACTGCTACAAGTCTCTATCGAGCCGGCTATCCGTCACTTCCGGAAGCTAGATTGGACTATTGGGCATCTATCAAGGACTCTAAGGCTGCCATATGACTTAAGATGGCTGCTACAAGTCTCATCGAGCCGGCTATCCGTCACTTCCGGCAGCTAGTTTGGACTATTGGGCATCCTTCAAGGACCCTAAGGCTGCCATATAACTTAAGATGACTGCTACAAGTCTCAAAATCGCTACAAGTCTCAATATCGCGGCTCTAAGTCCCTTGCGGCAGCTAGTTTGGACTATTGGGCATCCTTCAAGGACCCTAAGGCTGCCATATGACTTAAGATGGCTGCTACAAGTCTCAACGTGCCGGCTATCCGTCACTTCCGGAAGCTAGATTGGACTATTGGGCATCCTTCAAGGACCCTAAGGCTGCCATATAACTTAAGATGACTGCTACAAGTCTCAAAATCGCTACAAGTCTCAATATCGCGTCTCTAAGTCCCTTTCGGCAGCTAGTTTGGACTATTGGGCATCTATCAAGGACTCTAAGGCTGCCATATAACTTAAGATGGCTGCTACAAGTCTCATCGAGCCGGCTATCCGTCACTTCCGGAAGCTAGACTGGACTATTGGGCATCTATCAAGGACTCTAAGGCTGCCATATGACTTAAGATGGCTGCTACAAGTCTCAACGTCCCGGCTGTCCGTCACTTCCGGAAGCTAGATTGGACTATTGGGCAGCTATCAAGGACTCTAAGGCTGCCATATGACTTAAGATGGCTGCTACAAATCTCATCGAGCCGGCTATCCGTCACTTCCGGAAGCTAGATTGGACTATTGGGCATCTATCAAGGACTCTAAGGCTGCCATATGACTTAAGATGGCTGCTACAAGTCTCATCGAGCCGGCTCTACGCCATTTCCGGAAGCTAGATTGGACTATTGGGCATCTATCAAGGACTCTAAGGCTGCCATATGACTTAAGATCGCTGCTACAAATCTCATCGAGCCGGCTCTACGCCATTTCCGGAAGCTAGATTGGACTATTGGGCATCCATCAAGGACTCTAAGGCTGCCATATAACTTAAGATCGCTGCTACAAATCTCATCGAGCCGGCTATCCGTCACTTCCGGAAGCTAGATTGGACTATTGGGCATCTATCAAGGACTCTAAGGCTGCCATATGACTTAAGATGACTGCTACAAGTCTCAACGAGCCGGCTCTACGCCATTTCCGGAAGCTAGATTGGACTATTGGGCATCCATCAAGGACTCTAAGGCTGCCATATGACTTAAGATGGCTGCTACAAGTCTCATCGAGCCGGCTCTACGCCATTTCCGGAAGCTAGATTGGACTATTGGGCATCCATCAAGGACTCTAAGGCTGCCATATAACTTAAGATCGCTGCTACAAGTCTCATCGAGCCGGCTATCCGTCACTTCCGGAAGCTAGATTGGACTATTGGGCATCTATCAAGGACTCTAAGGCTGCCATATGACTTAAGATGGCTGCTACAAATCTCATCGAGCCGGCTATCCGTCACTTCCGGAAGCTAGATTGGACTATTGGGCATCTATCAAGGACTCTAAGGCTGCCATATGACTTAAGATGGCTGCTACAAGTCTCATCGAGCCGGCTCTACGCCATTTCGAAAAGCTAGATTGGACTATTGGGCATACATCAAGGACTCTAAGGCTGCCATATAACTTAAGATCGCTGCTACAAATCTCATCGAGCCGGCTATCCGTCACTTCCGGAAGCTAGATTGGACTATTGGGCATCTATCAAGGACTCTAAGGCTGCCATATGACTTAAGATGGTTGCTACAAGTCTCATCGAGCCGGCTATCCGTCACTTCCGGAAGCTAGATTGGACTATTGGGCAGCTATAAAGGGCTCTAAGGCTGCCAAATGACTTAAGATGACTGCTACAAGTCTCAAAATCGCGGCTCTAAGTCCCTTGCGGCAGCTAGTTTGGACTATTGGGCATCCTTCAAGGACCCTAAGGCTGCCATATAACTTAAGATGACTGCTACAAGTCTCAAAATCGCGGCTCTAAGTCCCTTGCGGCAGCTAGTTTGGACTATTGGGCATCCTTCAAGGACCCTAAGGCTGCCATATGACTTAAGATGGCTGCTACAAGTCTCAACGTGCCGGCTATCCGTCACTTCCGGAAGCTAGATTGGACTATTGGGCATCCTTCAAGAACCCTAAGGCTGCCATATCACTTAAGATGACTGCTACAAGTCTCAAAATCGCTACAAGTCTCAATATCGCGGCTCTAAGTCCCTTGCGGCAGCTAGTTTGGACTATTGGGCATCCTTCAAGGACCCTAAGGCTGCCATATGACTTAAGATGACTGCTACAAGTCTCAAAATCGCGGCTCTAAGTCCCTTGCGGCAGCTAGTTTGGACTATTGGGCATCCTTCAAGGACCCTAAGGCTGCCATATAACTTAAGATGACTGCTACAAGTCTCAAAATCGCTACAAGTCTCTAAGTCCCTTGCGGCAGCTAGTTTGGACTATTGGGCATCCTTCAAGGACTCTAAGGCTGCCATATAACTTAAGATCGCTGCTACAAATCTCATCGAGCCGGCTATCCGTCACTTCCGGAAGCTAGACTGGACTATTGGGCATCTATCAAGGACTCTAAGGCTGCCATATGACTTAAGATGGCTGCTACAAGTCTCAAAATCGCGGCTCTAAGTCCTTGTCACTTGGGCAGCCTAAGATTGGACTATTGGGCATCCTTCAAGGACCCTAAGGCTGCCATATGACTTAAGATGGCTGCTACAAGTCTCATCGAGCCGGCTCTACGCCACTTCCGGAAGCTAGATTGGACTATTGGGCATCCTATCAAGGACTCTAAGGCTGCCATATGACTTAAGATCGCTGGCACAAGTCTCATCGAGCCGGCTATCCGTCACTTCCGGAAGCTAGATTGGACTATTGGGCATCCTTCAAGGACCCTAAGGCTGCCAAATGACTTAAGATGACTGCTACAAGTCTCAAAATCGCGTCTCTAAGTCCCTTTCGGCAGCTAGTTTGGACTATTGGGCATCTATCAAGGACCCTAAGGCTGCCATATGACTTAAGATGGCTGCTACAAGTCTCATCGAGCCGGCTCTACGTCATTTCCGGAAGCTAGATTGGACTATTGGGCATCCATCAAGGACTCTAAGGCTGCCATATGACTTAAGATGGCTGCTACAAGTCTCATCGAGCCGGCTAACCGTCACTTCCGGAAGCTAGATTGGACTATTGGGCATCCTTCAAGGACCCTAAGGCTGCCATATGACTTAAGATGGCTGCTACAAGTCTCATCGAGCCGGCTCTTCCGGAAGCTAGATTGGACTATTGGGCATGCTATCAAGGACTCTAAGGCTGCCAAATGACTTAAGATCGCTGCTACAAGTCTCATCGAGCCGGCTATCCGTCACTTCCGGAAGCTAGATTGGACTATTGGGCATCTATCAAGGACTCTAAGGCTGCCATATGACTTAAGATGGCTGCTACAAGTCTCATCGAGCCGGCTCTACGCCATTTCGGAAGCTAGATTGGACTATTGGGCATACATCAAGGACTCTAAGGCTGCCATATGACTTAAGATCGCTGCTACAAATCTCATCGAGCCGGCTATCCGTCACTTCCGGAAGCTAGATTGGACTATTGGGCATCTATCAAGGACTCTAAGGCTGCCATATGACTTAAGATGGCTGCTACAAGTCTCATCGAGCCGGCTCTACGCCCTTCCGGAAGCTAGATTGGACTATTGGGCATCCATCAAGGACTCTAAGGCTGCCATATAACTTAAGATCGCTGCTACAAGTCTCATCGAGCCGGCTATCCGTCACTTCCGGAAGCTAGATTGGACTATTGGGCATCTATCAAGGACTCTAAGGCTGCCAAATGACTTAAGATCGCTGCTACAAGTCTCATCGAGCCGGCTATCTGTCACTTCCGGAAGCTAGTTTGGACTATTGGGCATCCTTCAAGGACCCTAAGGCTGCCATATGACTTAAGATGGCTGCTACAAGTCTCATCGAGCCGGTTCTCCGTCACTTCCGGAAGCTAGATTGGACTATTGGGCATACATCAAGGACTCTAAGGCTGCCATATGACTTAAGATCGCTGCTACAAATCTCATCGAGCCGGCTATCCGTCACTTCCGGAAGCTAGATTGGACTATTGGGCATCCTTCAAGGACCCTAAGGCTGCCATATGACTTAAGATGGCTGCTACAAGTCTCATCGAGCCGGCTCTAGATTGGACTATTGGGCAGCTATCAAGGACTCTAAGGCTGCCAAATGACTTAAGATCGCTGCTACAAGTCTCATCGAGCCGGCTATCCGTCACTTCCGGAAGCTAGATTGGACTATTGGGCATCTATCAAGGACTCTAAGGCTGCCATATGACTTAAGATGGCTGCTACAAGTCTCATCGAGCCGGCTCTCCGTCACTTCCGGAGCTAGATTGGACTATTGGGCAGCTATCAAGGAATCTAAGGCTGCCAAATGACTTAAGGTGGCTGCTACAAATCTCATCGAGCCGGCTATCCGTCACTTCCGGAAGCTAGATTGGACTATTGGGCATCTATCAAGGACTCTAAGGCTGCCATATGACTTAAGATGACTGCTACAAGTCTCAAAATCGCGGCTCTAAGTCCCTTCCGGCAGCTAGTTTGGACTATTGGGCATCCTTCAAGGACTCTAAGGCTGCCATATGACTTAAGATGACTGCTACAAGTCTCAACGTGCCGGCTATCCGTCACTTCCGGAAGCTAGATTGGACTATTGGGCAGCTATAAAGGGCTCTAAGGCTGCCAAATGACTGCTACAAGTCTCAAAATCGCGGCTCTAAGTCCCTTGCGGCAGCTAGTTTGGACCATTGGGTAGCCTTCAAGGACCCTAAGGCTGCCATATGACTCAAGATGACTGCTACAAGTCTCAAAATCGCGGCTCTAAGTCCCTTCCGGCAGCTAGTTTGGACTATTGGGCATCCTTCAAGGACCCTAAGGCTGCCATATAACTTAAGATGGCTGCTACAAGTCTCATCGTGCCGGCTATCCGTCACTTCCGGAAGCTAGATTGGACTATTGGGCAGCTATTAAGGGCTCTAAGGCTGCCATATGACTTAAGATGGCTGCTACAAATCTCATCGAGCCGGCTATCCGTCACTTCCGGAAGCTAGACTGGACTATTGGGCATCTATCAAGGACTCTAAGGCCGCCATATGACTTAAGATGGCTGCTACAAGTCTCATCGAGCCGGCTTTACGCCATTTCGGGAAGCAAGATTGGACTATTGGGCATACATCAAGGACTCTAAGGCTGCCATATGACTTAAGATCGCTGCTACAAATCTCATCGAGCCGGCTATCCGTCACTTCCGGAAGCTAGATTGGACTATTGGGCATCTATCAAGGACTCTAAGGCTGCCATATGACTTAAGATGGCTGCTACAAGTCTCATCGAGCCGGCTATACGCCACTTTCCGGAAGCTAGATTGGACTATTGGGCATCTATCAAGGACTCTAAGGCTGCCATATGACTTAAGATCGCTGCTACAAGTCTCACCGAGCCGGCTATCCGTCACTTCCGGAAGCTAGATTGGACTATTGGGCATCCATCAAGGACCTCTAAGGCTGCCATATGACTTAAGATGGTTGCTACAAGTCTCAACGTGCCGGCTGTCCGTCACTTCCGGAAGCTAGATTGGACTATTGGGCAGCTATCAAGGACTCTAAGGCTGCCAAATGACTTAAGATGACTGCTACAAGTCTCAAAGAGCGCGGCTCTCCGTCCCTTTCGGAAGCTAGTTTGGACTATTGGGCATCTATCAAGGACCCTAAGGCTGCCATATGACTTAAGATGGCTGCTACAAGTCTCAACGTGCCGGCTATCCGTCACTTCCGGAAGCTAGATTGGACTATTGGGCAGCTATAAAGGACTCTAAGGCTGCCAAATGACTTAAGATGACTGCTACAAGTCTCAAAGAGCGCGGCTCTAAGTCCCACTTCCGGCAGCTAGTTTGGACTATTGGGCATCCTTCAAGGACCCTAAGGCTGCCATATGACTTAAGATGGCTGCTACAAGTCTCATCGAGCCGGCTATACGTCACTTCCGGAAGCTAGATTGGACTATTGGGCATCCATCAAGGACTCTAAGGCTGCCAAATGACTTAAGATCGCTGCTACAAATCTCATCGAGCCGGCTATCCGTCACTTCCGGAAGCTAGATTGGACTATTGGGCAGCTATCAAGGACTCTAAGGCTGCCAAATGACTTAAGATCGCTGCTACAAGTCTCACCGAGCCGGCTATTCGTCACTTCCGGAAGCTAGATTGGACTATTGCGCATCTATCAAGGACTCTAAGGCTGCCATATGACTTAAGATGGCTGCTACAAGTCTCATCGTGCCGGCTTTACGCCATTTCGAAAAGCTTGATTGGACTATTGGGCATACATCAAGGAATCTAAGGCTGCCAAATAACTTAAGGTCGCTGCTACAAGTCTCATCGAGCCTTCTATCCGTCACTTCCGGAAGCTAGATTGGACTATTGCGCATCTATCAGGGACTCTTAGGCTGCCATATGACTTAAGATGGCTGCTACAAGTCTCATCGAGCCGGCTTTACGCCATTTCGGAAAGCAAGATTGGACTATTGGGCATACATCAAGGACTCTAAGGCTGCCATATGACTTAAGATCGCTGCTACAAATCTCATCGAGCCGGCTATCCGTTACTTCCGGAAGCTAGATTGGACTATTGGGCATCCTTCAAGGACCCTAAGGCTGCCATATGACTTAAGATGGCTGCTACAAGTCTCATCGAGCCGGCTATACGCCATTTCCGGAAGCTAGATTGGACTATTGGGCATACTATCAAGGACTCTAAGGCTGCCATATGACTTAAGATCGCTGCTATAAATCTCATCGAGCCGGCTATCCGTCACTTCCGGAAGCTAGATTGGACTATTGGGCATCTATCAAGGACTCTAAGGCTGCCATATGACTTAAGATGGCTGCTACAAGTCTCATCGAGCCGGCTATACGCCATTTCCGGAAGCTAGATTGGACTATTGGGCATCCATCAAGGACTCTAAGGCTGCCATATAACTTAAGATCGCTGCTACAAGTCTCACCGAGCCGGCTTCCGTCACTTTCGGAAGCTAGATTGGACTATTGGGCATCCATCAAGGACTCTAAGGCTGCCATATGACTTAAGATGGCTGCTACAAATCTCATCGAGCCGGCTATCCGTCACTTCCGGAAGCTAGACTGGACTATTGGGCATCTATCAAGGACTCTAAGGCTGCCAAATGACTTAAGATCGCTGCTACAAGTCTCACGAGCCGGCTATCCGTCACTTTCGGGAAGCTAGATTGGACTGTTGGGCAGCTATAAAGGGCTCTAAGGCTGCCAAATGACTTAAGATCGCTGCTACAATCTCATCGAGCAGGCTCTACGCCATTTCGGAAGCTAGATTGGACTATTGGGCATACATCAAGGACTCCAAGGCTGCCATATGACTTAAGATCGTTGCTACAAGTCTCATCGAGCCGGCTCTCCGTCACTTCCGGAAGCTAGATTGGACTATTGGTCATCCATCAAGGACTCTAAGGCTGCCAAATGACTTAAGGTGGCTGCTACAAATCTCATCGAGCCGGCTATCCGTCACTTCCGGAAGCTAGATTGGACTATTGGGCATCTATCAAGGACTCTAAGGCTGCCAAATGACTTAAGATCGCTGCTACAAGTCTCACCGAGCCGGCTATTCGTCACTTCCGGAAGCTAGATTGGACTATTGGGCATCTATCAAGGACTCTAAGGCTGCCATATGACTTAAGATGGCTGCTACAAGTCTCATCGATGCCGGCTTTACGTCATTTCCGGAAGCTAGATTGGACTATTGGGCATCTATCAAGGACTCTAAGGCTGCCAAATAACTTAAGATCGCTGCTACAAGTCTCATCGAGCCGGCTATCCGTCACTTCCGGAAGCTAGATTGGACTATTGGGCATCTATCAAGGACTCTAAGGCTGCCATATGACTTAAGATGGCTGCTACAAGTCTCATCGAGCCGGCTATACGCCATTTCGAAAAGCTAGATTGGACTATTGGGCATACATTAAGGACTCTAAGGCTGCCATATGACTTAAGATCGCTGCTACAAATCTCATCGAGCCGGCTATCCGTTACTTCCGGAAGCTAGATTGGACTATTGGGCATCCTTCAAGGACCCTAAGGCTGCCATATGACTTAAGATGGCTGCTACAAGTCTCATCGAGCCGGCTTTACGCCATTTCGGGAAGCAAGATTGGACTATTGGGCATACATCAAGGACTCTAAGGCTGCCATATAACTTAAGATCGCTGCTACAAATCTCATCGAGCCGGCTATCCGTCACTTCCGGAAGCTAGATTGGACTATTGGGCATCTATCAAGGACTCTAAGGCTGCCATATGACTTAAGATGGCTGCTACAAGTCTCATCGAGCCGGCTATACGCCATTTCGAAAAGCTAGATTGGACTATTGGGCATACATCAAGGACTTTAAGGCTGCCATATAACTTAGGATCGCTGCTACAAGTCTCACCGAGCCGGTTATCCGTCACTTTCGGAAGCTAGATTGGACTATTGGGCATACATCAAGGCCTCTAAGGCTGCCATATAACTTAAGATCGCTGCTACAAATCTCATCGAGCCGGCTATCCGTCACTTCCGGAAGCTAGACTGGACTATTGGGCAGCTATCAAGGCCTCTAAGGCTGCCAAAAGACTTTAGATCGCTGCTACAAGTCTCACCGAGCCGGTTATCCGTCACTTTCGGAAACTAGATTGGACTATTGGGCAGCTATCAAGGACTCTAAGGCTGCCAAATGACTTAAGGTCGCTGCTACAAGTCTCATCGTGCCGGCTCTACGCCATTTCGAAAAGCTAGATTGGACTATTGGGCATACATCAAGGACTCCAAGGCTGCCATATGACTTAAGATCGTTGCTACAAGTCTCATCGAGCCGGCTATCCGTCACTTCCGGAAGCTAGATTGGACTATTGGGCATCTATCAAGGACTCTAAGGCTGCCATATGACTTAAGATGGCTGCTACAAGTCTCATCGTGCCGGCTCTACGCCATTTCGAAAAGCTAGATTGGACTATTGGGCATACATCAAGGACTCCAAGGCTGCCATATAACTTAAGATCGTTGCTACAAATCTCATCGAGCCGGCTATCCGTCACTTCCGGAAGCTAGATTGGACTATTGGGCAGCTATCAAGGAATCTAAGGCTGCCAAATGACTTAAGGTCGCTGCTACAAGTCTCATCGAGCCGGCTATCCGTCACTTCCGGAAGCTAGTTTGGACTATTGGGCATCCTTCAAGGACCCTAAGGCTTCCATATGAATTAAGATGGCTACTACAAGTCTCATCGAGCCGGCTCTACGCCATTTTGAAAAGCTAGATTGGACTATTGGGCATACATCAAGGACTCCAAGGCTGCCATATAACTTAAGATCGTTGCTACAAGTCTCATCGAGCCGGCTCTCCGTCACTTCCGGAAGCTAGATTGGACTATTGGGCATCTATCAAGGAATCTAAGGCTGCCAAATGACTTAAGGTCGCTGCTACAAGTCTCATCGTGCCGGCTCTACGCCATTTCGAAAAGCTAGATTGGACTATTGGGCATACATCAAGGACTCCAAGGCTGCCACATAACTTAAGATCGTTGCTACAAGTCTCATCGAGCCGGCTCTCCGTCACTTCCGGAAGCTAGATTGGACTATTGGGCATCTATCAAGGACTCTAAGGCTGCCATATGACTTAAGATGGCTGCTACAAGTCTCATCGTGCCGGCTCTACGCCATTTCGAAAAGCTAGATTGGACTATTGGGCATACATCAAGGACTCCAAGGCTGCCATATAACTTAAGATCGTTGCTACAAATCTCATCGAGCCGGCTATCCGTCACTTCCGGAAGCTAGATTGGACTATTGGGCAGCTATCAAGGACTCTAAGGCTGCCATATAACTTAAGATCGCTGCTACAAATCTCATCGAGCCGGCTATCCGTCACTTCCGGAAGCTAGATTGGACTATTGGGCATCCTTCAAGGACCCTAAGGCTGCCATATGACTTAAGATGGCTGCTACAAGTCTCATCGAGCCGGCTCTAGATTGGACTATTGGGCAGCTATCAAGGACTCTAAGGCTGCCAAATGACTTAAGGTCGCTGCTACAAGTCTCATCGAGCCGGCTATCCGTCACTTCCGGAAGCTAGATTGGACTATTGGGCATCTATCAAGGACTCTAAGGCTGCCATATGTCTTAAGATGGCTGCTACAAGTCTCATCGAGCCGGCTATCCGTCACTTCCGGAAGCTAGATTGGACTATTGGGCATCTATCAAGGACTCTAAGGCTGCCATATGACTTAAGATGATTGCTACAAGTCTCAACGTGCCGGCTGTCCGTCACTTCCGGAAGCTAGATTGGACTATTGGGCAGCTATAAAGGACTCTAAGGCTGCCAAATGACTTAAGATGGCTGCTACAAGTCTCAAAATCGCGGCTCTAAGTCCCTTCCTGCAGCTAGTTTGGACTATTGGGCATCCTTCAAGGACCCTAAGGCTGCCATATGACTTAAGATGACTGCTACAAGTCTCAAAATCGCGGCTCTAAGTCCCTTCCGGCAGCTAGTTTGGACTATTGGGCATCCTTCAAGGACCCTAAGGCTGCCATATAACTTAAGATGGCTGCTATAAGTCTCAACGTGCCGGCTATCCGTCACTTCCGGAAGCTAGATTGGACTATTGGGCAGCTATCAAGGGCTCTAAGGCCGCCATATGACTTAAGATGGCTGCTACAAATCTCATCGAGCCGGCTATCCGTCACTTCCGGAAGCTAGACTGGACTATTGGGCATCTATCAAGGACTCTAAGGCCGCCATATGACTTAAGATGATTGCTACAAGTCTCAACGTGCCGGCTGTCCGTCACTTCCGGAAGCTAGATTGGACTATTGGGCAGCTATAAAGGGCTCTAAGGCTGCCAAATGACTGCTACAAGTCTCAAAATCGCGGCTCTAAATCCCTTGTGGCAGCTAGTTTGGACTATTGGGTAGCCTTCAAGGACCCTAAGGCTGCCATATGACTTAAGATGACTGCTACAAGTCTCAAAATCGCGGCTCTAAGTCCCTTGCGGCAGCTAGTTTGGACTATTGGGCATCCTTCAAGGACCCTAAGGCTGCCATATGACTTAAGATGACTGCTACAAGTCTCAAAATCGCGTCTCTAAGTCCCTTTCGGCAGCTAGTTTGGACTATTGGGCATCCTTCAAGGACCCTAAGGCTGCCATATGACTTAAGATGGCTGCTACAAGTCTCATCGAGCCGGCTATCCGTCACTTCCGGAAGCTAGATTGGACTATTGGGCAGCTATCAAGGACTCTAAGGCTGCCATATGACTTAAGATGGCTGTTACAAATCTCATCGAGCCGGCTATCCGTTACTTCCGGAAGCTAGACTGGACTATTGGGCATCTATCAAGGACTCTAAGGCTGCCATATGACTTAAGATGGCTGCTATAATTCTCAACGTGCCGGCTATCCGTCACTTCCGGAAGCTAGATTGGACTATTGGGCATCTATCAAGGACTCTAAGGCTGCCATATGACTTAAGATGGCTGCTACAAATCTCATCGAGCCGGCTATCCGTCACTTCCGGAAGCTAGACTGGACTATTGGGCATCTATCAAGGACTCTAAGGCTGCCATATGACTTAAGATCGTTGCTACAAATCTCATCGAGCCGGCTATCCGTCACTTCCGGAAGCTAGATTGGACTATTGGGCAGCTATCAAGGAATCTAAGGCTGCCAAATAACTTAAGGTCGCTGCTACAAGTCTCATCGAGCCGGCTATCTGTCACTTCCGGAAGCTAGTTTGGACTATTGGGCATCCTTCAAGGACCCTAAGGCTTCCATATGAATTAAGATGGCTAGTACAAGTCTCATCTAAGGCTGCCAAATGACTTAAGGTCGCTGCTACAAGTCTCATCGAGCCGGCTATCCGTCACTTCCGGAAGCTAGATTGAACTATTTGGGCAGCTATCAAGGACTCAAAGGCTGCCATATGACTTAAGATGGCTGCTACAAGTCTCATCGAGCCGGCTATCCGTCACTTCCGGAAGCTAGATTGGACTATTGGGCATCTATCAATGACTCTAAGGCTGCCATATGACTTAAGATGGCTGCTACAAGTCTCAACGTGCCGGCTGTCCGTCACTTCCGGAAGCTAGATTGGACTATTGGGCAGCTATAAAGGGCTCTAAGGCTGCCAAATGACTTAAGATGACTGCTACAAGTCTCATCGAGCCGGCTATCCGTCACTTCCGGAAGCTAGATTGGACTATTGGGCATCTATCAAGGACTCTAAGGCTGCCATATGACTTAAGATGGTTGCTACAAGTCTCAACGTGCCGGCTGTCCGTCACTTCCGGAAGCTAGATTGGACTATTGGGCAGCTATAAAGGGCTCTAAGGCTGCCAAATGACTGCTACAAGTCTCAAAATCGCTGCTCTAAGTCCCATTCGACGGCTAGTTTGGCTATTGGGCAGCCATTAAGATGGACTATTGGGCATCCTTCAAGGACTCCTAAGGCTGCCATATGACTTAAGATGGCTGCTACAAGTCTCATCGAGCCGGCTCTACGCCATTTCGAAAGCTAGATTGGACTATTGGGCATACATCAAGGACTCTAAGGCTGCCATATAACTTAAGATCGCTGCTACAAATCTCATCGAGCCGGCTATCCGTCACTTCCGGAAGCTAGATTGGACTATTGGGCATCTATCAAGGACTCTAAGGCTGCCATATGACTTAAGATGGCTGCTACAAGTCTCATCGAGCCGGCTCTACGCCATTTCGAAAACCTAGATTGGACTATTGGGCATACATCAAGGACTCTAAGGCTGCCATATAACTTAAGATCGCTGCTACAAATCTCATCGAGCCGGCTATCCGTCACTTCCGGAAGCTAGATTGGACTATTGGGCATCTATCAAGGACTCTAAGGCTGCCATATGACTTAAGATGACTGCTACAAGTCTCAAAATCGCGGCTCTAAGTCCCTTGCGGCAGCTAGTTTGGACTATTGGGCAGCTATCAAGGACTCTAAGGCTGCCATATGACTTAAGTTGACTGCTACAAATCTCATCGAGCCGGCTATCCGTCACTTCCGGAAGCTAGACTGGACTATTGGGCATCTATCAAGGACTCTAAGGCTGCCATATGACTTAAGATGATTGCTACAAGTCTCAACGTGCCGGCTGTCCGTCACTTCCGGAAGCTAGATTGGACTATTGGGCATCTATCAAGGACTCTAAGGCTGCCATATGACTTAAGATGACTGCTACAAGTCTCAAAATTGCGGCTCTAAGTCCCTTGCGGCAGCTAGTTTGGACTATTGGGCATACATCGTGACCCTAAGGCTGCCATATGACTTAAGGTCGCTACTACAAATCTCATCGAGCCGGCTCTACGCCATTTCGGGAAGCTAGAGTGGACTATTGGGCATACATCAAGGACTCTAAGGCTGCCATATGACTTAAGATCGCTGCTACAAATCTCATCGAGCCGGCTATCCGTCACTTCCGGAAGCTAGATTGGACTATTGGGCATCCTTCAAGGACCCTAAGGCTGCCATATGACTTAAGATGGCTGCTACAAGTCTCATCGAGCCGGCACTTCGGACTAGATTGGACTATTGGGCATCTATCAAGGACTCTAAGGCTGCCAAATGACTTAAGATCGCTGCTACAAGTCTCATCGAGCCGGCTATCCGTCACTTCTGGAAGCTAGACTGGACTATTGGGCATCTATCAAGGACTCTAAGGCTGCCATATGACTTAAGATGGCTGCTACAAATCTCATCGAGCCGGCTATCCGTCACTTCCGGAAGCTAGATTGGACTATTGGGCATCTATCAAGGACTCTAAGGCTGCCATATGACTTAAGATGATTGCTACAAGTCTCAACGTGCCGGCTGTCCGTCACTTCCGGAAGCTAGATTGGACTATTGGGCAGCTATAAAGGGCTCTAAGGCTGCCAAATGACTTAAGATGACTGCTACAAGTCTCAAAATCGCGGCTCTAAGTCCCTTGCGGCAGCTAGTTTGGACTATTGGGCATCCATTAAGATGGACTATTGGGCATCCTTCAAGGACCCTAAGGCTGCCATATGACTTAAGATGGCTGCTACAAGTCTCATCGAGCCGGTTCTACGCCATTTCGGGAAGCTAGATTGGACTATTGGTCATACATCAAGGACTCTAAGGCTGCCATATAACTTAAGATCGCTGCTACAAATCTCATCGAGCCGGCTATCCGTCACTTCCGGAAGCTAGTTTGGACTATTGGGCATCCTTCAAGGACCCTAAGGCTGCCATATAACTTAAGATGACTGCTACAAGTCTCAAAATCGCGGCTCAATATCGGTCTACTTGCGGCAGCTAGTTTGGACTATTGGGCATCCTATCAAGGACCCTAAGGCTGCCATATGACTTAAGATGGCTGCTACAAGTCTCAACGTGCCGGCTATCCGTCACTTCCGGAAGCTAGATTGGACTATTGGGCATCCTTCAAGGACTCTAAGGCTGCCATATAACTTAAGATCGCTGCTACAAATCTCATCGAGCCGGCTATCCGTCACTTCCGGAAGCTAGATTGGACTATTGGGCAGCTATCAAGGACTCAAAGGCTGCCATATGACTTAAGTTGACTGCTACAAATCTCATCGAGCCGGCTATCCGTCACTTCCGGAAGCTAGACTGGACTATTGGGCATCTATCAAGGACTCTAAGGCTGCCATATGACTTAAGATGGCTGCTACAAATCTCATCGAGCCGGCTATCCGTCACTTCCGGAAGCTAGACTGGACTATTGGGCAGCTATCAAGGACTCTAAGGCTGCCATATGACTTAAGATGGCTGCTACAAATCTCATCGAGCCGGCTATCCGTCACTTCCGGAAGCTAGACTGGACTATTGGGCATCTATCAAGGACTCTAAGGCTGCCATATGACTTAAGATGGCTGCTACAAGTCTCAACGTGCCGGCTGTCCGTCACTTCCGGAAGCTAGATTGGACTATTGGGCAGCTATAAAGGGCTCTAAGGCTGCCAAATGACTTAAGATGACTGCTACAAGTCTCAAAATCGCGTCTCTAAGTCCCTTTCGGCAGCTAGTTTGGACTATTGGGCATCCATTAAGATGGACTATTGGGCATCCATCAAGGACCCTAAGGCTGCCATATGACTTAAGATGGCTGCTACAAGTCTCATCGAGCCGGCTCTACGCCATTTCGGGAAGCTAGATTGGACTATTGGGCATACATCAAGGACTCTAAGGCTGCCATATGACTTAAGATCGCTGCTACAAATCTCATCGAGCCGGCTATCCGTCACTTCCGGAAGCTAGATTGGACTATTGGGCATCCTTCAAGGACCCTAAGGCTGCCATATGACTTAAGATGGCTGCTACAAGTCTCATCGAGCCGGCTATCCGTCACTTCCGGAAGCTAGATTGGACTATTGGGCTGCTACAAGTCTCATCGAGACGGCTATCCGTCACTTCCGGCAGCTAGGTTGGACTATTGGGCATCTATCAAGGACTCTAAGGCTGCCATATGACTTAAGATGGCTGCTACAAGTCTCATCGAGCCGGCTCTACGTCCATTTCGGAAGCTAGATTGGACTATTGGGCATACTATCAAGGACTCTAAGGCTGCCATATGACTTAAGATCGCTGCTACAAATCTCATCGAGCCGGCTATCCGTCACTTCCGGAAGCTAGATTGGACTATTGGGCATCTATCAAGGGCTCTAAGGCTGCCATATGACTTAAGATGGCTGCTACAAATCTCATCGAGCCGGCTATCCGTCACTTCCGGAAGCTAGATTGGACTATTGGGCATCTATCAAGGACTCTAAGGCTGCCATATAACTTAAGATCGCTGCTACAAGTCTCATCGAGCCGGCTATCTGTCACTTCCGGAAGCTACTTTGGACTATTGGGCATCCTTCAAGGACCCTAAGGCTTCTATATGAATTAAGATGGCTACTACAAGTCTCATCGAGCCGGCTCTACGCCATTTTGAAAAGCAAGATTGGACTATTGGGCATACATCAAGGACTCTAAGGCTGCCATATGACTTAAGATCGCTGCTACAAATCTCATCGAGCCGGCTATCCGTCACTTCCGGAAGCTAGATTGGACTATTGGGCATCCTTCAAGGACCCTAAGGCTGCCATATGACTTAAGATGGCTGCTACAAGTCTTATCGAGCCGGCTATCCGTCACTTCCGGAAGCTAGATTGGACTATTGGGCATCTATCAAGGACTCTAAGGCTGCCATATGACTTAAGATGGCTGCTACAAGTCTCATCGAGCCGGCTATCCGTCACTTCCGGAAGCTAGATTGGACTATTGGGCAGCTATCAAGGGCTCTAAGGCTGCCATATGACTTAAGATGACTGCTACAAGTCTCAAAATCGCGGCTCTAAGTCCCTTGCGGCAGCTAGTTTGGACTATTGGGCATCCTTCAAGGACCCTAAGGCTGCCATATAACTTAAGATGGCTGCTACAAGTCTCAACGTGCCGGCTATCCGTCACTTCCGGAAGCTAGATTGGACTATTGGGCAGCTATCAAGGACTCTAAGGCTGCCATATGACTTAAGATGGCTGCTACAAGTCTCAAAATCGCGGCTCTAAGTCCCTTGCGGCAGCTAGTTTGGACTATTGGGCATCCTTCAAGGACCCTAAGGCTGCCATATAACTTAAGATGGCTGCTATAAGTCTCAACGTGCCGGCTATCCGTCACTTCCGGAAGCTAGATTGGACTATTGGGCAGCTATTAAGGGCTCTAAGGCTGCCATATGACTTAAGATGGCTGCTACAAATCTCATCGAGCCGGCTATCCGTCACTTTCGGAAGCTAGATTGGACTATTGGGCATCTATCAAGGACTCTAAGGCTGCCATATGACTTAAGATGATTGCTACAAGTCTCAACGTGCCGGCTATCCGTCACTTCCGGAAGCTAGATTGGACTATTGGGCAGCTATAAAGGGCTCTAAGGCTGCCATATGACTTAAGATGACTGCTACAAGTCTCAAAATCGCGGCTCTAAGTCCCTTTCGGCAGCTAGTTTGGACTATTGGGCATCCTTCAAGGACCCTAAGGCTGCCATATGACTTAAGATCGCTGCTACAAGTCTCATCGAGCCGGCTTTACGCCATTTCCGGAAGCTAGATTGGACTATTGGGCATCCATCAAGGACTCTAAGGCTGCCAAATAACTTAAGATCGCTGCTACAAGTCTCATCGAGCCGGCTATCCGTCACTTCCGGAAGCTAGATTGGACTATTGGGCATCTATCAAGGACTCTAAGGCTGCCATATGACTTAAGATCGCTGCTACAAGTCTCATCGAGCCGGCTTTACGCCATTTCGGGAAGCTAGATTGGACTATTGAGCATACATCAAGGACTCTAAGGCTGCCATATGACTTAAGATCGCTGCTACAAGTCTCATCGAGCCGACTATCCGTCACTTCCGGAAGCTAGATTGGACTATTGGGCATCCTTCAAGGACCCTAAGGCTGCCATATGACTTAAGATGGCTGCTACAAGTCTCATCGAGCCGGCTTTACGCCATTTCGGGAAGCTAGATTGGACTATTGGGCATACATCAAGGACTCTAAGGCTGCCATATAACTTAAGATCGCTGCTACAAATCTCATCGAGCCGGCTATCCGTCACTTCCGGAAGCTAGATTGGACTATTGGGCATCTATCAAGGACTCTAAGGCTGCCATATGACTTAAGATGGCTGCTACAAGTCTCATCGAGCCGGCTCTACGCCATTTCCGGAAGCTAGATTGGACTATTGGGCATCCATCAAGGACTTTAAGGCTGCCATATGACTTAAGATCGCTGCTACAAGTCTCACCGAGCCGGCTATCCGTCACTTCCGGAAGCTAGATTGGACTATTGGGCATCCATCAAGGACTCTAAGGCTGCCATATGACTTAAGATCGCTGCTACAAATCTCATCGAGCCGGCTATCCGTCACTTCCGGAAGCTAGATTGGACTATTGGGCAGCTATCAAGGACTCTAAGGCTGCCAAATGACTTAAGATCGCTGCTACAAGTCTCACCGAGCCGGTTATCCGTCACTTCCGGAAGCTAGATTGGACTATTGGGCATCTATCAAGGAATCTAAGGCTGCCATATGACTTAAGATCGCTGCTACAAGTCTCATCGAGCCGGCTATCCGTCACTTCCGGAAGCTAGATTGGACTATTGGGCATCTATCAAGGACTCTAAGGCTGCCATATGACTTAAGATGGCTGCTACAAGTCTCATCGAGCCGGCTCTCCGTCATTTCGGGAAGCTAGATTGGACTATTGGGCATCTATCAAGGACTCTAAGGCTGCCAAATGACTTAAGATCGCTGCTACAAGTCTCACCGAGCCGGTTATCCGTCACTTCCGGAAGCTAGATTGGACTATTGGGCAGCTATCAAGGAATCTAAGGCTGCCAAATGACTTAAGGTCGCTGCTACAAGTCTCATCGAGCCGGCTATCCGTCACTTCCGGAAGCTAGATTGGACTATTGGGCATCTATCAAGGACTCTAAGGCTGCCATATGACTTAAGATGGCTGCTACAAGTCTCATCGAGCCGGCTATCCGTCACTTTCGGAAGCTAGATTGGACTATTGGGCAGCTATCAAGGACTCTAAGGCTGCCAAATGACTTAAGGTCGCTGCTACAAGTCTCATCGAGCCGGCTATCCGTCACTTCCGGAAGCTAGATTGGACTATTGGGCATCTATCAAGGACTCTAAGGCTGCCATATGACTTAAGATGGCTGCTACAAGTCTCATCGAGCCGGCTATCCGTCACTTTCGGAAGCTAGATTGGACTATTGGGCATCTATCAAGGACTCTAAGGCTGCCATATGACTTAAGATCGTTGCTACAAGTCTCATCGAGCCGGCTATCCGTCACTTCCGGAAGCTAGATTGGACTATTGGGCATCTATCAAGGACTCTAAGGCTGCCAAATAACTTAAGGTCGCTGCTACAAGTCTCATCGAGCCGGCTATCCGTCACTTCCGGAAGCTAGATTGGACTATTGGGCATCCTTCAAGGACCCTAAGGCTGCCATATGACTTAAGATGGCTGCTACAAGTCTCATCGAGCCGGCTCTACGTCATTTCCGGAAGCTAGATTGGACTATTGGGCATACATCAAGGACTCTAAGGCTGCCATATGACTTAAGATCGCTGCTACAAATCTCATCGAGCCGGCTATCCGTCACTTCCGGAAGCTAGATTGGACTATTGGGCATCCTTCAAGGACTCTAAGGCTGCCAAATGACTTAAGATCGCTGCTACAAGTCTCATCGAGCCGGCTATCCGTCACTTCCGGAAGCTAGTTTGGACTATTGGGCATCCTTCAAGGACCCTAAGGCTGCCATATGACTTAAGATGGCTGCTACAAGTCTCATCGAGCCGGCTATCCGTCATTTCCGGAAGCTAGATTGGACTATTGGGCATCCATCAAGGACTCTAAGGCTGCCATATGACTTAAGATGGCTGCTACAAGTCTCATCGAGCCGGCTATCCGTCACTTCCGGAAGCTAGATTGGACTATTGGGCATCTATCAAGGACTCTAAGGCTGCCATATGACTTAAGATCGCTGCTACAAGTCTCATCGAGCCGGCTATCCGTCACTTCCGGAAGCTAGATTGGACTATTGGGCAGCTATAAAGGGCTCTAAGGCTGCCAAATGACTTAAGATGGCTGCTACAAGTCTCAAAATCGCGGCTCTAAGTCCCTTCCGGCAGCTAGTTTGGACTATTGGGCATCCTTCAAGGACCCTAAGGCTGCCATATGACTTAAGATGGCTGCTACAAGTCTCAAAATCGACCGGCTATCCGTCACTTCCGGAAGCTAGATTGGACTATTGGGCATCCTTCAAGGACCCTAAGGCTGCCATATGACTTAAGATGGCTGCTACAAGTCTCAACGTGCCGGCTATCCGTCACTTCCGGAAGCTAGATTGGACTATTGGGCATCTATCAAGGGCTCTAAGGCTGCCATATGACTTAAGATGGTTGCTACAAGTCTCAACGTGCCGGCTATCCGTCACTTCCGGAAGCTAGATTGGACTATTGGGCATCTATCAAGGACTCTAAGGCTGCCATATGACTTAAGATGGCTGCTACAAATCTCATCGAGCCGGCTATCCGTCACTTCCGGAAGCTAGACTGGACTATTGGGCATCTATCAAGGACTCTAAGGCTGCCATATGACTTAAGATGATTGCTACAAGTCTCAACGTGCCGGCTGTCCGTCACTTCCGGAAGCTAGATTGGACTATTGGGCAGCTATCAAGGGCTCTAAGGCTGCCAAATGACTTAAGATGACTGCTACAAGTCTCAAAATCGCGGCTCTAAGTCCCTTGCGGCAGCTAGTTTGGACTATTGGGCATCTATCAAGGACTCTAAGGCTGCCATATGACTTAAGATGGTTGCTACAAGTCTCAACGTGCCGGCTATCCGTCACTTCCGGAAGCTAGATTGGACTATTGGGCATCTATCAAGGAATCTAAGGCATCCATATGACTTAAGATGACTGCTACAAGTCTCAAAGAGCGCGGCTCTAAGTCCCTTTCGGCAGCTAGATTGGACTATTGGGCATCCTTCAAGGACTCTAAGGCTGCCATATGACTTAAGATGACTGCTACAAGTCTCAAAATCGCGGCTCTAAGTCCCTTTCGGCAGCTAGTTTGGACTATTGGGCATCCTTCAAGGACCCTAAGGCTGCCATATGACTTAAGATGGCTGCTACAAGTCTCAACGTGCCGGCTATCCGTCACTTCCGGAAGCTAGATTGGACTATTGGGCATCTATCAAGGACTCTAAGGCTGCCATATGACTTAAGATGGCTGCTACAAATCTCATCGAGCCGGCTATCCGTCACTTCCGGAAGCTAGATTGGACTATTGGGCATCTATCAAGGACTCTAAGGCTGCCATATGACTTAAGATGGCTGCTACAAGTCTCAACGTGCCGGCTATCCGTCACTTCCGGAAGCTAGATTGGACTATTGGGCATCTATCAAGGACTCTAAGGCTGCCATATGACTTAAGATGGCTGCTACAAGTCTCATCGAGCCGGCTATCCGTCACTTCCGGAAGCTAGATTGGACTATTGGGCATCTATCAAGGACTCTAAGGCTGCCATATGACTTAAGATGATTGCTACAAGTCTCAACGTGCCGGCTGTCCGTCACTTCCGGAAGCTAGATTGGACTATTGGGCAGCTATAAAGGGCTCTAAGGCTGCCAAATGACTTAAGATGACTGCTACAAGTCTCAAAATCGCGGCTCTAAGTCCCTTGCGGCAGCTAGTTTGGACTATTGGGCATCCTTCAAGGACCCTAAGGCTGCCATATAACTTAAGATGACTGCTACAAGTCTCAAAATCGCGGCTCTAAGTCCCTTTCGGCAGCTAGTTTGGACTATTGGGCATCCTTCAAGGACCCTAAGGCTGCCATATGACTTAAGATGGCTGCTACAAGTCTCAACGTGCCGGCTATCCGTCACTTCCGGAAGCTAGATTGGACTATTGGGCAGCTATTAAGGGCTCTAAGGCTGCCATATGACTTAAGATGGCTGCTACAAATCTCATCGAGCCGGCTATCCGTCACTTCCGGAAGCTAGACTGGACTATTGGGCATCTATCAAGGACTCTAAGGCTGCCATATGACTTAAGATGGCTGCTACAAGTCTCATCGAGCCGGCTATCCGTCACTTCCGGAAGCTAGATTGGACTATTGGGCATCTATTAAGGACTCTAAGGCTGCCATATGACTTAAGATGGCTGCTACAAGTCTCATCGAGCCGGCTATCCGTCACTTCCGGAAGCTAGACTGGACTATTGGGCATCTATCAAGGACTCTAAGGCTGCCATATGACTTAAGATGGCTGCTACAAGTCTCATCGAGCCGGCTATCCGTCACTTCCGGAAGCTAGATTGGACTATTGGGCATCTATCAAGGACTCTAAGGCTGCCATATGACTTAAGATGGCTGCTACAAGTCTCATCGAGCCGGCTATCCGTCACTTCCGGAAGCTAGATTGGACTATTGGGCATCTATCAAGGACTCTAAGGCTGCCATATGACTTAAGATGGCTGCTACAAGTCTCATCGAGCCGGCTATCCGTCACTTCCGGAAGCTAGTTTGGACTATTGGGCATCTATCAAGGACTCTAAGGCTGCCATATGACTTAAGATGGCTGCTACAAGTCTCATCGAGCCGCTTCCGTCACTTCCGGAAGCTAGATTGGACTATTGGGCAGCTATCAAGGACTCTAAGGCTGCCAAATGACTTAAGATGGCTGCTACAAGTCTCAACGAGCCGGCTATCCGTCACTTCCGGAAGCTAGATTGGACTATTGGGCATCTATCAAGGACTCTAAGGCTGCCATATGACTTAAGATGGCTGCTACAAGTCTCATCGAGCCGGCTATCCGTCACTTCCGGAAGCTAGATTGGACTATTGGGCATCTATTAAGGACTCTAAGGCTGCCATATGACTTAAGATGGCTGCTACAAATCTCATCGAGCCGGCTATCCGTCACTTCCGGAAGCTAGATTGGACTATTGGGCATCTATTAAGGACTCTAAGGCTGCCATATGACTTAAGATGGCTGCTACAAATCTCATCGAGCCGGCTATCCGTCACTTCCGGAAGCTAGTCTGGACTATTGAGCATCTATCAACGACTCTAAGGCTGCCATATGACTTAAGATGGCTGCTACAAATCTCATCGAGCCGGCTATCCGTCACTTCCGGAAGCTAGATTGGACTATTGGGCATCTATCAAGGACTCTAAGGCTGCCATATGACTTAAGATGGCTGCTACAAGTCTCAAAATCGAGCCGGCTCTACGTCCCTTTCGGAAGCTAGATTGGACTATTGGGCATCCTTCAAGGACCCTAAGGCTGCCATATGACTTAAGATGGCTGCTACAAGTCTCATCAAGCCGGTTCTACGCCATTTCGTGAAGCTAGATTAGACTATTGGGCATCTATCACGGACTCTAAGGCTGCCATATAACTTAAGATGGTTGCTACAAGTCTCATCGAGCCGGCTATCCGTCACTTCCGGAAGCTAGATTGGACTATTGGGCATCTATCAAGGACTCTAAGGCTGCCATATGACTTAAGATGGCTGCTACAAATCTCATCGAGCCGGCTATCCGTCACTTCCGGAAGCTAGATTGGACTATTGGGCATCTATCAAGGACTCTAAGGCTGCCATATGACTTAAGATGATTGCTACAAGTCTCAACGTGCCGGCTGTCCGTCACTTCCGGAAGCTAGATTGGACTATTGGGCATCTATCAAGGACTCTAAGGCTGCCATATGACTTAAGATGGCTGCTACAAGTCTCAAAATCGCGGCTCTAAGTCCCTTGCGGCAGCTAGTTTGGACTATTGGGCATCCTTCAAGGACCCTAAGGCTGCCATATGACTTAAGATGACTGCTACAAGTCTCAACGTGCCGGCTATCCGTCACTTCCGGAAGCTAGATTGGACTATTGGGCATCTATCAAGGACTCTAAGGCTGCCATATGACTTAAGATGGCTGCTACAAATCTCATCGAGCCGGCTATCCGTCACTTCCGGAAGCTAGACTGGACTATTGGGCATCTATCAAGGACTCTAAGGCTGCCATATGACTTAAGATGGCTGCTACAAGTCTCATCGAGCCGGCTATCCGTCACTTCCGGAAGCTAGATTGGACTATTGGGCATCTATCAAGGACTCTAAGGCTGCCATATGACTTAAGATGGCTGCTACAAATCTCATCGAGCCGGCTATCCGTCACTTCCGGAAGCTAGATTGGACTATTGGGCAGCTATCAAGGACTCTAAGGCTGCCAAATGACTTAAGATGGCTGCTACAAGTCTCATCGAGCCGGCTATACGTCACTTCCGGAAGCTAGTTTGGACTATTGGGCATCCTTCAAGGACCCTAAGGCTGCCATATGACTTAAGATGGCTGCTACAAGTCTCATCGAGCCGGCTCTACGCCATTTCGTGAAGCTAGATTGGACTATTGGGCATACATCAAGGACTCTAAGGCTGCCATATGACTTAAGATCGCTGCTACAAGTCTCATCGAGCCGGCTATCCGTCACTTCCGGAAGCTAGATTGGACTATTGGGCATCTATCAAGGACTCTAAGGCTGCCATATGACTTAAGATCGCTGCTACAAGTCTCATCGAGCCGGCTATCCGTCACTTCCGGAAGCTAGATTGGACTATTGGGCAGCTATCAAGGACTCTAAGGCTGCCATATGACTTAAGATCGCTGCTACAAGTCTCACCGAGCCGGTTATCCGTCACTTCCGGAAGCTAGATTGGACTATTGGGCAGCTATCAAGGACTCTAAGGCTGCCAAATGACTTAAGATCGCTGCTACAAGTCTCATCGAGCCGGCTATCCGTCACTTCCGGAAGCTAGATTGGACTATTGGGCATCTATCAAGGACTCTAAGGCTGCCATATGACTTAAGATGGCTGCTACAAGTCCCATCGTGCCGGCTCTACGCCATTTCGAAAGCTAGATTGAACTATTGGGCATCTATCAAGGACTCTAAGGCTGCCATATGACTTAAGATCGGCTGCTACAAATCTCATCGAGCCGGCTATCCGTCACTTCCGGAAGCTAGATTGGACTATTGGGCAGCTATCAAGGACTCTAAGGCTGCCATATGACTTAAGATGGCTGCTACAAATCTCATCGAGCCGGCTATCCGTCACTTCCGGAAGCTAGTTTGGACTATTGGGCATCCTTCAAGGACCCTAAGGCTGCCATATGACTTAAGATGGCTGCTACAAGTCTCATCGAGCCGGCTCTACGCTATTTCATGAAGCTAGATTTGACTATTGGGCAGCTATCAAGGACTCTAAGGCTGCCATATGACTTAAGATCGCTGCTACAAGTCTCATCGAGCCGGCTATCCGTCACTTCCGGAAGCTAGTTTGGACTATTGGGCATCCTTCAAGGACCCTAAGGCTGCCATATGACTTAAGATGGCTGCTACAAGTCTCATCGAGCCGGCTCTACGCCATTTCGGGAAGCTAGATTGGACTATTGGGCATACTATCAAGGACTCTAAGGCTGCCATATGACTTAAGATCGCTGCTACAAGTCTCATCGAGCCGGCTATCCGTCACTTCCGGAAGCTAGATTGGACTATTGGGCAGCTATCAAGGAATCTAAGGCTGCCAAATGACTTAAGGTCGCTGCTACAAGTCTCATCGAGCCGGCTATCCGTCACTTCCGGAAGCTAGATTGGACTATTGCGCATCTATCAAGGATTCTAAGGCTGCCATATGACTTAAGATGGCTGCTACAAGTCCCATCGTGCCGGCTCTACGCCATTTCGAAAAGCTAGATTGGACTATTGGGCATACATCAAGGACTCTAAGGCTGCCATATAACTTAAGATCGTTGCTACAAATCTCATCGAGCCGGCTATCCGTCACTTCCGGAAGCTAGATTGGACTATTGGGCATCTATCAAGGACTCTAAGGCTGCCATATGACTTAAGATGGCTGCTACAAGTCTCATCGAGCCGGCTATCCGTCACTTCCGGAAGCTAGATTGGACTATTGGGCATCCATCAAGGACCCTAAGGCTGCCATATGACTTAAGATGGCTGCTACAAGTCTCATCGAGCCGGCTCTACGCCACTTCCGGAAGCTAGATTGGACTATTGGGCAGCTATCAAGGACTCTAAGGCTGCCAAATGACTTAAGATGGCTGCTACAAGTCTCATCGAGCCGGCTATCCGTCACTTCCGGAAGCTAGTTTGGACTATTGGGCATCCTTCAAGGACCCTAAGGCTTCCATATGAATTAAGATGGCTACTACAAGTCTCATCGAGCCGGCTCTACGCCATTTCGGGAAGCTAGATTGGACTATTGGGCATCCATCAAGGACTCTAAGGCTGCCATATGACTTAAGATCGCTGCTACAAGTCTCATCGAGCCGGCTATCCGTCACTTCCGGAAGCTAGATTGGACTATTGGGCATCCTTCAAGGACCCTAAGGCTGCCATATGACTTAAGATGGCTGCTACAAGTCTCATCGAGCCGGCTCTAGATTGGACTATTGGGCATCTATCAAGGACTCTAAGGCTGCCAAATGACTTAAGATGGCTGCTACAAGTCTCATCGAGCCGGCTATCCGTCACTTCCGGAAGCTAGATTGGACTATTGGGCATCTATCAAGGACTCTAAGGCTGCCATATGACTTAAGATGGCTACTACAAGTCTCATCGAGCCGGCTCTACGCCATTTCGGGAAGCTAGATTGGACTATTGGGCATACATCAAGGACTCTATTCCGGAAGCTAGATTGGACTATTGGGCATCTATCAAGGACTCTAAGGCTGCCATATGACTTAAGATGGCTGCTACAAGTCTCATCGAGCCGGCTCTACGCCATTTCGAAAAGCTAGATTGGACTATTGGGCATACATCAAGGACTCTAAGGCTGCCATATGACTTAAGATGGCTGCTACAAATCTCATCGAGCCGGCTATCCGTCACTTCCGGAAGCTAGATTGGACTATTGGGCATCTATCAAGGACTCTAAGGCTGCCATATGACTTAAGATCGCTGCTACAAGTCTCATCGAGCCGGCTATCCGTCACTTCCGGAAGCTAGATTGGACTATTGGGCATCTATCAAGGACTCTAAGGCTGCCATATGACTTAAGATGGCTGCTACAAGTCTCATCGAGCCGGCTCTACGCCATTTCGGGAAGCTAGTTTGGACTATTGGGCATCCTTCAAGGACCCTAAGGCTGCCATATGACTTAAGATGGCTGCTACAAGTCTCATCGAGCCGGCTCTACGTCACTTCCGGCAGCTAGATTGGACTATTGGGCATCTATCAAGGACCCTAAGGCTGCCATATGACTTAAGATGACTGCTACAAGTCTCATCGAGCCGGCTATCCGTCACTTCCGGCAGCTAGTTTGGACTATTGGGCATCTATCAAGGACTCTAAGGCTGCCATATGACTTAAGATGGCTGCTACAAGTCTCATCGAGCCGGCTCTACGTCACTTCCGGAAGCTAGATTGGACTATTGGGCATCCTTCGAGGACCCTAAGGCTGCTATATGACTTAAGATGGCTGCTACAAGTCTCATCGAGCCGGCTCTACGCTATTTCGGGAAGCTAGATTGGACTATTGGGCATACATCAAGGACCCTAAGGCTGCCATATGACTTAAGATGACTGCTACAAGTCTCATCGAGCCGGCTCTACGTCACTTCCGGGAAGCTAGATTGGACTATTGGGCATCTATCAAGGACTCTAAGGCTGCCATATGACTTAAGATGGCTGCTACAAGTCTCATCGAGCCGGCTGTCCGTCACTTCCGGAAGCTAGATTGGACTATTGGGCATCTATCAAGGACTCTAAGGCTGCCATATGACTTAAGATGGCTGCTACAAGTCTCATCGAGCCGGCTCTCCGTCACTTCCGGAAGCTAGATTGGACTATTGGGCATCCATCAAGGACTCTAAGGCTGCCATATGACTTAAGATGACTGCTACAAGTCTCATCGAGCCGGCTCTACGTCACTTCCGGCAGCTAGATTGGACTATTGGGCATCCATCAAGGACTCTAAGGCTGCCATATGACTTAAGATGGCTGCTACAAGTCTCAACGTGCCGGCTATCCGTCACTTCCGGAAGCTAGATTGGACTATTGGGCATCCATCAAGGACTCTAAGGCTGCCATATGACTTAAGATGGCTGCTACAAGTCTCATCGAGCCGGCTCTACGTCACTTCCGGAAGCTAGTTTGGACTATTGGGCATCCATCAAGGACTCTAAGGCTGCCATATGACTTAAGATGGCTGCTACAAGTCTCATCGAGCCGGCTATCCGTCACTTCCGGAAGCTAGATTGGACTATTGGGCATCTATCAAGGACTCTAAGGCTGCCATATGACTTAAGATGGCTGCTACAAGTCTCATCGAGCCGGCTATCCGTCACTTCCGGAAGCTAGATTGGACTATTGGGCATCTATCAAGGACTCTAAGGCTGCCATATGACTTAAGATGGCTGCTACAAGTCTCATCGAGCCGGCTATCCGTCACTTCCGGAAGCTAGATTGGACTATTGGGCATCCATCAAGGACTCTAAGGCTGCCATATGACTTAAGATGGCTGCTACAAGTCTCATCGAGCCGGCTATCCGTCACTTCCGGAAGCTAGTTTGGACTATTGGGCATCTATCAAGGACTCTAAGGCTGCCATATGACTTAAGATGGCTGCTACAAGTCTCAACGTGCCGGCTATCCGTCACTTTCGGAAGCTAGTCTGGACTATTGAGCATATATCAACGACTCTAAGGCTGCCAAATGACTTAAGATGACTGCTACAAGTCTCAAAATCGCGGCTCTAAGTCACTTCCGGCAGCTAGTTTGGACTATTGGGCATCCATCAAGGACCCTAAGGCTGCCATATGACTTAAGATGGCTGCTACAAATCACATCGAGCCGGCTATCCGTCACTTTCGGAAGCTAGTCTGGACTATTGAGCATATATCAACGACTCTAAGGCTGCCATATGACTTAAGATGGCTGCTACAAATCTCATCGAGCCGGCTATCCGTCACTTCCGGAAGCTAGATTGGACTATTGGGCATCCATCAAGGACTCTAAGGCTGCCATATGACTTAAGATGACTGCTACAAGTCTCATCGAGCCGGCTATCCGTCACTTCCGGAAGCTAGATTGGACTATTGGGCATCTATCAAGGACTCTAAGGCTGCCATATGACTTAAGATGACTGCTACAAGTCTCAAAGAGCCGGCTCTAAGTCACTTCCGGCAGCTAGTTTGGACTATTGGGCATCCTATCAAGGACCCTAAGGCTGCCATATGACTTAAGATGGCTGCTACAAGTCTCATCGAGCCGGCTATCCGTCACTTCCGGAAGCTAGATTGGACTATTGGGCAGCTATCAAGGGCTCTAAGGCTGCCATATGACTTAAGATGACTGCTACAAGTCTCAAAATCGCGGCTCTAAGTCCCTTCCGGCAGCTAGTTTGGACTATTGGGCATCCATCAAGGACCCTAAGGCTGCCATATGACTTAAGATGGCTGCTACAAGTCTCATCGAGCCGGCTCTACGTCATTTCGGAAGCTAGATTGGACTATTGGGCATCCATCAAGGACTCTAAGGCTGCCATATGACTTAAGATGGCTGCTACAAGTCTCATCGAGCCGGCTATCCGTCACTTCCGGAAGCTAGATTGGACTATTGGGCATCTATCAAGGACTCTAAGGCTGCCATATGACTTAAGATGGCTGCTACAAGTCTCATCGAGCCGGCTCTCCGTCACTTCCGGAAGCTAGATTGGACTATTGGGCATCTATCAAGGACCCTAAGGCTGCCATATGACTTAAGATGGCTGCTACAAGTCTCATCGAGCCGGCTCTAAGTCATTTCGAAAAGCTAGATTGGACTATTGGGCATCCATCAAGGACTCTAAGGCTGCCATATGACTTAAGATGGCTGCTACAAGTCTCAATCGAGCCGGCTATCCGTCACTTCCGGAAGCTAGATTGGACTATTGGGCATCTATCAAGGACTCTAAGGCTGCCATATGACTTAAGATGGCTGCTACAAGTCTCATCGAGCCGGCTCTACGCCATTTCGAAAAGCTAGATTGGACTATTGGGCATACATCAAGGACTCTAAGGCTGCCATATGACTTAAGATGGCTGCTACAAGTCTCATCGAGCCGGCTATCCGTCACTTCCGGAAGCAAGTTTGGACTATTGGGCATCTATCAAGGACTCTAAGGCTGCCATATGACTTAAGATGGCTGCTACAAGTCTCATCGAGCCGGCTCTACGTCACTTCCGGAAGCTAGATTGGACTATTGGGCATCTATCAAGGACTCTAAGGCTGCCATATGACTTAAGATGGCTGCTACAAGTCTCATCGAGCCGGCTATACGTCACTTCCGGAAGCTAGTATTGGACTATTGGGCATCTATCAAGGACTCTAAGGCTGCCATATGACTTAAGATGGCTGCTACAAGTCTCATCGAGCCGGCTCTACGTCACTTCCGGAAGCTAGATTGGACTATTGGGCATCTATCAAGGACTCTAAGGCTGCCAAATGACTTAAGATGACTGCTACAAGTCTCAAAATCGAGCGGCTCTAAGTCCCTTCCGGCAGCTAGTTTGGACTATTGGGCATCCATCAAGGACTCCTAAGGCTGCCATATGACTTAAGATGACTGCTACAAGTCTCAAAATCGCGGCTCTAAGTCCCTTTCGGCAGCTAGTTTGGACTATTGGGCATCTATCAAGGACCCTAAGGCTGCCATATGACTTAAGATGGCTGCTACAAGTCTCAACGTGCCGGCTCTACGTCACTTCCGGAAGCTAGATTGGACTATTGGGCATACATCAAGGACTCTAAGGCTGCCATATGACTTAAGATGACTGCTACAAGTCTCAAAATCGCGCCTCTAAGTCCCTTTCGGCAGCTAGTTTGGACTATTGGGCATCTATCAAGGACCCTAAGGCTGCCATATGACTTAAGATGGCTGCTACAAGTCTCATCAAGCCGGCTCTACGCCATTTCGGGAAGCTAGATTGGACTATTGGGCATACATCAAGGACTCTAAGGCTGCCATATGACTTAAGATGGCTGCTACAAGTCTCATCGAGCCGGCTATACGTCACTTCCGGAAGCTAGATTGGACTATTGGGCAGCCATCAAGGACTCTAAGGCTGCCATATGACTTAAGATGGCTGCTACAAGTCTCATCGAGCCGGCTATCCGTCACTTCCGGAAGCTAGATTGGACTATTGGGCATCCATCAAGGACTCTAAGGCTGCCATATGACTTAAGATGGCTGCTACAAGTCTCATCGAGCCGGCTCTAAGTCATTTCGAAAAGCTAGATTGGACTATTGGGCATTCATCACGGACTCTAAGGCTGCCATATGACTTAAGGACGCTGCTACAAGTCTCATCGAGCCGGCTATCCGTCACTTCCGGAAGCTAGATTGGACTATTGGGCATCTATCAAGGACCCTAAGGCTGCCATATGACTTAAGATGGCTACTACAAGTCTCATCGAGCCGGCTCTACGCCATTTCGGGAAGCTAGATTGGACTATTGGGCATACATCAAGGACTCTAAGGCTGCCATATAACTTAAGATGGCTGCTACAAGTCTCATCGAGCCGGCTATCCGTCACTTCCGGAAGCTAGATTGGACTATTGGGCATCTATCAAGGACCCTAAGGCTGCCATATGACTTAAGATGGCTGCTACAAGTCTCATCGAGCCCGGCTCTACGCCACTTCGAAAGCTAGATTGGACTATTGGGCATACATCAAGGACTCTAAGGCTGCCATATGACTTAAGATCGCTGCTACAAATCTCATCGAGCCGGCTATCCGTCACTTCCGGAAGCTAGATTGGACTATTGGGCATCCATCAAGGACCCTAAGGCTGCCATATGACTTAAGATGGCTGCTACAAGTCTCATCGAGCCGGCTCTACGTCATTTCCGGAAGCTAGATTGGACTATTGGGCATCATCAATCAAGGACTCTGACTAAAAGGGATTCCGGGATGGAAAAAAAATAACCCAAATATTCATTAGTGAATTCAAAACTGAACTGCTTTTATTTGAGAAAGTTCTGAGTTTATATAGGCATTCTTACGCTCTAAGGGGTCACATTTGTGGAGGGTCGGGGTATCTTAGTCTAGTGTTAGAACCAATCGCGAGAGCTCATGATCAGCGGCCGGGGTTTGAAATCTATTTTGGTTAATCTCGGCGTTGGCCGTTGCCTGGCTCATGTTTGCCGAGGCTCGTTTAATACATTTGTTATCTATTTTAAGCGGGCCCTTTTGGTGTTCTCAATCTTATGCTATGTTAGTGTCCTCTATACATAGAGTCGTATTTTATATTATGTTATTGCCATGTACACATTGAGTAGTACTGCGTTTTATTATCAACAATGTTTTTCTCAGCCGCCTCGAAGATTACAGTGTTTATTCTTAAACATTCTGCAAGGGGCCGGCAAATGTTATGGTCTGCAGTCTTCTTGTTACATTCATTTTTCTTATTATATACAGTATTGCTATTATGACTAATATAATTACTATTATCAGAGAAGCATGTCCAGTCACGTGGTGGAAGTTTAACCCTAAAATCTCGATGTTATGTTCTTTTAAGGATGTTAACTCGCCTTTTAATTTTACAAATTCTGCTGTGTGATTTACCATGTTGCCGTCTACCGGGTTCCACACTATTTTCGGTACTACGCTAATGTCCCCTATATGTGATGTAGCAATAGACTGATGTGACTCGGATTGAATGCTATGATGAGCAACTAATATTTTGTCTTCTGTTCTAACGGTGCATTCTGATCTGATGCTTAAAATTCCCTGTTCCGGGATGTCTACTGACTCCTGTGGACCATTATTGCATTGAATTCTAGCCTTTGTAAGTGGTGGAACTTTAAACAACCAACTACTACTACTCTCTAGCTCAATCCAATATGATCTAAGCTCAACAATCGTTTTGTAGACACAATTAGACTGATTATTTTGCTTGAATGGTGTGATTTCACATGCATTATCATTGGCACTACTCCAAGGCCAACTTCCTTCACACATTCTTTTATTAGACTGCCATGTCCGACACTTGTGCAATGTAGATTCGCTCATTAGGTGATAAGAGTCTATCTCAAAACTGTATACTAAATACTCGTTACTTAGTTGTACTATTATCATCTGATTATTATTTATTCGAACTGGTACGGGGATGACTCTATAAAGAAAAGACGGATGCCTACCAAATAATGGAATTTTTGCGTTTATAATTAGCTTCTGGTCAACGAAAATTCCCTTGGCTGTTAGCAATGTGTATATATCCTTTAGCTCAGTACCTGTTCTTTTACCTGGAAGAACTAACGATTCAGACAATCTATCCTTTATTTTTGATATCTCATTTTTTAGCTGGCTAGGCTTAACGATATTAGGATTTAATCTCCCATGATTGATATCTATTAACAGATTTACTATCCCTGCTTGAATTTTTTCACATTCATCAATCACGGAACTAAGTTGTTTTGTTATCATGAAAAAGTTAATCGATTCTTTATATACATAGTAGCTTTCTTTCAATAACTCTGTCATGTTCTCAATTCTTCTATTCATGCTACGAAAGTTTTCATTTATTTCTTCGGTAGTGCTTTTGAGAATGTTTGCGGTCGAATCTACCACTGATGTCTGTTTCTCCTCTAGCTCCTTTAAATTTTTCTGATTGGTTAACAGATTTCTCATGTTATTTTCCATTATATCTCTATCGTCCGCATCCATAATGCCGAACAATATGTGGTATAGCGATCCCATGAATTCAAACGGTGCTCGCCTATGCCGCGTCTTATCATTTACCATGAATAATTTGTTATTTTCCTGAATCTCGTCCATTTGTTTTACCATATTGTCAAGTACTAAATTGCACTGATCCTCGAAGTTATGTAACTTCTTGCATACTTCCCTCATTTTAGGCACCAACCTGTTCCCTTTACTCAGCATTTCAAAATATGCCGACATGTCGTAGTACACTACAAGATCCCACGAGGAGGCTACTATTTCTACTTCTCCCATTGGATCTAAATATAATGCCGCTGTTGAATTTATTGCCTTTACTGTTACTTTTGGAACATTTTGTCTGATATTGGCCGCATATGAGACTTGACAAAGTAACATGAGCGTTGACAAAATCATTATAATACCTATTTTAGACAATCCTTTGAAACGGTTACCCTTCTTTGTGGAAACACAATTTGCTTCTTCGTTTTCACTTGTTTTAACTCCAATAAGTGGGCAAATTTTATGAATAGGTCGTGTAATTGACCCTTCCTGTAATTTTACTTTTACTACCCTAACTTTATCGTCCCTGCCTTTGTGTGCTTCCTCCACCTTTCCCAGCGGCCATCTGGCTGGATGACAATTCTCATCTTTAATCAGCACGATTTGCCCTTCCTCTATATTTGTTGTAGGTCGTCTCCATTTATTTCGTTGCTGAAGAGTATACAAATATTCGTCTTTCCATTTCATCCAGAAATCTTTTTTCATTTTCTGAATCAACTTCCACCTGTCTAGATTTCCAATCCTTTCCCCAGATATGGACTCGGCGGCCTCCAACATTGGCCTACCAATCAAGAAATGACCGGGTGTCAACACCTCGATGCTGTCAACGTCATCGCCTGATGTATATAGCGGTCGCGAATTCAACACCGCTTCAATTTGGCACAACAATGTTGCCATTTCCTCATATGTGAGATTGCTGTCACCTATCACTCTTTTTAAATGATACTTGACTGATTTAACCCCAGCCTCCCAAATACCTCCGAAGTGAGGTCCTGCCGGGGGGATAAAATGCCAGTGTATGTGTTCTTTTTCTAGAACAGGTGCCACTTGGACGTTATCTTGGATAGCTTTCCTGAAATCCTCATCTAGCTTTCTTGAAGCCCCTACAAAGTTTGTCCCATTATCCGAGAATATGTTCGCGCATTTTCCCCGTCTTGCTACAAATCTACGAAATGCCGCTAGAAAGGCATCAGTTGTTAGATCACTGACAACTTCTAAGTGTAGCGCTTTAGTTGCCATACACACAAAAACCGCTATATACCCTTTGTAGGTTTTCTGTCCACGATTTTTAGAGCATTTAACGTGATATGGTCCCGCATAATCTACTCCAGTATTGTAGAACGGAAAAGACATCGTGACTCTAGGCTTCGGAAGATTACCCATTATTTGCTCTCCTGTAATTTGACGATATCTTGCACAAGTGACGCATTCTCTTAAGTACTTTTTAAGAGCACTTCTTAGGCCAAATATCCAAAACCTTCTTTGGATATAAGTTCTCATAAGGTTAACTCCCCCATGCAAGGTTTCCCTGTGAGCATTTCTTATTAACAACAGCCCCAAGTGAGACTTGTCCAGAATCATGGGGTGCTTAGCATCAAAGGCTACATTGGCATTATGCAACCTGCCTCCTACTCGCAGTATTCCTTCGCTGTCCAAAAATGGACTCAGACTCAAAATCTTGCTTTTCATATCTATCTCTTTTTTCTGAGCTAGACAAGCTATTTCCCTGCTGAATTGACATGCTTGTTGATTTTTAATTATTAGTCTTTCCGCATTCTTAAGTTCATTAACTGTCAGGTAAGATGGGTACACTTTCTTTTCTATCTTGACTGAAATAAACCGTAACATGTATGCCGTAATTCTGACTAGCTTATTTTGGCACGAATACTTTTCTATTAGTTCTTGCATCATGCTACTTTCCGTATTTTGAACTACTGTGTTGACAATAATATTGTCAGTACCCGTTTTTTCCTTTGGCCACTTTTCCTTTGGCTCACCCAGCCAATTAGGGCCGTTCCACCAAATGTCACAGTTCTTTAATTTTTCTGGACACACCCCTCTCGATGCCACATCCGCAGGATTATCTTCGGACTTTACATGCCCCCATACTATTTCTTTCATTTTTCGAATATCCTCTGTTCGACGCCTAACGAATTTTTCTTTACAAGCACCATTCCTTATCCAGCAGAGTGTGATTGTAGAATCACTCCAAGCGTATATCTCTGATGGTATAGCAATTGATGCTTGTACTCTTTTTATTAATTGCGACAATAAATGAGCTGCACACAATTCGAGTTTCGGGATTGTTTTTCTATTTTTTATGGGATTGACTTTACTTTTACTGACTATCAATGTGACTTCCTTACCTATCTTTGCATATACTACTGCTGCATATGCCTTTTCTGATGCGTCAGCAAACCCATGAATCTGCACAACCTCTTTTAGCTGTGTCTTTATCCATCTAGGTACTCTTACTTCTTCCAATGCTTTCAAATTGTCCTTGAATGAATTCCATTCTAATGCGTCTTTTTCTGACAATTCCTCATCCCAATTTTGTTCAGCCAGCCATAGTTTTTGCATGAACAATTTTCCAATAACTGTCACTGGTGCTAGCCATCCTAATGGATCATAAATTTTAGCCAGTGTGGATAATACCACTCTTTTATTTAGTTTTCTGTCATCGTCACAGTGTACCTTGAACTTAAATTCATCTTTAAATGGTTCCCACTGTAATCCCAATGTTTTGATTGACTCATTTTGATCAATTTTTAATATTTTATTATCGCCTGTATCAGTGACGTTTTCGATAATCTCCGCTCTGTTAGAGATCCATTTTCTTAAATTCATTCCCGCTCTCTCCAGTTCTCTCGAGATCTGCACTACTTTGTGCTTTAATTCCTCTACAGTGACACCCCCAGTCATTAAATCATCCATATAAAATTCATCTCGAATGACCTCGCTAATTACCTCATCCTGACATCTGCTTGCTATCTCTGCAAGAACCCTTGTAGCTAGATAAGGAGCTGCCGCAGTACCGTACGTCACTGTAGTCAACTTATAAGTTTTTAATTTCTTGTGCGGTGAATTCCTCCATAAAATGTGTAAATATTTTTGATCACCTTGATCAATGTTTATCTGACGATACATCTTCTCAATGTCTGCAGAAGCTACGAACTCCCATTTTCGCCATTTCAAAATTATGTCAACAATATCTTTTTGTAGCCGCGGACCGACCCACATAATGTCATTTAGACTTTTATTATTTGTTGTTTTTGCCGAAGCGTCAAACACCACTCTTAGTTTAGTGGTTAAACTTGAATCTTTAATCACTGCTTGATGGGGTAAATAATAATAACCTTCGTCATTTGTCTCGACCATATGTCCTAATTCCAAGTATTCTTTGATGAACTTAGAATACTCTTCTTTTAAACTTGGAATTTTCTTGAATTTTTTCTCTAAATTGAGAAACCGCGCTATTGCTTGCGCCTTTGAGTCTCCTAACTCTTTTTCATCTTTAAATGGCATTGTTACTACATACCTGCCAGAGACTTCTTGCCTCGTAGTTCTAGTGAAATTATCCTCACATGCGTTAGCTTCTACATCATCTTTCTCGTCTTCTTCCATTTCCCAAAATCGCTCCAAATCGGTTACATCTATTGTTGTAGCTACTATGGACTTATTTCCTTTCGACTTAGTGCATCCTGACACTATCCAACCAAACTGAGTATTTTGGCCTAATAGCCCGTCAACTTTGGTTACCCCACTTTTCAGAATATGGGTGTATACATCCACCCCCATTATCATATCTACTCTACCAGGTTTATTAAAATTAGGATCAGCTAATACGTAGGATTTCCATTTGGACAAATCTACGTTTGCTGTTTTTAATGGGAGAGCCTTCATTAGTTTTGGGAGTACGATTGCCTCAACCTTAAGAAGGTCTCTCCATGGTTCACGCATTTTTACTGCCAATTTTATTTTATATTTTGATATACGTGATTTTGTCGAAGACACGCCACTTATTTCTGTATGTGCCTTAATTTTAGGCAACTTTAATATTTGGGCTGCCTCCTCCGAAACAATAGTACTCTGTGAGCCACTATCAATCAAGACTCTTAGAGTTTCATATTCTCCATTTATTGTTTTAACTTTTACCAGGGCTGTGGCCAATAATGCTGGTTGCTCTGACACACAAGTATTCACTCTCTCCTTTCTTTCCCCAACGTGGAGCAGAGTATGATGTCCTTTTTTACATAATGAACAGACAACTTCATTATTGCATCTTTTATTGCTTGAATGTTTCAAGCATCTTATGCACAACTGCACTTTTCTGGCGATTTCGACCCTTTCTATAGGTGTCAATCCCTTAAATTTGTAACACTGAAATGTGCTGTGTCCAGCAACCTTGCAAATCGGACAATTTTCTTTAAATACCGCATACGAATTTTTCTGTATCGGTTTTCTTTCTTCATTCTTCATGGAACTTAGTGAGCAATATCTTTGCTCTAAGTATTCCATGACGTCAGAAAGTACTTGTATCTGCTTTGTTTTCTTTACTTGGCTCTCATATAATTGCAGAGCCTCTTTATCAAACTTTCTTAAGATGAGTTGCGCAAATAATACGTCAACTTCATCAGACAAGTTTGTTTTTATTTTTACTAAATGTATTGACTCATTTATTGTGTCAATCACTAATTTTAAATTTTTGGCGGATTCATTGCCAATTATAGGAAGGTCTATTATCCGATTTAATTGTTCGGAAAATATCCTTCGATTATTTTCATACCGCTTGGTTAACAAATCCCAAGCGGCATTATAATTGTCAGCTGAACCTGACAATAAATGAGCAACCATGCTCTTCGCTTCTCCCCGTAACGCGGACTTTAAATAATTAAACTTAAGAGCAGGACTTAGATCCCCTCTTTTTTCGATTAATTCTACGAATAATTCCGCGAACAGGTCCCACTCTTTCGGTTCTCCGAAAAATGTGGGTACCTGAATTTTTGGTAATACCGGTAGTTCTTCCCTACCGTAAATATTCTCACTTTTAACTTCTACCTTCTTATTCATAAGCTCTTCTAACATAGCTAACGTGTTTTGTATATCAAACTCCAACTCTTCGATATCTCCCTTGATCTCGTTGTTGGGTGAAACTGCTTCGTAAAGCTCTTCTATTTTTTTCTGCATTCTTTGCCACATGAAATTTATTTTATTCCTATGGATTTTGAAAATGTCTTCCTTTTTCTCTACTATATCTGAGTTCACCCTCTCCAAATAATCGCGGAGTTGGTGAACCCTGTCTGTAAACTCGTCTGTTACACCCACTAACTCACCCCTGGCCGTATCTACATGGGCAATATCATTATTTTCTGGCAGTCTAACCGTGTCTGTCTCAACGATTGTAGACTTACTAGTCCCTGCTACATCTCCCTTAGCAATGATTGCGGAAATTACCCCTAAAAACTCATCATATTTCTTGTTGTTAAAGTAGTCGTGATCGACTATCTTCCCTTTAATCAAATTATTATGATTAGCTATCCACGATTTCCTTATATCTTCTACTTCTTTTATAACTTCCCGAGTTACCCTGCGCGTCTCTAACTGCCTGATTTTGACCACCAACTTGGACTGCTCCTCTAACAACCGGATTGTTGCTTCGGATAACATTTTTGTTTAGATTTTGTATATATGTATATGATAAGTATATGTATGTATATGTATTTTCTTAATTATTTATTATAATTAATTATATCTTATCTTATGATGTCGACACACGTCCAGATGTTGGTGGTTCTTCCTCTCGTTCGGGTGGTTCTTCCTCTTTTGGGCGGTTCTTCCTCTCTTGGGTGCTATTTCACTTCTGGTTGCAATCTCTTCTCTGGTGTTATTGGCATCTGCCAACACTGCTTCTTTTGATTTTATTGTGTTTTCTTTTTCCACTTTCGATATTTTGGCTTCGAATACGCCCACACTCTCGCGAACTATTTTCGATATTTAGGCTTCGAATACGCCTCACACTTTCTCTCCACGTCGCGATATAACTACATTTGCTCCCAGCAACAATGTCTTTTAAATCTCCGACGCGGACACTTTTTTGTTTAAGCAATTTAATATGCTTTTATTTTATATTTTACTCTGTCTCTTACCACTGGTGGGGGAAAACAAGAGTTTTTTATTTTTGCTACCTTTAGCTGATCTAAGCAGACTTTAAGGAGCTGATCCACCTCTGAGTCTCTTACCACTGGTGGGGGAAAACTGCAGAGTTTCTTTTCTCGAAGGACCAAATGAATAGGGATTCCGGGGAGAAGGAAAAAATAACCCAAATATTCATTAGTGAATTCAAAACTGAACTGCTTTTATTTGAGAAAGTTCTGAGTTTATATAGGCATTCTTACGCTCTAAGGGGTCACATTTGTGGAGGGTCGGGGTATCTTAGTCTAGTGTTAGAACCAATCGCGAGAGCTCATGATCAGCGGCCGGGGTTTGAAATCTATTTTGGTTAATCTCGGCGTTGGCCGTTGCCTGGCTCATGTTTGCCGAGGCTCGTTTAATACATTTGTTATCTATTTTAAGCGGGCCCTTTTGGTGTTCTCAATCTTATGCTATGTTAGTGTCCTCTATACATAGAGTCGTATTTTATATTATGTTATTGCCATGTACACATTGAGTAGTACTGCGTTTTATTATCAACAATGTTTTTCTCAGCCGCCTCGAAGATTACAGTGTTTATTCTTAAACAGCTGCCATATGACTTAAGATGACTGCTACAAGTCTCATGGAGCCGGCTCTAAGTCACTTCCGGCAGCTAGGTTGGACTATTGGGCAGCTATCAAGGAATCTAAGGCTGCCAAATGACTTAAGGTCGCTGCTACAAGTCTCATCGAGCCGGCTATCCGTCACTTCCGGAAGCTAGATTGGACTATTAGGCATCCTTCAAGGACCCTAAGGCTGCCATATAACTTAAGATGACTGCTACAAGTCTCAAAATCGAGTCTCTAAGTCCCTTTCGGCAGCTAGTTTGGACTATTGGACATCCTTCAAGGACTCTAAGGCTGCCATATAACTTAAGATGGCTGCTACAAGTCTCATCGAGCCGGCTCCTAACTTCCGGAATAGATTGGACTATTGGGCATCTATCAAGGACTCTAAGGCTGCCATATGACTTAAGATGGCTGCTACAAGTCTCATCGAGCCGGCTATCCGTCACTTCCGAAAGCTAGATTGGACTATTGGGCATCCTTCAAGGACCCTAAGGCTGCCATATAACTTAAGATGACTGCTACAAGTCTCAAAATCGAGTCTCTAAGTCCCTTTCGGCAGCTAGTTTGGACTATTGGACATCCTTCAAGGACTCTAAGGCTGCCATATAACTTAAGATCGCTGCTACAAATCTCATCAAGCCGGCTATCCGTCACTTCCGGAAGCTAGATTGGACTATTTGGGCAGCTATCAAGGACTCAAAGGCTGCCATATGACTTAAGTTGACTGCTACAAATCTCATCGAGCCGGCTATCCGTCACTTCCGGAAGCTAGATTGGACTATTGGGCATCTATCAAGGACTCTAAGGCTGCCATATGACTTAAGATGGCTGCTATAAGTCTCAACGTGCCGGCTATCCGTCACTTCCGGAAGCTAGTTTGGACTATTGGGCATCCTTCAAGGACCCTAAGGCTGCCATATGACTTAAGATGGCTGCTACAAGTCTCATCGAGCCGGCTCTAAGCCATTTCCGGAAGCTAGATTGGACTATTGGGCATCCATCAAGGACTCTAAGGCTGCCATATGACTTAAGATCGCTGCTACAAGTCTCATCGAGCCCGGCTATCCGTCACTTCCGGAAGCTAGATTGGACTATTGGGCATCTATCAAGGACTCTAAGGCTGCCAAATGACTTAAGATGGCTGCTACAAGTCTCACCGAGCCGGCTCTATCCGTCACTTTCGGAAGCTAGATTGGACTATTGGGCATCCTATCAAGGACTCTAAGGCTGCCATATGACTTAAGATCGCTGCTACAAGTCTCATAGAGCCGGCTATCCGTCACTTCCGGAAGCTAGATTGGACTATTGCGCATCTATCAAGGACTCTAAGGCTGCCATATGACTTAAGATGGCTGCTACAAGTCTCATCGAGCCGGCTCTACGCCATTTCCGGAAGCTAGATTGGACTATTGGGCATCCATCAAGGACTCTAAGGCTGCCATATGACTTAAGATCGTTGCTACAAATCTCATCGAGCCGGCTATCCGTCACTTCCGGAAGCTAGATTGGACTATTGGGCATCTATCAAGGACTCTAAGGCTGCCAAATGACTTAAGATGGCTGCTACAAGTCTCATCGAGCCGGCTATCCGTCACTTCCGGAAGCTAGTTTGGACTATTGGGCATCCTTCAAGGACCCTAAGGCTGCCATATGACTTAAGATGGCTGCTACAAGTCTCATCGAGCCGGCTCTATCACTTATAGACTGGACTATTGGGCATCTATCAAGGACTCTAAGGCTGCCAAATGACTTAAGGTCGCTGCTACAAGTCTCATCGAGCCGGCTATCCGTCACTTCCGGAAGCTAGATTGGACTATTGGGCATCTATCAAGGACTCTAAGGCTGCCATATGACTTAAGATGGCTGCTACAAGTCTCATCGAGCCGGCTCTACGCCATTTCGGAAGCTAGATTGGACTATTGGGCATCCATCAAGGACTCTAAGGCTGCCATATGACTTAAGATGGCTGCTACAAATCTCATCGAGCCGGCTATCCGTCACTTCCGGAAGCTAGATTGGACTATTGGGCATCTATCAAGGACTCTAAGGCTGCCATATGACTTAAGATCGCTGCTAATGACTTAAGATCGCTGCTACAAGTCTCATCGAGCCGGCTCTCCGTCACTTCCGGAAGCTAGATTGGACTATTGGGCATCCTTCAAGGACCCTAAGGCTGCCATATGACTTAAGATGGCTGCTACAAGTCTCATCGAGCCGGCTCTACGCCATTTCCGGAAGCTAGATTGGACTATTGGGCATACATCAAGGACTCTAAGGCTGCCATATGACTTAAGATGGCTGCTACAAGTCTCATCGAGCCGGCTCTACGTCCATTTCGGAAGCTAGATTGGACTATTGGGCATACATCAAGGACTCTAAGGCTGCCATATGACTTAAGATCGCTGCTACAAATCTCATCGAGCCGGCTATCCGTCACTTCCGGAAGCTAGATTGGACTATTGGGCATCTATCAAGGACTCTAAGGCTGCCATATGACTTAAGATGGCTGCTACAAGTCTCATCGAGCCGGCTCTACGCCATTTCCGGAAGCTAGATTGGACTATTGGGCATACATCAAGGACTCTAAGGCTGCCATATGACTTAAGATGGCTGCTACAAGTCTCATCGAGCCGGCTATCCAAGTCACTTCCGGAAGCTAGATTGGACTATTGGGCATGCTATCAAGGACTCTAAGGCTGCCAAATGACTTAAGATCGCTGCTACAAGCTCAAGACTCTACGCCTTCGGAAGCTAGATTGACTATTGCACAATCAAGGACCCTAAGGCTGCCATATGACTTAAGATCGCTGCTACAAGTCTCATCGAGCCGGCTATCCGTCACTTCCGGAAGCTAGATTGGACTATTGGGCATCCTTCAAGGACCCTAAGGCTGCCATATGACTTAAGATGGCTGCTACAAGTCTCATCGAGCCGGCTCTAGATTGGACTATTGGGCAGCTATCAAGGAATCTAAGGCTGCCAAATGACTTAAGGTCGCTGCTACAAGTCTCATCGAGCCGGCTATCCGTCACTTCCGGAAGCTAGTTTGGACTATTGGGCATCCTTCAAGGACCCTAAGGCTGCCATATGACTTAAGATGGCTGCTACAAGTCTCATCGAGCCGGCTCTACGCCATTTCGGGAAGCTAGATTGGACTATTGGGCATACATCAAGGACTCTAAGGCTGCCAAATGACTTAAGATCGCTGCTACAAATCTCATCGAGCCGGCTATCCGTCACTTCCGGAAGCTAGATTGGACTATTGGGCATCCTATCAAGGACCCTAAGGCTGCCATATGACTTAAGATGGCTGCTACAAGTCTCATCGAGCCGGCTCTAGATTGGACTATTGGGCAGCTATCAAGGAATCTAAGGCTGCCAAATGACTTAAGGTCGCTGCTACAAGTCTCATCGAGCCGGCTATCCGTCACTTCCGGAAGCTAGATTGGACTATTGGGCATCTATCAAGGACTCTAAGGCTGCCATATGACTTAAGATGGCTGCTACAAGTCTCATCGAGCCGGCTCTACGCCATTTCGAAAAGCTAGATTGGACTATTGGGCATACATCAAGGACTCTAAGGCTGCCATATGACTTAAGATCGCTGCTACAAGTCTCATCGAGCCGGCTATCCGTCACTTCCGGAAGCTAGATTGGACTATTGGGCATCTATCAAGGACTCTAAGGCTGCCATATGACTTAAGATGGCTGCTACAAGTCTCATCGAGCCGGCTCTACGCCATTTCGAAAAGCTAGATTGGACTATTGGGCATACATCAAGGACTCTAAGGCTGCCAAATGACTTAAGATCGCTGCTACAAGTCTCACCGAGCCGGTTATCCGTCACTTCCCGAAGCTAGATTGGACTATTGGGCATACATCAAGGACTCTAAGGCTGCCATATGACTTAAGATCGCTGCTACAAATCTCATCGAGCCGGCTATCCGTCACTTCCGGAAGCTAGATTGGACTATTGGGCAACTATCAAGGACTCTAAGGCTGCCATATGACTTAAGATGGCTGCTACAAGTCTCATCGAGCCGGCTATCCGTCACTTCCGGAAGCTAGATTGGACTATTGGGCATCTATCAAGGACTCTAAGGCTGCCAAATGACTTAAGATCGCTGCTACAAGTCTCACCGAGCCGGTTATCCGTCACTTCCGGAAGCTAGATTGGACTATTGTGCAGCTATAAAGGGCTCTAAGGCTGCCAAATGACTGCTACAAGTCTCAAAATCGCGGCTCTAAGTCCCTTGCGGCAGCTAGTTTGGACTATTGGGTAGCCTTCAAGGACCCTAAGGCTTCTATATGAATTAAGATGGCTACTACAAGTCTCATCGAGCCGGCTCTACGCCATTTTGGGAAGCAAGATTGGACTATTGGGCATACATCAAGGACTCTAAGGCTGCCATATGACTTAAGATCGCTGCTACAAATCTCATCGAGCCGGCTATCCGTCACTTCCGGAAGCTAGATTGGACTATTGGGCATCCTTCAAGGACCCTAAGGCTGCCATATGACTTAAGATGGCTGCTACAAGTCTCATCGAGCCGGCTCTAGATTGGACTATTGGGCAGCTATCAAGGAATCTAAGGCTGCCAAATGACTTAAGGTCGCTGCTACAAGTCTCATCGAGCCGGCTATCCGTCACTTCCGGAAGCTAGATTGGACTATTGGGCATCTATCAAGGACTCTAAGGCTGCCATATGACTTAAGATGATTGCTACAAGTCTCAACGAGCCGGCTGTCCGTCACTTCCGGAAGCTAGATTGGACTATTGGGCAGCTATCAAGGGCTCTAAGGCTGCCAAATGACTGCTAAGATGGCTGCTACAAAATCGACGGCTCTAAGTCCCTTCCGGCAGCTAGTTTGGACTATTGGGCATCCTTCAAGGACCCTAAGGCTGCAATATGACTCAAGATGACTGCTACAAGTCTCAACGTGCCGGCTATCCGTCACTTCCGGAACTAAGATTGGACTATTGGGCATATTTCAAGGAGCCTAAGGCTGCCATATGACTTAAGATCGCTGCTACAAGTCTCATCGAGCCGGCTATCCGCCATTTCGGGAATCTAGATTGGACTATTGGGCATACATCAAGGACTCTAACGCTGCCATATGCCATATGACTTAAGATCGCTGCTACAAGTCTCATCGAGCCTTCTATCCGTCACTTCCGGAAGCTAGATTGGACTATTGGGCAGCTATCAAGGACTCTAAGGCTGCCATATGACTTAAGATCGCTGCTACAAGTCTCATCGAGCCTTTTATCCGTCACTTCCGGAAGCTAGATTGGACTATTGGGCAGCTATCAAGAACTCTAAGGCTACCAAATAACTTAAGGTCGCTGCTACAAATCTCATCGAGCCGGCTATCCGTCACTTCCGGAAGCTAGTTTGGACTGTTGGGCAGCTATCAAGGGCTCTAAGGCTGCCAAATGACTTAATGTCGCTGCTACAAGTCTCATCGAGCCGGCTATCCATCACTTCCGGAAGCTAGATTGGACTATTGGGCAGCTATAAAGGGCTCCAAGGCTGCCAAATGACTGCTACAAGTCTCAAAATCGCGGCTCTAAGTCCCTTGTGGCAGCTAGTTTGGACTATTGGGTAGCCTTCAAGGACCCTAAGGCTGCAATATGACTCAAGATGACTGCTACAAGTCTCAACGTGCCGGCTATCCGTCACTTCCGGAACTAAGATTGGACTATTGGGCATATTTCAAGGAGCCTAAGGCTGCCATATGACTTAAGATCGCTGCTACAAGTCTCATCGAGCCGGCTATCCGCCATTTCGGGAATCTAGATTGGACTATTGGGCATACATCAAGGACTCTAACGCTGCCATATGCCATATGACTTAAGATCGCTGCTACAAGTCTCATCGAGCCTTCTATCCGTCACTTCCGGAAGCTAGATTGGACTATTGGGCATCTATCAAGGACTCTAAGGCTGCCATATGTCTTAAGATGGCTGCTACAAGTCTCATCGAGCCGGCTATCCGTCACTTCCGGAAGCTAGTTTGGACTGTTGGGCAGCTATCAAGGGCTCTAAGGCTGCCAAATGACTTAATGTCGCTGCTACAAATCTCATCGAGCCGGCTATCCATCACTTCCGGAAGCTAGATTGGACTATTGGGCAGCTATAAAGGGCTCTAAGGCTGCCAAATGACTGCTACAAGTCTCAAAATCGCGGCTCTAAGTCCCTTGTGGCAGCTAGTTTGGACTATTGGGTAGCCTTCAAGGACCCTAAGGCTGCAATATGACTCAAGATGACTGCTACAAGTCTCAACGTGCCGGCTATCCGTCACTTCCGGAACTAAGATTGGACTATTGGGCAGCTATTAAGGGCTCTAAGGCTGCCATATGACTTAAGATGGCTGCTACAAATCTCATCGAGCCGGCTATCCGTCACTTCCGGAAGCTAGATTGGACTATTGGGCATCTATCAAGGACTCTAAGGCTGCCATATGACTTGAGATGATTGCTACAAGTCTCAACGTGCCGGCTGTCCGTCACTTCCGGAAGCTAGATTGGATTATTGGGCATACATCAAGGAATCTAAGACTGCCAAATGACTGCTACAAGTCTAAAAATCGCGGCTCTAAGTCCCTTGCGGCAGCTAGTTTGGACTATTGGGTAGCCTTCAAGGACCCTAAGGCTGCCATATGACTCAAGATGACTGCTACAAGTCTCAAAATCGCGGCTCTAAGTCCCTTGCGGCAGCTAGTTTGGACTATTGGGCATCCTTCAAGGACCCTAAGGCTGCCATATAACTTAAGATGGCTGCTATAAGTCTCAACGTGCCGGCTATCCGTCACTTCCGGAAGCTAGATTGGACTATTGGGCAGCTATAAAGGGCTCTTAGGCTGCCATATGACTTAAGATGACTGCTACAAGTCTCAAAATCGCGGCTCTAAGTCCCTTGCGGCAGCTAGTTTGGACTATTGGGCATCCTTCAAGGACCCTAAGGCTGCCATATGACTTAAGATGGCTGCTACAAGTCTCATCGAGCCGGCTCTATATTAGACTATTGGGCAGCTATCAAGGAATCTAAGGCTGCCAAATGACTTAAGGTCGCTGCTACAAGTCTCATCGAGCCGGCTATCCGTCACTTCCGGAAGCTAGATTGGACTATTGGGCATCTATCAAGGACTCTAAGGCTGCCATATGACTTAAGATGGCTGCTACAAGTCTCATCGAGCCGGCTCTACGCCATTTCGGAAAGCTAGATTGGACTATTGGGCATACATCAAGGACTCTAAGGCTGCCATATAACTTAAGATCGCTGCTACAAATCTCATCGAGCCGGCTATCCGTCACTTCCGGAAGCTAGATTGGACTATTGGGCATCTATCAAGGACTCTAAGGCTGCCATATGACTTAAGATGGCTGCTACAAGTCTCATCGAGCCGCCTCTACGCCATTTCGAAAAGCTAGATTAGACTATTGGGCATTCATCAAGGCCTCTAAGGCTGCCAAATGACTTAAGATCGCTGCTACAAGTCTCACCGAGCCGGTTATCCGTCACTTCCGGAAGCTAGATTGGACTATTGGGCAGCTATCAAGGACTCTAAGGCTGCCAAATGACTTAAGGTCGCTGCTACAAGTCTCATCGAGCCGGCTATCCGTCACTTCCGGAAGCTAGATTGGACTATTGGGCAACTGTCAAAGACTCTAAGGCTGCCATATGACTTAAGATGGCTGCTACAAGTCTCATCGAGCCGGCTATCCGTCACTTCCGGAAGCTAGATTGGACTATTGGGCAACTATCAAAGACTCTAAGGCTGCCAAATGACTTAAGGTCACTGCTACAAGTCTCAACGTGCCGGCTGTCCGTCACTTCCGGAAGCTAGATTGGACTATTGTGCAGCTATAAAGGGCTCTAAGGCTGCCAAATGACTTAAGTGGCTGCTACAAGTCTCAAAATCGACCGGCTCCCGTCCTTGCGGCAGCTAGTTTGGACTATTGGGTAGCCTTCAAGGACCCTAAGGCTTCTATATGAATTAAGATGGCTACTACAAGTCTCATCGAGCCGGCTCTACGCCATTTCGAAAAGCAAGATTGGACTATTGGGCATACATCAAGGACTCTAAGGCTGCCATATGACTTAAGATCGTTGCTACAAATCTCATCGAGCCGGCTATCCGTCACATCCGGAAGCTAGATTGGACTATTGGGCATCCTTCAAGGACCCTAAGGCTGCCATATGACTTAAGATGGCTGCTACAAGTCTCATCGAGCCGGCTCTAGATTGGACTATTGGGCAGCTATCAAGGAATCTAAGGCTGCCAAATGACTTAAGGTCGCTGCTACAAGTCTCATCGAGCCGGCTATCCGTCACTTCCGGAAGCTAGATTGGACTATTGGGCATCTATCAAGGACTCTAAGGCTGCCATATGACTTAAGATGGCTGCTACAAGTCTCATCGAGCCGGCTATCCGTCACTTCCGGAAGCTAGATTGGACTATTGGGCATCTATCAAGGACTCTAAGGCTGCCATATGACTTAAGATGATTGCTACAAGTCTCAACGTGCCGGCTGTCCGTCACTTCCGGAAGCTAGATTGGACTATTGGGCAGCTATCAAGGACTCTAAGGCTGCCAAATGACTGCTACAAGTCTCAAAATCGCGGCTCTAAGTCCCTTGCGGCAGCTAGTTTGGACTATTGGGTAGCCTTCAAGGACCCTAAGGCTGCAATATGACTCAAGATGACTGCTACAAGTCTCAACGTGCCGGCTATCCGTCACTTCCGGAAGCTAGATTGGACTATTGGGCATCTATCAAGGACTCTAAGGCTGCCATATGACTTAAGATGATTGCTACAAGTCTCAACGTGCCGGCTGTCCGTCACTTCCGGAAGCTAGATTGGACTATTGGGCATCTATCAAGGACTCTAAGGCTGCCAAATGACTGCTACAAGTCTCAAAATCGCGGCTCTAAGTCCCTTGCGGCAGCTAGTTTGGACTATTGGGCAGCCTTCAAGGACCCTAAGGCTGCCATATGACTCAAGATGACTGCTACAAGTCTCAAAATCGCGGCTCTAAGTCCCTTGCGGCAGCTAGTTTGGACTATTGGGCATCCTTCAAGGACCCTAAGGCTGCCATATAACTTAAGATGGCTGCTATAAGTCTCAACGTGCCGGCTATCCGTCACTTCCGGAAGCTAGATTGGACTATTGGGCAGCTATAAAGGGCTCTAAGGCTGCCAAATGACTGCTACAAGTCTCAAAATCGCGGCTCTAAGTCCCTTGCGGCAGCTAGTTTGGACTATTGGGCATCCTTCAAGGACCCTAAGGCTGCCATATGACTTAAGATGACTGCTACAAGTCTCAAAATCGCGGCTCTAAGTCCCTTGCGGCAGCTAGTTTGGACTATTGGGCATCCTTCAAGGACCCTAAGGCTGCCATATGACTTAAGATGGCTGCTACAAGTCTCATCGAGCCGGCTATCCGTCACTTCCGGAAGCTAGATTGGACTATTGGGCAGCTATAAAGGGCTCTAAGGCTGCCATATGACTTAAGATGGCTGCTACAAGTCTCATCGAGCCGGCTCTACGCCATTTCCGGAAAGCTAGATTGGACTATTGGGCATCTATCAAGGACTCTAAGGCTGCCATATGACTTAAGATGGCTGCTACAAGTCTCATCGAGCCGGCTATCCGTCACTTCCGGAAGCTAGATTGGACTATTGGGCATCTATCAAGGACTCTAAGGCTGCCATATGACTTAAGATGGCTGCTACAAGTCTCATCGAGCCGGCTATCCGTCACTTCCGGAAGCTAGATTGGACTATTGGGCAGCTATCAAGGACTCTAAGGCTGCCATATGACTTAAGATGGCTGCAACAAGTCTCAAAGATTGCCGGCTCTAAGTCCCTTCCTGCAGCTAGTTTGGACTATTGGGCATCTTTCAAGGACCCTAAGGCTGCCATATGACTTAAGGTCGCTGCTACAAGTCTCATCGAGCCGGCTAGCCGTCACTTCCGGAAGCTAGATTGGACTGTTGGGCAGCTATCAAGGACCCTAAGGCTGCCATATGACTTAAGATGGCTGCTACAAGTCTCAAATGCGGCTCTAAGTCCCTTCCTAAGCTAGTTTGGACTATTGGGCATCATTCAAGGACCCTAAGGCTGCCATATGACTTAAGATGGCTGCTACAAGTCTCATCAAGCCGGTTCTACGCCATTTCGGGAAGCTAGATTGGACTATTGGGCAACTATCAAGGACTCTAAGGCTGCCATATGACTTAAGATCGCTGCTACAAGTCTCATCGAGCCTTCTATCCGTCACTTCCGAAAGCTAGATTGGACTATTGGGCAGCTATCAAGGACTCTAAGGCTGCCATATGACTTAAGATGGCTGCTACAAGTCTCATCGAGCCGGCTAGCCGTCATTTCCGGAAGCTAGATTGGACTATTGGGCATATATCAAGGAATCTAAGGCTGCCAAATGACTTAAGATCGCTGCTACAAGTCTCATCGAGCCGGCTATCCGTCACTTCCGGAAGCTAGATTGGACTATTGGGCAACTATCAAGGACTCTAAGGCTGCCATATGACTTAAGATGGCTGCTACAAGTCTCATCGAGCCGGCTATCCGTCACTTCCGGAAGCTAGATTGGACTATTGGGCAGCTATCAAGGCCTCTAAGGCTGCCAAATGACTTAAGATCGCTGCTACAAGTCTCACCGAGCCGGCTATCCGTCACTTCCGGAAGCTAGATTGGACTATTGGGCAGCTATCAAGGACTCTAAGGCTGCCATATGACTTAAGATGGCTGCTACAAGTCTCATCGAGCCGGCTCTACGCCATTTCCGAAAGCTAGATTGGACTATTGGGCATCTATCAAGGACTCTAAGGCTGCCATATGACTTAAGATGGCTGCTACAAGTCTCAACGTGCCGGCTATCCGTCACTTCCGGAAGCTAGATTGGACTATTGGGCAGCTATCAAGGGCTCTAAGGCTGCCAAATGACTTAAGATGACTGCTACAAGTCTCAAAATCGCGGCTCTAAGTCCTTTTCGGCAGCTAGTTTGGACTATTGGGCAGCTATCAAGGGCTCTAAGGCTGCCATATGACTTAAGATGGCTGCTACAAGTCTCAAAATCGACGGCTCTAAGTCCCTTGCGGCAGCTAGATTGGACTATTGGGCAGCTATCAAGGGCTCTAAGGCTGCCAAATGACTTGATTGCTACAAGTCTCATCGAGCGGCTCTAAGTCCCTTCCGGCAGCCAGTTTGGACTATTGGGCATCTTTCAAGGACCCTAAGGCTGCCATATGACTTAAGATGGCTGCTACAAGTCTCAAAAGCACGTCTCTAAGTCCCTTTCGGAAGCTAGTTTGGACTATTGGGCATCCTTCAAGGACCCTAAGGCTGCCATATGACTTAAGATGGCTGCTACAAGTCTCAACGTGCCGGCTATCCGTCACTTCCGGAAGCTAGATTGGACTATTGGGCAGCTATAAAGGGCTCTAAGGCTGCCAAATGACTTAAGATCGCTGCTACAAGTCTCACCGAGCCGGCTATCCGTTACTTCCGGAAGCTAGACTGGACTATTGGGCATCTATCAAGGGCTCTAAGGCTGCCATATGACTTAAGATGGCTGCTACAAGTCTCATCGAGCCGGCTCTACGCCATTTCGAAAAGCTAGATTGGACTATTGGGCATCTATCAAGGACTCTAAGGCTGCCATATTACTTAAGATGACTGCTATAAGTCTCAAAATCACGTCTCTAAGTCCCTTTCGGCAGCTAGTTTGGACTTTTGGGCATCCTTCAAGGACCCTAAGGCTGCCATATGACTTAAGATGATTGCTACAAGTCTCACCGAGCCGGCTATCCGTTACTTCCGGAAGCTAGATTGGACTATTGGGCAGCTATCAAGGCCTCTAAGGCTGCCAAATGACTTAAGATCGCTGCTACAAGTCTCACCGAGCCGGCTATCCGTTACTTCCGGAAGCTAGATTGGACTATTGGGCATCTATCAAGGACTCTAAGGCTGCCATATGTCTTAAGATGGCTGCTACAAGTCTCATCGAGCCGGCTATCCGTCACTTCCGGAAGCTAGATTGGACTATTGCGCATCTATCAAAGACTCTAAGGCTGCCATATGACTTAAGATGGCTGCTACAAGTCTCAACGTGCCGGCTGTCCGTCACTTCCGGAAGCTAGATTGGACTATTGGGCAGCTATAAAGGACTCTAAGGCTGCCATATGACTTAAGATGGCTGCAACAAGTCTCAAAATTGCCGGCTCTAAGTCACTTCCTGAAGCTAGATTGGACTATTGGGCATCTATCAAGGACCCTAAGGCTGCCATATGACTTAAGATCGCTGCTACAAGTCTCATCGGCCGGCTATCCGTCACTTCCGGAAGCTAGATTGGACTGTTAGGCAGCTATCAAGGACTCTAAGGCTGCCATATGACTTAAGATGGCTGCAACAAGTCTCAAAATTGCAGCTCTAAGTCCCTTCCTGCAGCTAGTTTGGACTATTGGGCATCTTTCAAGGACCCTAAGGCTGCCATATGACTTAAGATGGCTGCTACAAGTCTCATCAAGCCGGCTCTACGCCATTTCGGGAAGCTAGATTGGACTATTGGGCATACATCAAGGACTCTAAGGCTGCCATATGACTTAAGATCGCTGCTAAAAGTCTCATCGAGCCTTCTATCCGTCACTTCCGAAAGCTAGATTGGACTATTGGGCAGCTATCAAGGGCTCTAAGGCTGCCATATGACTTAAGATGGCTGCTACAAGTCTCATCGAGCCGGCTAGCCGTCACTTCCGGAAGCTAGATTGGACTATTGGGCATACATCAAGGAATCTAAGACTGCCAAATGACTTAAGGTCGCTGCTACAAGTCTCATCGAGCTGGCTATCCGTCACTTCCGGAAGCTAGACTGGACTATTGGGCAACTATCAAAGACTCTAAGGCTGCCATATGACTTAAGATGATTGCTACAAGTCTCAACGTGCAGGCTGTCCGTCACTTCCGGAAGCTAGATTGGACTATTGGGCAGCTATCAAGGCCTCTAAGGCTGCCAAATGACTTAAGATCGCTGCTACAAGTCTCACCGAGCCGGCTATCCGTTACTTCCGGAAGCTAGATTGGACTATTGGGCAGCTATAAAGGGCTCTAAGGCTGCCATATGACTTAAGATGGCTGCTACAAGTCTCATCGAGCCGGCTCTACGCCATTTCGAAAAGCTAGATTGGACTATTGGGCATCTATCAAGGACTCTAAGGCTGCCATATGTCTTAAGATGGCTGCTATAAGTCTCAACGTGCCGGCTATCCGTCACTTCCGGAAGCTAGATTGGACTATTGGGCAGCTATCATCAAAAGTTATTCTTAAAGGACTCTAAGGCTGCCATATGACTTAAGATGACTGCTACAAGTCTCAAAATCGCGGCTCTAAGTCCCTTCCGGCAGCTAGTTTGGACTATTGGGCATCCTTCAAGGACCCTAAGGCTGCCATATTACTTAAGATGACTGCTACAAGTCTCAAAATCGCGTCTCTAAGTCCCTTTCGGCAGCTAGTTTGGACTATTGGGCATCCTTCAAGGACCCTAAGGCTGCCATATGACTTAAGATGGCTGCTACAAGTCTCAACGTGCCGGCTGTCCGTCACTTCCGGAAGCTAGATTGGACTATTGGGCAGCTATAAAGGGCTCTAAGCGTGCCAAATGACTTAAGATGACTGCTATAAGTCTCAAAATCGCGTCTCTAAGTCCCTTTCGGCGGCTAGTTTGGACTATTGGGCATCCTTCAAGGACCCTAAGGCTGCCATATGACTTAAGATGGCTGCTACAAGTCTCATCGAGCCGGCTAGCCGTCACTTCCGGAAGCTAGATTGGACTATTGGGCATACATCAAGGAATCTAAGACTGCCAAATGACTTAAGGTCGCTGCTACAAGTCTCATCGAGCTGGCTATCCGTCACTTCCGGAAGCTAGACTGGACTATTGGGCAACTATCAAGGACTCTAAGGCTGCCATATGACTTAAGATGGCTGCTACAAGTCTCATCGTGCCGGCTCTACGCCATTTCGAAAAGCTAGATTGGACTATTGGGCATCTATCAAAGACTCTTAGGCTGCCATATGACTTAAGATGATTGCTACAAGTCTCAACGTGCCGGCTGTCCGTCACTTCCGGAAGCTAGATTGGACTATTGTGCAGCTATAAAGGGCTCTAAGGCTGCCAAATGACTTAAGGTCGCTGCTACAAGTCTCATCGAGCCGGCTATCCGTCACTTCCGGAAGCTAGATTGGACTATTGGGCATCTATCAAGGACTCTAAGGCTGCCATATGACTTAAGATGGCTGCTACAAGTCTCATCGTGCCGGCTCTACTCCATTTCGGGAAGCAAGATTGGACTATTGGGCATACATCAAGGACTCTAAGGCTGCCAAATAACTTAAGATCGTTTCTACAAATCTCATCAAGCCGGCTATCCGTCACTTCCAGAAGCTAGATTGGACTATTGGGCAGCTATCAAGGAATCTAAGGCTGCCAAATGACTTAAGGTTGCTGCTACAAGTCTCATCGAGCCGGCTATCCGTCACTTCCGGAAGCTAGATTGGACTATTGGGCATCTATCAAGGACTCTAAGGCTGCCATATGACTTAAGATGGCTGCTACAAGTCTCATCGAGCCGGCTCTACGCCATTTCGAAAAGCTAGATTGGACTATTGGGCATACATCAAGGACTCTAAGGCTGCCATATGACTTAAGATCGCTGCTACAAGTCTCATCGAGCCGGCTATCCGTCACTTCCGGAAGCTAGATTGGACTATTGGGCAGCTATCAAGGCCTCTAAGGCTGCCAAATGACTTAAGATCGCTGCTACAAGTCTCATCGAGCCGGCTATCCGTTACTTCCGGAAGCTAGATTGGACTATTGGGCAGCTATAAAGGGCTCTAAGGCTGCCATATGACTTAAGATGGCTGCTACAAGTCTCATCGAGCCGGCTCTACGCCATTTCGAAAAGCTAGATTGGACTATTGGGCATCTATCAAGGACTCTAAGGCTGCCATATGTCTTAAGATGGCTGCTACAAGTCTCATCGAGCCGGCTATCCGTCACTTCCGGAAACTAGATTGGACTATTGGGCATCTATCAAAGACTCTAAGGCTGCCATATGACTTAAGATGATTGCTACAAGTCTCAACGTGCAGGCTGTCCGTCACTTCCGGAAGCTAGATTGGACTATTGGGCAGCTATAAAGGGCTCTAAGGCTGCCATATGGCTTAAGATGGCTGCAACAAGTCTCAAAATTGCAGCTCTAAGTCCCTTCCTGCAGCTAGATTGGACTATTGGGCATCTTTCAAGGACCCTAAGGCTGCCATATGACTTAAGGTCGCTGCTGCCGGCTAGCCGTCACTTCCGGAAGCTAGATTGGACTGTTAGGCAGCTATCAAGGACTCTAAGGCTGCCATATGACTTAAGATGGCTGCAACAAGTCTCAAAATTGCAGCTCTAAGTCCCTTCCTGCAGCTAGTTTGGACTATTGGGCATCTTTAAAGGACCCTAAGGCTGCCATATGACTTAAGATGGCTGCTACAAGTCCCATCAAGCCGGCTCTACGCCATTTCGGGAAGCTAGATTGGACTATTGGGCATACATCAAGGACTCTAAGGCTGCCATATGACTTACGATCGCTGCTAAAAGTCTCATCGAGCCTTCTATCCGTCACTTCCGAAAGCTAGATTGGACTATTGGGCAGCTATCAATGGCTCTAAGGCTGCCATATGACTTAAGATGGCTGCTACAAGTCTCATCGAGCCGGCTAGCCGTCACTTCCGGAAGCTAGATTGGACTATTGGGCATACATCAAGGAATCTAAGACTGCCAAATGACTTAAGGTCGCTGCTACAAGTCTCATCGAGCTGGCTATCCGTCACTTCCAGAAGCTAGACTGGACTATTGGGCAACTATCAAAGACTCTAAGGCTGCCATATGACTTAAGATGATTGCTACAAGTCTCAACGTGCAGGCTGTCCGTCACTTCCGGAAGCTAGATTGGACTATTGGGCAGCTATCAAGGCCTCTAAGGCTGCCAAATGACTTAAGATCGCTGCTACAAGTCTCACCGAGCCGGCTATCCGTTACTTCCGGAAGCTAGATTGGACTATTGGGCAGCTATAAAGGGCTCTAAGGCTGCCATATGACTTAAGATGGCTGCTACAAGTCTCATCGAGCCGGCTCTACGCCATTTCGAAAAGCTAGATTGGACTATTGGGCATCTATCAAGGACTCTAAGGCTGCCATATGTCTTAAGATGGCTGCTACAAGTCTCATCGAGCCGGCTATCCGTCACTTCCGGAAGCTAGATTGGACTATTGGGCATCTATCAAGGACTCTAAGGCTGCCATATGACTTAAGATGATTGCTACAAGTCTCAACGTGCAGGCTGTCCGTCACTTCCGGAAGCTAGACTGGACTATTGGGCAGCTATAAAGGGCTCTAAGGCTGCCATATGACTTAAGATGGCTGCAACAAGTCTCAAAATTGCAGCTCTAAGTCCCTTCCTGAAGCTAGATTGGACTATTGGGCATCTATCAAGGACCCTAAGGCTGCCATATGACTTAAGGTCGCTGCTACTCTCATGCCCTCTCGTCACTCAGCTAGAACTTTGGGCATTTCAAGGCTCTAACTGCCAGACTTAAGGTCCTGCTACAAGTCTCATCGAGCCGCTATCCGTCACTTCCGGGCTAGATTGGACTATTGGGCACATCAAGGCCAAGGCTGCCATATACTTAGATGCTGCTACAAATCTCATCGAGCCGCTACCGTCACTTCCGGGCTAGATTGGACTATTGGGCAGCTATCAAGGTCTAAGGCTGCCAATGACTTAGATCGCTGCTACAAGTCTCATCGAGCCGGCTAGCCGTCACTTCCGGAAGCTAGATTGGACTATTGGGCATCTATCAAGGACTCTAAGGCTGCCATATGACTTAAGATGGCTGCTACAAGTCTCAAAATTGCAGCTCTAAGTCCCTTCCTGCAGCTAGTTTGGACTATTGGGCATCTTTCAAGGACCCTAAGGCTGCCATATGACTTAAGATGGCTGCTACAAGTCTCATCGAGCCGGCTCTACGCCATTTCGGGAAGCTAGATTGGACTATTGGGCATACATCAAGGACTCTAAGGCTGCCATATGACTTAAGATCGCTGCTAAAAGTCTCATCGAGCCTTCTATCCGTCACTTCCGAAAGCTAGATTGGACTATTGGGCAGCTATCAAGGACTCTAAGGCTGCCATATGACTTAAGATGGCTGCTACAAGTCTCATCGAGCCGGCTAGCCGTCACTTCCGGAAGCTAGATTGGACTATTGGGCATACATCAAGGAATCTAAGGCTGCCAAATGACTTAAGGTCGCTGCTACAAGTCTCATCGAGCCGGCTATCCGTCACTTCCGGAAGCTAGACTGGACTATTGGGCATCTATCAAGGACTCTAAGGCTGCCATATGACTTAAGATGGCTGCTACAAGTCTCATCGTGCCGGCTATCCGTCACTTCCGGAAGCTAGATTGGACTATTGGGCATCTATCAAAGACTCTAAGGCTGCCATATGACTTAAGATGATTGCTACAAGTCTCAACGTGCCGGCTGTCCGTCACTTCCGGAAGCTAGATTGGACTATTGTGCAGCTATAAAGGGCTCTAAGGCTGCCAAATGACTGCTACAAGTCTCAAAATCGCGGCTCTAAGTCCCTTGCGGCAGCTAGTTTGGACTATTGGGCAGCCTTCAAGGACCCTAAGGCTGCCATATGACTTAAGATGGCTGCTACAAGTCTCATCGAGCCGGCTCTACGTCACTTTCGAAAAGCTAGATTGGACTATTGGGCATCCATCAAGGACTCTAAGGCTGCCATATGACTTAAGATGACTGCTACAAATCTCATCGAGCCGGCTATCCGTCACTTCCGGAAGCTAGTATTGGACTATTGGGCATCCTTCAAGGACCCTAAAGCTGCCATATGACTTAAGATGGCTGCTACAAGTCTCATCGAGCCGGCTCTAGATTGGACTATTGGGCAGCTATCAAGGACTCTAAGGCTGCCAAATGACTTAAGATGGCTGCTACAAGTCTCATCGAGCCGGCTATCCGTCACTTCCGGAAGCTAGATTGGACTATTGGGCATCTATCAAGGACTCTCAGGCTGCCATATGACTTAAGATGGCTGCTACAAGTCTCATCGAGCCGGCTATCCGTCACTTCCGGAAGCTAGATTGGACTATTGGGCATCTATCAAGGACTCTAAGGCTGCCATATGACTTAAGATGATTGCTACAAGTCTCAACGTGCCGGCTGTCCGTCACTTCCGGAAGCTAGATTGGACTATTGGGCAGCTATAAAAGGACTCTAAGGCTGCCAAATGACTAAGTCTGCTACAAGTCTCAAAATCCGGCTCTAAGTCCCTTCCGGCAAGCTAGTTTGGACTATTGGGCAGCCGTCAAGGACCCTAAGGCTGCCATATGACTCAAGATGACTGCTACAAGTCTCAAAATCGACCGGCTCTAAGTCCCTTGCGGCTGCTAGATTGGACTATTGGGCATCCTTCAAGGACCCTAAGGCTGCAATATAACTTAAGATGGCTGCTATAAGTCTCAACGTGCCGGCTATCCGTCACTTCCGGAAGCTAGATTGGACTATTGGGCAGCTATTAAGGGCTCTAAGGCTGCCATATGACTTAAGATGGCTGCTACAAATCTCATCGAGCCGGCTATCCGTCACTTCCGGAAGCTAGACTGGACTATTGGGCATCTATCAAGGACTCTAAGGCCGCCATATGACTTAAGATGGCTGCTACAAATCTCATCGAGCCGGCTATCCGTCACTTCCGGAAGCTAGATTGGACTATTGGGCATCTATCAAGGACTCTAAGGCTGCCATATGACTTAAGATGATTGCTACAAGTCTCAACGTGCCGGCTGTCCGTCACTTCCGGAAGCTAGATTGGACTATTGGGCAGCTATAAAGGGCTCTAAGGCTGCCAAATGACTGCTACAAGTCTCAAAATCGCGGCTCTAAGTCCCTTGCGGCAGCTAGTTTGGACTATTGGGCATCCTTCAAGGACCCTAAGGCTGCCATATGACTTAAGATGGCTGCTACAAGTCTCAACGTGCCGGCTATCCGTCACTTCCGGAAGCTAGATTGGACTATTGGGCAGCTATCAAGGGCTCTAAGGCTGCCATATGACTTAAGATCGCTGCTACAAGTCTCATCGAGCCGGCTATCCGTCACTTCCGGAAGCTAGATTGGACTATTGGGCATCTATCAAGGGCTCTAAGGCTGCCATATGACTTAAGATGGCTGCTACAAGTCTCATCGAGCCGGCTATCCGTCACTTCCGGAAGCTAGATTGGACTATTGGGCATCTATCAAGGACTCTAAGGCTGCCATATGACTTAAGATGGCTGCTACAAGTCTCAACGTGCCGGCTGTCCGTCACTTCCGAAAGCTAGATTGGACTATTGGGCAGCTATAAAGGGCTCTAAGGCTGCCAATACTTAAATGACTGCTACAAGTCTCAAAATCGCGGCTCTAAGTCACTTCCGGCAGCTAGTTTGGACTATTGGGCAGCCTTCAAGGACCCTAAGGCTGCAATATGACTTAAGATGACTGCTACAAGTCTCAAAATGCCGGCTATCCGTCACTTCCGGTAGCTACATTGGACTATTGGGCATCTATCAAGGTCTCTAAGGCAGCCATATGACTTAAGATGGATGCTACAAGTCTCATCGAGCCGGCTCTATGCCATTCCCGGAAGCTAGATTGGACTATTGGGCATACATCAAGGACTCTAAGGCTGCCATATGACTTAAGATCGCTGCTACAAGTCTCATCGAGCCTTATCCGTCACTTCCGGAAGCTAGATTGGACTATTGGGCAGCTATCAAGGACTCTAAGGCTGCCATATGACTTAAGATCGGCTGCTACAAGTCTCATCGAGCCTTCTATCCGTCACTTCCGGAAGCTAGATTGGACTATTGGGCAGCTATCAAGGACTCTAAGGCTGCCATATAACTTAAGGTCGCTGCTACAAATCTCATCGAGCCGGCTATCCGTCACTTCCGGAAGCTAGATTGGACTATTGGGCAGCTATCAAGGACTCTAAGGCTGCCATATGACTTAAGATGGCTGCTACAAGTCTCATCGAGCCGGCTATCCGTCACTTCCGGAAGCTAGATTGGACTATTGGGCAGCTATAAAGGGCTCTAAGGCTGCCAAATGACTTAATCTGCTACAAGTCTCAAAATCGAGCCGGCTATCCGTCCCTTCCGGAAGCTAGTTTGGACTATTGGGCATCTTTCAAGGACCCTAAGGCTGCCATATGACTTAAGATGGCTGCTACAAGTCTCAACGTGCCGGCTATCCGTCACTTCCGGAAGCTAGATTGGACTATTGGGCATCTTCAAGGACTCTAAGGCTGCCATATGACTTAAGATCGCTGCTACAAGTCTCATCGAGCCGGCTATCCGTCACTTCCGGAAGCTAGATTGGACTATTGGGCATCTATCAAGGACTCTAAGGCTGCCATATGACTTAAGATCGCTGCTACAAGTCTCATCGAGCCGGCTATCCGTCACTTCCGGAAGCTAGATTGGACTATTGGGCATCTATCAAGGACTCTAAGGCTGCCATATGACTTAAGATGGCTGCTACAAGTCTCATCGAGCCGGCTATCCGTCACTTCCGGAAGCTAGATTGGACTATTGGGCATCTATCAAGGACTCTAAGGCTGCCATATGACTTAAGATGGCTGCTACAAGTCTCAAAGTCCGGCTATCCGTCACTTCCGGAAGCTAGATTGGACTATTGGGCATCCATCAAGGACCCTAAGGCTGCCATATGACTTAAGATGGCTGCTACAAGTCTCAAAATCGCCGGCTATCCGTCACTTCCGGAAGCTAGATTGGACTATTGGGCAGCTATCAAGGACTCTAAGGCTGCCATATGACTCAAGATGGCTGCTACAAGTCTCATCGAGCCGGCTATCCGTCACTTCCGGAAGCTAGATTGGACTATTGGGCATCTATCAAGGGCTCTAAGGCTGCCATATGACTTAAGATGGCTGCTACAAGTCTCATCGAGCCGGCTATCCGTCACTTCCGGAAGCTAGATTGGACTATTGGGCATCTATCAAGGACTCTAAGGCTGCCATATGACTTAAGATGGCTGCTACAAGTCTCATCGAGCCGGCTCTCCGTCACTTCCGGAAGCTAGATTGGACTATTGGGCATCCATCAAGGACTCTAAGGCTGCCATATGACTTAAGATGGCTGCTACAAGTCTCAAAATCGAGCCGGCTCTACGTCACTTCCGGAAGCTAGATTGGACTATTGGGCATCCATCAAGGACTCTAAGGCTGCCATATGACTTAAGATCGCTGCTACAAGTCTCAAAATCGAGCCGGCTATCCGTCACTTCCGGAAGCTAGATTGGACTATTGGGCATCCATCAAGGACCCTAAGGCTGCCATATGACTTAAGATGGCTGCTACAAGTCTCATCGAGCCGGCTATCCGTCACTTCCGGAAGCTAGATTGGACTATTGGGCAGCTATCAAGGACTCTAAGGCTGCCAAATGACTTAAGATGGCTGCTACAAGTCTCATCGACCGGCTATCCGTCACTTCCGGAAGCTAGATTGGACTATTGGGCATCCATCAAGGACTCTAAGGCTGCCATATGACTTAAGATCGCTGCTACAAGTCTCATCGAGCCGGCTATCCGTCACTTCCGGAAGCTAGATTGGACTATTGGGCAGCTATCAAGGACTCTAAGGCTGCCATATGACTTAAGATGGCTGCTACAAGTCTCATCGAGCCGGCTATCCGTCACTTCCGGAAGCTAGATTGGACTATTGGGCATCCATCAAGGACTCTAAGGCTGCCATATGACTTAAGATGCTGCTACAAGTCTCATCGAGCCGGCTCTAAGTCACTTCCGGAAGCTAGATTGGACTATTGGGCAGCTATCAAGGACTCTAAGGCTGCCAAATGACTTAAGATGGCTGCTACAAGTCTCATCGAGCCGGCTCTAAGTCACTTCCGGAAGCTAGATTGGACTATTGGGCAGCTATCAAGGACCCTAAGGTTGCCAAATGACTTAAGATGGCTGCTACAAGTCTCAACGTGCCGGCTATCCGTCACTTCCGGAAGCTAGATTGGACTATTGGGCATCTATCAAGGACTCTAAGTCTGCCATATGACTTAAGATGGCTGCTACAAGTCTCATCGAGCCGGCTATCCGTCACTTCCGGAAGCTAGATTGGACTATTGGGCAGCTATCAAGGACTCTAAGGCTGCCATATGACTTAAGATGGCTGCTACAAGTCTCACGGCCCGAGAGCTAGATTGGACTATTGGGCACTGTCAAAGACTCTAAGGCTGCCATATGACTTAAGATGGCTGCTACAAGTCTCATCGAGCCGGCTATCCGTCACTTCCGGAAGCTAGATTGGACTATTGGGCAGCTATCAAGGACTCTAAGGCTGCCAAATGACTTAAGGTCCTACAAGTCTCAACGAGCCGGCATCCGTCCTCACTTCCGGGAAGCTAGATTGGACTATTGGGTGGCACTTCAAGGGCTCTAAGGCTGCCATATGAATTAAGATGGCTACTACAAGTCTCATCGAGCCGGCTCTACGCCATTTTGAAAAGCAAGATTGGACTATTGGGCATACATCAAGGACTCTAAGGCTGCCATATGACTTAAGATCGCTGCTACAAATCTCATCGAGCCGGCTATCCGTCACATCCGGAAGCTAGATTGGACTATTGGGCATCCTTCAAGGACCCTAAAGCTGCCATATGACTTAAGATGGCTGCTACAAGTCTCATCGAGCCGGCTCTAGATTGGACTATTGGGCAGCTATCAAGGAATCTAAGGCTGCCAAATGACTTAAGGTCGCTGCTACAAGTCTCATCGAGCCGGCTATCCGTCACTTCCGGAAGCTAGATTGGACTATTGGGCATCTATCAAGGACTCTAAGGCTGCCATATGTCTTAAGATGGCTGCTACAAGTCTCATCGAGCCGGCTATCCGTCACTTCCGGAAGCTAGATTGGACTATTGGGCATCTATCAAAGACTCTAAGGCTGCCATATGACTTAAGATGATTGCTACAAGTCTCAACGTGCAGGCTGTCCGTCACTTCCGAAAGCTAGATTGGACTATTGGGCAGCTATAAAGGGCTCTAAGGCTGCCAAATGACTGCTACAAGTCTCAACAGCCGGCTCAACGTCACTTGGCAGCTAGTTTGGACTATTGGGTAGCCTTCAAGGACCCTAAGGCTGCAATATGACTCAAGATGACTGCTACAAGTCTCATCGGCCGGCTATCCGTCACTTCCGGAAGCTAGATTGGACTATTGGGCATCTATCAAGGACTCTAAGGCTGCCATATGACTTGAGATGATTGCTACAAGTCTCAACGTGCCGGCTGTCCGTCACTTCCGGAAGCTAGATTGGATTGTTGGGCATACATCAAGGAATCTAAGACTGCCAAATGACTGCAGCGGCTAAAAGTCTAATCGCGGCTCTAAGTCCCTTGCGGCAGCTAGTTTGGACTATTGGGCAGCCTTCAAGGACCCTAAGGCTGCCATATGACTCAAGATGACTGCTACAAGTCTCATCGCGGCTCTAGGTCCTTGCGGCAGCTAGTTTGGACTATTGGGCATCCTTCAAGGACCCTAAGGCTGCCATATAACTTAAGATGGCTGCTATAAGTCTCAACGTGCCGGCTAACCGTCACTTCCGGAAGCTAGATTGGACTATTGGGCA
>JAECWO010000071.1:0-179758 GCA_018150735.1 Drosophila sp. 14030-0761.01 | reverse complement strand
CTCTAAAATATTCCTCCAGGATATGTCCTGTTTCTTTTAACCCAGTTCAAGGATACTTCCTAAACTGTCTCCCTCAAGGATATTTCCTGAGGTCCTTATTTTGGTTCAAGGATACATCCTGAACTCCAAAATATTCCTCCAGGATATGTCCTGCTACTAGTTCAACAATATTTCCTCGTATGTCTCTGCTCCCTACTGACTAGTTCTAGGATATTTCCTATGCTCTTCTCAGGATACTTAGCTGAACCCCGACTTGGTCCTTTCGAGTGTTTTGCTTCCGACTTGATGCACCAAGATTTACTGCAGGACGTCTTGAATGGTTCGTTTGGTTATACTTGCCTTTGACTCTCAAGATTACTAGAGGAGGTCTTGATATGTCCAGCTTCTTCACTGACTTTCACTTGCTTTGAACCTTCAAGATTACTAAAGAAGGTCTTGATTAGGAAGGTCCTACTTTCACCTACGCCTCCATCTCCTTCGCGCTCCTTGCGCTTACGTTGGTGACTTTCTCCGTTCCTTTTCTCTCCTTCTGCTCCTTGTGACCTCCTTCCTTTGCCTCCCCGCTACTCCCCTTTGGACAAGCATAGCCGTCACTTTATTTCGTACACGACCCCCTTCACACCCGCACCCGTCTTTCGGGCTCGCTAGCCATCACTTTTTACGCTCTCGGTGCTTCGCTCTCTGAGTTTTGTCTTGTACGATCCAAATTTCCCTTCACACGTATTCTGTCCGTGTGACGTGGCTCTCTCGCTCTTTCTCATGCCCATTGGTCATGCACTTCTTTCCGCCGTCTGCTTTGGATGCTTCGAGCTCAGCATCAGCGGCCTCTGTCCCTTTTACTTTTGTTCTCTGCCCCTTCATTTGTTTCTTTTCTATCGTATTTCAACCCAAAGACATTATTTGATTAATTTCTAAACTCCACTGTTGCATCTGAATTAACCTTTGGACTTAATGTTTTGACCCTTGATCCATCCAACAGCAGTTGGCGTTAGATACATGTTTCTAGACGATATTGCTGGCAACATTATGGGTGATGTATCCAGAATGTTGTGAGGTGCATAATTAATTGGCCTGTATGCTCCTCACACTCCCCCTTTCTTCCGGAGGGAGGTACCACTTCTTTACTAAACCTAACAATTCATGTCTTAATCTAACTCCATGTTATTCTCTTACTCCATTTTTCTGCTTCCTCTTTATCTGACTTCATGATCTGTTCTTATTCTAACTTCATTGTCTTCTCTTATTCTAAACTTAAACTTTTTCTCTTAAACTAAACTTTATCTTTTATCTCTTAACCTACTTTTCCTTCGCTAGCACCTTATACTCTTTCCCTGAATACACCTCCAGCCACCTGTCATGCCTCTCGGGCACGATCGTTGCCGACCGAGATATGGCCTGGGTCTCGCTCCGCTCTACAGGAAGGGAGTCCTGCCGCTGCAGCTCCGGGCGTGGCCATACCCAAGGGTTGGGGCCATCTCTCCCTAGCCGAGGGTCTCTCTGTTGCTGTGGTTGCTGTTGTTGGGTGGGTTGCGGTTGATGTGGTCGTTGCTGCCGTTGCAGTTGTTGCTGTTGAAGTTGTTGCTGCTGCTGCAGTTGTTGCACTGGTCCCTTCGGGGTGGGCCAGGGGTGAACGTAGGTATGGGCGCCGGGCCGCTTTCGTGGTTTGATGTCGGTGTGTCCTTTTCCTCTCGGTCCGGCTCTCCCTCGGACTCCACCTGTGCCCTTTCCGTCTCTTCCTCTTCGTCTACCGCCATATCTATCCTCTCCACTTCTTCTTCCTCTTCTTGTCTTTCGAGAGCCCCCCCTCGCTTCCGCTCTCGATGCCTGACTCCTCGTCCGTCTCCTCCTCCTCGTCATCCGATGAGATGATGATGATTGGGTCTTTGATTACCTCAACCTCAACACCGGACTCCCCATCGGACACCTCCTGTGATGCCACTCTTTGCATCACTGCCTCCTCTTCTTCGCCTTGGCTACCCCGCCCCATCCTGCCACCCTATTAGGTGACACGCCTCCGCTTCCGCCATTCATCGTTTGGCCATTATTTTTTGTGTTGTCATTGTTCATGTTCATGTTGGTGTGTTGGTGTTTTGTATAAAACAAATTTGGGGATAAATGTGATGTTGACGTATCGATGGAAATATTTGAGTGATTTGATCTTGGTTCTGTGAGTTACCATGTAACCTTGCCTTGCATGCTGCGCTGCTTGTTGCACTATTTCGGAGAGCCATTTCCCTTCGTGAATGCTCACTCATTTGTTCGCATATTTTCTTTGTGTCTCCTTCTGGATTCACATATGTATATTTGCTTTTGCACTATCGCTTATTAATTTATTATATGTTTGCCAATTAATTTATATATATGTTTATTTTCTATTTATATACTGCCTGTGTAGGTATATGTCGCCATTTGTCTCGTTTGCACTCTTGCTTATATGCGTGAGTAAATTTCCTTTTGCTCCCACGCTGGAATGGAAATTAAATTTCCTCCCTGCGCGCGATGGCCGTTTTATTTGAATGTTAAAATAGCTTTGATTTTTGATTTCAACCTTTAAATTTTTTTCCGCATTTGGTTAAAAATAATTATTTTGATCTTGATGTTGATTTTTCAAAATTTTAACCTATGTTGATTTTTTTGATTTTTAACTTTTAAATTATTTTCCGTATTTGGTCGAAAATAACTATTTTGATTTTGATTTTTAAAATTTTAAATAATTATTTTAATTTTGATGTTTTTTTTTTTTAATTTTTAATTATGTTGATTTTTGATTTTAACTTTTAAATTATTTTCCGTATTGATGTGACGACCCGTGCTTCTATCCATTGAATATTTGATGTTGGTTGATGCCTCAGTCTCCTTTCGAACATTAATCCCCTTTTAGCCGGCCGGTCTAATCTGGTGATTACTGTGCGTTTGGATCAGGATTTATCCCTTCCATCTCATATTCTCCTGACTTTGCCTCGTTCCCCTGCGGTTTTAGTTCGCTGAGGTGGGTCTTCCTTGTGCGTCCATCTTGCAAGTGTTTGACTTTGATTATCACTGGCGATGGAAACCCGACCACCTTATATGGTCCCCCATATTTTGGTGCCAGTTTGGCTGCAAATCCTTCTGCCGCCTTTGATAGGTAACGCTCCTTATCCCAAACTGTATCTCCAATCTTTGGCCTCCATTCTCGTTGTCTCATATTGTAGTGACGTGCCTGGTCCTGAGCCGCTGTTTCCATGTTACGTCTTACGATTTCGAATAGCTCTTTTAATTGGTTTTCCCGCTGTTTTGGCGTTAATTTTTGAACCCCCGATCCTGACGTTATTTTGTCGTATACCGTGCCGGGCAGTCTTGGTTCCCTTCCTTGTACGAGGAACGCTGGTGTGAATCCTGTTGACTGCAATAGTAGGTAGTGGTAGTGGGCCTACAAAGTATGCGCAAATCGTTGCCCACGGCTCCTCCGGTATTTGTGTTAGCATCTTTCCACACAATTCCACACAATTCGCATCTACTCACAAACATTCGAATGTCTCTTTGCATGCCAGGCCAGAAATATTTCGCCGCTACTCTCGCTATCGTTCGTCTACTGCCCGTGAGTCCAGCTGTGGGCGTAGAGTGGTTTTCCTTTATGATGTTCGGCCGTAGTGCTTTAGGCACGCACATTTTCCATTACGTTACGTCTTCATCTCCCGCTCTGTGGGGTATGTTCCTGTACAGCTGATCGTTTTCCCACTCGTAGTCTGGAGTACTTCTGTGCGTCCTTCTCCATTTTCGTTTTCATGTCCTGGTTTCATCCGCATTCTTTATTGGCCCGTATGATTTCCGCTTTATCTTCCATCAGCCTTTCGCACGTTTCGAGTGGTTGCCTTGACAGAGCGTCTGCGACTACTTTTAATTGGCCTTTTCTATATGTGATTTCGAAATCGTATTGCTGTAGTTCCAGTGCCCATCTTGCCATCTTGCTTTTTAACTTCTTCAAACGCAGATTGATGTTCTTCGCTGCAATGCCACTTTGTTTTCTTTTTGAGCATAGAGTGTAATGGTTACACCATTGTTGCAAACCCTGGCACAAATCTTCTGTACCATGATGCTACACCTAAATACTGCATTAACTCCTTCACGCATCTCGGGGGTTTTATTTCTGCTATCGCTGCAACCTTTTCTGGGTCCGTTCCGATTCCCTGTTCTGTAACTCGATGAAGAATTGACATTTTTCCGCGTTGATTCTGAGGTTTGCCGTTTTTAGTCTTTGGAAAACTTCTTTGAGATGACGGATGTGGTCTTCTCTTGTCTTGCTCACCACTATGATGTCGTCCTTGTATGCGAATGCATGTGGCATCATCTCCGGGCCTATAACCTGATCTAGCGCCCTTTGGAATGTTGCTGACGCTGAGTGCAATTCGAACGGCATCACCTTCCATTGGAATAGGCCTCTCCCTGGTACTGTGAACGCGGACATCGGTCTGCTATCCTCCTCCAATGGAATTTGCCAATATCCGTCTTTCAGGCCCAAATTGCTGATAAATTTTGCCTCTTTTAGCTGGTTTAGAATGTAGTCGATCCGAGGCATTGGGTATGCGTCCTTGATCGACTTTGCATTGATTTGCCTAAAATCGACGCACAATCGCCATTTTCCAGTTTGTTTCTTTCGTACCATTACTATTGGGGAACTGTATGGATTTTTTGAATGTTCTATGTATCCCATTCTGAGTAGTTCATTTACTTTATCGTCGATTTCTCCTTGCATTTTTGGGTTCTTTGGATATTATCTTTGACGGACTGCTACGTCATCCTTCATTCTGATCCTATGGGTTGCTATTGTTGACGTTCCTGTGATTTTAGCCAACTCCTTTAGCTACTCTCCTAAGAATTTCTCGATGTTTGATTGATCGACTCGTTCTTGTCTCACAATGATAGATAACCTTTCTATCAATCTTCCGTTGATCCTCTTTAGCGATGGTATGTTTATCGTATGTCCTCCGCATTGAACTGTTGTTCCCATGATCTAGTATCAATGCATCTATTCTATTTGGTAGCACCAAAAATTGCATCGACACTTCTTTGTTTCCAAACTGCATTTCTCCGTCCCACTGTCTTTAGATGTCGCTTACACTCCCGTCCGCCATCCATACTTGTTTCTTTACGTTGCTCCATCGTCCTCTGTGCCGGGACGCTTTCGTGGTTTGATGTCGGTGTGTCCTTTTCCTCTCGGTCCGGCTCTCCCTCGGACTCCACCTGTGCCCTTTCCGTCTCTTCCTCTTCGTCTACCGCCATATCCATCCTCTCCACTTCTTCTTCATCTTCTTGTCTTTCGAGAGCCACCCCTCGCTTCCGCTCTCTATGCCTGAATGTCGCCATTTGTCTCGTTTGCACTCTTGCTTATATGCGTGAGTAAATTTCCTTTTGCTCCCACGCTGGAATGGAAATTAAATTTCCTCCCTGCGCGCGATGGCCGTTTTATTTGAATGTTAAAATAGCTTTGATTTTTGATTTCAACCTTTAAATTTTTTTCCGCATTTGGTTAAAAATAATTATTTTGATCTTGATGTTGATTTTTCAAAATTTTAACCTATGTTGATTTTTTTGATTTTTAACTTTTAAATTATTTTCCGTATTTGGTCGAAAATAACTATTTTGATTTTGATTTTTAAAATTTTAAATAATTATTTTAATTTTGATGTTTTTTTGTTTTAATTTTTAATTATGTTGATTTTTGATTTTAACTTTTAAATTATTTTCCGTATTGATGTGACGACCCGTGCTTCTATCCATTGAATATTTGATGTTGGTTGATGCCTCAGTCTCCTTTCGAACATTAATCCCCTTTTAGCCGGCCGGTCTAATCTGGTGATTACTGTGCGTTTGGATCAGGATTTATCCCTTCCATCTCATATTCTCCTGACTTTGCCTCGTTCCCCTGCGGTTTTAGTTCGCTGAGGTGGGTCTTCCTTGTGCGTCCATCTTGCAAGTGTTTGACTTTGCATATCACTGGCGATGGAAACCCGACCACCTTATATGGTCCCCCATATTTTGGTGCCAGTTTGGCTGCAAATCCTTCTGCCGCCTTTGATAGGTAACGCTCCTTATCCCAAACTGTATCTCCAATCTTTGGCCTCCATTCTCGTTGTCTCATATTGTAGTGACGTGCCTGGTCCTGAGCCGCTGTTTCCATGTTACGTCTTACGATTTCGAATAGCTCTTTTAATTGGTTTTCCCGCTGTTTTGGCGTTAATTTTTGAACCCCCGATCCTGACGTTATTTTGTCGTATACCGTGCCGGGCAGTCTTGGTTCCCTTCTTTGTACGAGGAACGCTGGTGTGAAACCTGTTGACTGCGATAGTAGGTAGTGGTAGTGGGCCTACAAAGTATGCGCAAATCGTTGCCCACGGCTCCTCCGGTATTTGTGTTAGCATCTTTCCACACAATTCCACACAATTCGCATCTACTCACAAACATTCGAATGTCTCTTTGCATGCCAGGCCAGAAATATTTCGCCGCTACTCTCGCTATCGTTCGTCTACTGCCCGTGAGTCCAGCTGTGGGCGTAGAGTGGTTTTCCTTTATGATGTTCGGCCGTAGTGCTTTAGGCACGCACATTTTCCATTACGTTACGTCTTCATCTCCCGCTCTGTGGGGTATGTTCCTGTACAGCTGATCGTTTTCCCACTCGTAGTCTGAGTACTTCTGTGCGTCCTTCTCCATTTTCGTTTTCATGTCCTGGTTTCATCCGCATTCTTTATTGGCCCGTATGATTTCCGCTTTATCTTCCATCAGCCTTTCGCACGTTTCGAGTGGTTGCCTTGACAGAGCGTCTGCGACTACTTTTAATTGGCCTTTTCTATATGTGATTTCGAAATCGTATTGCTGTAGTTCCAGTGCCCATCTTGCCATCTTGCTTTTTAACTTCTTCAAACGCAGATTGATGTTCTTCGCTGCAATGCCACTTTGTTTTCTTTTTGAGCATAGAGTGTAATGGTTACACCATTGTTGCAAACCCTGGCACAAATCTTCTGTACCATGATGCTACACCTAAATACTGCATTAACTTCTTCACGCATCTCGGGGGTTTTATTTCTACTATCGCTGCAACCTTTTCTGGGTCCGTTCCGATTCCCTGTTCTGTAACTCGATGAAGAATTGACATTTTTCCGCGTTGATTCTGAGGTTTGCCGTTTTTAGTCTTTGGAAAACTTCTTTGAGATGACGGATGTGGTCTTCTCTTGTCTTGCTCACCACTATGATGTCGTCCTTGTATGCGAATGCATGTGGCATCATCTCCGGGCCTATAACCTGATCTAGCGCCCTTTGGAATGTTGCTGACGCTGAGTGCAATTCGAACGGCATCACCTTCCATTGGAATAGGCCTCTCCCTGGTACTGTGAACGCGGACATCGGTCTGCTATCCTCCTCCAATGGAATTTGCCAATATCCGTCTTTCAGGCCCAAATTGCTGATAAATTTTGCCTCTTTTAGCTGGTTTAGAATGTAGTCGATCCGAGGCATTGGGTATGCGTCCTTGATCGACTTTGCATTGATTTGCCTAAAATCGACGCACAATCGCCATTTTCCAGTTTGTTTCTTTCGTACCATTACTATTGGGGAACTGTATGGATTTTTTGAATGTTCTATGTATCCCATTCTGAGTAGTTCATTTACTTTATCGTCGATTTCTCCTTGCATTTTTGGGTTCTTTGGATAATATCTTTGACGGACTGCTACGTCATCCTTAATTCTGATCCTATGGGTTGCTATTGTTGACGTTCCTGTGATTTTAGCCAACTCCTTTAGCTACTCTCCTAAGAATTTCTCGATGTTTGATTGATCGACTCGTTCTTGTCTCACAATGATAGATAACCTTTCTATCAATCTTCCGTTGATCCTCTTTAGCGATGGTATGTTTATCGTATGTCCTCCGCATTGAACTGTTGTTCCCATGATCTAGTATCAATGCATCTATTCTATTTGGTAGCACCAAAAATTGCATCGACACTTCTTTGTTTCCAAACTGCATTTCTCCGTCCCACTGTCTTTAGATGTCGCTTACACTCCCGTCCGCCATCCATACTTGTTTCTTTACGTTGCTCCATCGTCCTCTGTGCCGGGACGCTTTCGTGGTTTGATGTCGGTGTGTCCTTTTCCTCTCGGTCCGGCTCTCCCTCGGACTCCACCTGTGCCCTTTCCGTCTCTTCCTCTTCGTCTACCGCCATATCCATCCTCTCCACTTCTTCTTCATCTTCTTGTCTTTCGAGAGCCCCCCCTCGCTTCCGCTCTCTATGCCTGACTCCTTGTCCGTCTCCTCCTCCTCGTCATCCGATGAGATGATGATGATTGGGTCTTTGATTACCTCAACCTCATCACCGGACTCCCCATCGGACACCTCCAGTGATGCCACTCTTTGCATCACTGCCTCCTCTTCTTCGCCTTGGCTACCCCGCCCCATCCTGCCACCCTCTTGGGCCCGAGGTGCCACGCCTCCGCTTCCGCCATTCATCGTTTGGCCATTATTTTTTGTGTTGTCATTGTTCATGTTCACATGAACAACATTGGTGTGTTGGTGTTTTGTATAAAACAAATTTGGGGATAAATGTGATGTTGACGTATCGATGGAAATATTTGAGTGATTTGATCTTGGTTCTGTGAGTTACCATGTAACCTTGCCTTGCATGCTGCGCTGCTTGTTGCACTATTTCGGAGAGCCATTTCCCTTCGTGAATGCTCACTCATTTGTTCGCATATTTTCTTTGTGTCTCCTTCTGGTTTCACATATGTATATTTGCTTTTGCACTATCGCTTATTAATTTATTATATGTTTGCCAATTAATTTATATATATGTTTATTTTCTATTTATATACTGCCTGTGTAGGTATATGTCGTTATTTGTCTCGTTTGCACTCTTGCTTATATGCGTGAGTAAATTTCCCTTTGCTCCCACGCTGGAATGGAAATTAAATTTCCTCCCTGCGCGCGATGGCCGTTTTATTTGAATGTTAAAATAGCTTTGATTTTTGATTTCAACCTTTAAATTATTTTCCGCATTTGGTTAAAAATAATTATTTTGATCTTGATGTTGATTTTTCAAAATTTTAACCTATGTTGATTTTTTTGATTTTTAACTTTTAAATTATTTTCCGTATTTGGTCGAAAATAACTATTTTGATTTTGATTTTTAAAATTTTAAATAATTATTTTAATTTTGATGTTTTTTTTTTTTTTAATTTTTAATTATGTTGATTTTTGATTTTAACTTTTAAATTATTTTCCGTATTGATGTGACGACCCGTGCTTCTATCCATTGAATATTTGATGTTGGTTGATGCCTCAGTCTCCTTTCGTACATTAATCCCTTTTTAGCCGGCCGGTCTAAACTGGTGATTACTGTGCGTTTGGATCAGGATTTATCCCTTCCATCTCATATTCTCCTGACTTTGCTTCGTTCCCCTGCGTTTTTAGTTCGCTGAGGTGGGTCTTTCTTGTGCGTCCATCTTGCATGTGTTTGACTTTGCATATCACTGGCGATGGAAACCCGACTACCTTATATGGTCCCCCATATTTTGGTGCCAGTTTGGCTGCAAATCCTTCTGCCGCCTTTGATAGGTAATGCTCCTTAACCCAAACTGTATATCCAATCTTTGGCCTCCATTCTCGTCGTCTCATATTGTAGTGACGTGCCTGGTCCTGAGCCGCTGTTTCCATGTTACGTCTTACGATTTCGAATAGCTCTTTTAATTGGTTTTCCCGCTGTTTTGGCGTTAATGTTTGAACCCCCGATCCTGTCGTTATTTTGTCGTATACCGTGCCGGGCAGTCTTGGTTCCCTTCCTTGTACGAGGAACGCTGGTGTGAATCCTGTTGACTGCGATAGTAGGTAGTGGTAGTGGGCCTACAAAGTATGCGCAAATCGTTGCCCACGGCTCCTCCGGTATTTATGTTAGCATCTTTCCACACAATTCCACACAATTCACATCTACTCACAAACATTCGAATGTCTCTTTGCATGCCAGGCCAGAAATATTTCGCCGCTACGCTATCGTTCGTCTACTGCCCGTGAGTCCAGCTGTGGGCGTAGAGTGGTTTTCCTTTATGATGTTCGGCCGTAGTGCTTTAGGCACGCACATTTTCCATTACGTTACGTCTTCATCTCCCGCTCTGTGGGGTATGTTCCTGTACAGCTGATCGTTTTCCCACTCGTAGTCTGAGTACTTCTGTGCGTCCTTCTCCATTTTCGTTTTCATGTCCTGGTTTCATCCGCATTCTTTATTGGCCCGTATGATTTCCGCTTTATCTTCCATCAGCCTTTTGCACGTTTCGAGTGGTTGCCTTGACAGAGCGTCTGCGACTACTTTTAATTGGCCTTTTCTATATGTGATTTCGAAATCGTATTGCTGTAGTTCCAGTGCCCATCTTGCCATCTTGCTTTTTAACTTCTTCAAACGCAGATTGATGTTCTTCGCTCCAATGCCACTTTGTTTTCTTTTTGAGCATAGAGTGTAATGGTTACACCATTGTTGCAAACCCTGGCACAAATCTTCTGTACCATGATGCTACACCTAAATACTGCATTAACTCCTTCACGCATCTCGGGGTTTTTATTTCTGCTATCGCTGCAACCTTTTCTGGGTCCGTTCCGATTCCCTGTTCTGTAACTCGATGAAGAATTGACATTTTTCCGCGTTGATTCTGAGGTTTGCCGTTTTTAGTCTTTGGAAAACTTCTTTGAGATGACGGATGTGGTCTTCTCTTGTCTTGCTCACCACTATGATGTCGTCCTTGTATGCGAATGCATGTGGCATCATCTCCGGGCCTATAACCTGATCTAGCGCCTTTTGGAATGTTGCTGACTGTGAACGCGGACATCGGTCTGCTATCCTCCTCCAATGGAATTTGCCAATATCCGTCTTTCAGGCCCAAATTGTTGATAAATTTTGCCTCTTTTAGCTGGTTTAGAATGTAGTCGATCCGAGGCATTGGGTATGCGTCCTTTATCGACTTTGCATTGATTTGCCTAAAGTCGACGCACAATCGCCAATTTCCAGTTTGTTTTTTTCGTACCATTACTATTGGGGAACTGTATGGATTTTTTGAATGTTCTATGTATCCCATTCTGAGTAGTTCATTTACTTTATCGTCGATTTCTCCTTGCATTTTTGGGTTCTTTGGATATTATCTTTGACGGACTGCTACGTCATCCTTCATTCTGATCCTATGGGTTGCTATTGTTGACGTTCCTGTGATTTTAGCCAACTCCTTTAGCTCCTCTCCTAAGAATTTCTCGATGTTTGATTGATCGACTCGTTCTTGGCTCACAATGATAGATATCCTTTCTATCAATCTTCCGTTGATCCTCTTTAGCGATGGTATGTTTATCGTACATTGAACTGTTGTTCCCATGATCTAGTATCAATGCATCTATTCTATTTGGTAGCACCAAAAATTGCATCGACACTTCTTTGTTTCCAAACTGCATTTCTCCGTCCCACTGTCTTTAGATGTCGCTTACACTCCCGTCCGCCATCCATACTTGTTTCTTTACGTTGCTCCATCGTCCTTTGTGCTTGAGTCTTTCGCCCATCTTTTGACTTATGAAACTGCTCGTTGCTCCCGCCTTCACTTTGCTCCCTGCGAGCTCTATTATCGCGCAGAGCTGATCCGCCTCTTCTATCAATCCTCCGACTAGTGTTGAGGAGCTGTTTGCGTCGGTCCCTGCTTGCCCCTTTGTAGACTGGAACCGGTTCTCGTTTCCCGTCCCTGTGCAGCAGTTCGTCTGCATGCTTGCTTTGGGTTCTGTACCCATTCTGCTTCTGTGTTCTTGTTTTGTGATGGACTATTTTGTGTCGTAGGGTTTTCCTCTACGTATCTCCTGAATCTCGCGTTCTGTGGGATATGGGGTGTTTGTCCTTGCCTGCCGCCGTAGTTTTGTTGTCTTCCGAGATCCTGGTTGTGTGTATTTCCATCTTCTCTTGGGAATTTGATACTCTCTTCTTCCAGTGCTTCTCGTGCTTCTGCCATTCGCATCAGGTGCCTCATTGTCCTGACTCTTTGTGACATGAGGAATGTACGTAGCATCGGTGTGGATTTCTCCATTCTTCAAATTGCTCGAATTCTGGGATTTTTAGTGGTCGCATTAGTAGTTGCATCTGGATCAGAGAGCTGCAACAATCACAATTTCTTCAATCATACCCGATCATTGACTCAGATTTTTTTGTGATCGAACATTCAGCGAACATTCAGTTCCAATCAGTTGGAGCTCTCTGATTGTGATGGGTATGATCGATCACGAAGGAACAAATTTCAATCGAGTCAAATCAGGCCTCAACATCAAACAGGCTCGATCCGGTACGATCGCCGAAATGAAACGATCAAATCGTTGATTTTTTTGCTTCGTGTATGAATCACGAAATGTGATTGTTGCAGCTCTCTGATATTTACATATGTATGTACATATTTGTGTGTTTTAAAGAAAACAAGTTGTGATGAATAAAATTAACCAAAACACTTCATTTATTTCATTATTTTAAACTGTTAAAAACTCAAAATTTAAATTCAATTAATGCTTAAAACTAATGGAACACAACTTATGATGAAATAATTAGATCGGCTTTCCTCATCGAAAGCAGCGAGGCTGTTCGCATAGAGCCGAAGTGCCATGCCGAACGTTTATTGCGTGCGTCGGCAGAGCCCACCACTGGCTTGAATCGAACCCGGTATGAGCAAACGATATGATTGCGTTCGACCTGTATGTACATCAGAGAGCTGCAACCCAAGTTGGGATGGCCAACGTTGCGATGTATATTCCCTTTTAATTCTTTGAGAATCTTATGGCCAGCTCATATATTATGTCACTCCATGTTTCATCTTCTTCGTTCCTGTTTATTCATTCTCCGAACTGCTTTCTCATTTCCTCCACTGTTCCAGACATGTTCATGCCCAGTTCTTTGCCATGTTTCACCAGATCCTCCTTTTTCATGTGGTACACCCATGATTTGGTCACCCATGATTTGGTCATTTCTTCGAGGTTATGTTATTCAATTTATCGGTATAGCACGTTGGGCGCCAGTTGTAATGTTCCTTTTTCGTCCTTAGAGCCGATGATGACTTTTCAGGGCTAGGTTCGGCACAACAAAATTTATTTTGTGCCCCGATAAATAACAACACTATAGAATTTGGTTTTTTTGGCACAGACCTTTGAAACTTTGATTTCTTTTATTTATACTTTTGGATTTGTAGGGGTCCTTGGCGAGCTGCTGGAGGCCCTGGTTCCAATTCCCTCCTTGATCCTGATTTGATGACGTCTTCGTTGTTGTTCCTGTTTTATCTTTCGCTTGTCGTGGTTGGCTCTTGGCTCCCTTTTGCTTGATTTGTTTATTTATTTGATCCTTGTTGGCTCCTTGATGATGAAGCCGATGACTCAGATCCTTGATCCCGGCTCAACTTCGTTACTTGAGTTTCTCCTACTCTCCTATGAACTCCTTGTCTCGACTTTTCTAATTTCTCTGTCCGTTCGAGGATATTTCCTGAACTCTTCCCCTCAAGGATATTTCCTGAGGTCCTTATTTTGATTCAAGGATACTTCCTGAACCCAAAATACTTCCTGTCTCTTTCAATCCCAGTTCAAGGATATTTCCTGAATTTTCTCCCTCAAGGATATTTCCTGAGGTCCTTATTTTGGTTCAACGATATGTCCTGAACTCCAAAATATTCCTCCAGGATATGTCCTGCTACTAGTTCAACAATATTTCTTCGTATGTCTCTGCTCCCTACTGACTAGTTCTCGGATATTTCCTATGCTCTTCTCCAGGATACTTATCTGAAACCCGACTTGGTCTTTTCGAGTGTTTTGTTTTCGACTTGATGCACCAAGATTTACTGCAGGACGTCTTGAATGCTTCGTTTGGTTATACTTGCCTTTGACTCTCAAGATTACTAGAGGAGGTCTTGATATGTCCAGCTTCTTCACTGACTTTCACTTGCTTTGAACTTTCAAGATTACTACAGGAGGTCTTGATAGGTTCCACTTCTTTGCTTCACTTCGTACTGATTGATTGTCCTTGCCTTGCTGCTGCCTTTATATAGGCCTCCTGGCCCCTGGATGCATACACTGCAGTACCGCTATACAACCAGTACTTTTCCATTGGGTCCTACTTTCACCTACGCATTTTCGCTGTTGCTGTTGCCTTCATCTCCTTCGCGCTCCTTGCGCTTACGTTGGTGACTTTCTCCGTTCCTTTTCTCTCCTTCTGCTCCATGTGACCTCTAACCTCGCCTTGTGACCCCTTCTCGTCCCGTTACTTATATAATTTAATCATTTATATTACATTTTGATTGTTTTGCATCTCATCTCCATCATTTTTATGTCCAAATCTTTGATTATTTGACATAATTAATTGCAATTAATCTTTTTATATAGATTTGATGACGCATTAATTCCCAAAGGGCTTCCCCATTGGCATGCCCCTCACTCCCCTCGGTTGCCATCCAACCAGCCATACTCTTGCTTGCTTTCCTTTTCCTCCCCTGCTTCTCCCCTTTGGACACTTTAATTCGTACAAGACCCCCTTCACACCCGTACCCGTCTTTCGGGCTCGCTAGCCATCACTTTTTACGCTCTCGGTGTTTCGCTCTCTGAGCGATATACTGTCCGTGTGACATGGCTCTCTCGCTCTTTCTCTTGCCCATTGGTCATGCACTTCTTTCCGCCGTCTGCTTTGGATGCTTCGAGCTCAGCATCAGCGGCCTCTGTCCCTTTTACTTTTGTTCTCTGCCCCTTCATTTGTTTCTTTTCTATCGTATTTCAACCCAAAGACATTATTTGATTCATTTCTAAACTCCACTGTTGCATCTGAATTAACCTTTGCACTTAATGTTTTGACCCTTGATCCATCCAACAGCAATTGGCGTTAGATACATGTTTCTAGACGATATTGCTGGCAACATTATGGGTGATGTATCCAGAATGTTGTGAGGTGCATAATTAATTGGCCTGTATGCTCCTCACACTCCCCCTTTCTTCCGTACTTAACCTAAAAATTCATGTCTTAATCTAACTCCATGTTATTCTCTTACTCCATTTTTCTGCTTCCTCTTTATCTGACTTCATGATCTGTTCTTATTCTAACTTCATTGTCTTCTCTTATTCTAAACTTAAACTTTTTCTCTTAAACTAAACTTTATCTTTTATCTCTTAACCTACTTTTCCTTCGCTAGCACCTTATACTCTTTCCCTGAATACACCTCCAGCCACCTGTCATGCCTCTCGGGCACGATCGTTGCCGACCGAGATATGGCCTGGGTCTCGCTGCCTGCTCTACAGGAAGGGAGTCCTGCCCCTGCAGCTCCGGGCGTGGCCATACCCAAGGGTTGGGGCCATCTCTCCCTAGCCGAGGGTCTCTCTGTTGCTGTGGTTGCTGTTGTTGGGTGGGTTGCGGTTGATGTGCCGTTGCTGCCGTTGCAGTTGTTGCTGTTGAAGTTGTTGCTGCTGCTGCAGTTGTTGCACTGGTCCCTTCGGGGTGGGCCAGGGGTGAACGTAGGTGGGGGCGCCGGTCCGCTTTCGTGGTTTGATGTCGGTGTGTCCTTTTCCTCTCGGTCCGGCTCTCCCTCGGACTCCACCTGTGCCCTTTCCGTCTCTTCCTCTTCGTCTACCGCCATATCCATCCTCTCCACTTCTTCTTCCTCTTCTTGTCTTTCGAGAGCCCCCCCTCGCTTCCGCTTCCAGGATATGTCCTGTTTCTTTTAACCCAGTTCAAGGATACTTCCTAAACTGTCTCCCTCAAGGATATTTCCTGAGGTCCTTATTTTGGTTCAAGGATACATCCTGAACTCCAAAATATTCCTCCAGGATATGTCCTGCTACTAGTTCAACAATATTTCCTCGTATGTCTCTGCTCCCTACTGACTAGTTCTCGGATATTTCCTATGCTCTTCTCAGGATACTTAGCTGAACCCCGACTTGGTCCTTTCGAGTGTTTTGCTTCCGACTTGATGCACCAAGATTTACTGCAGGACGTCTTGAATGGTTCGTTTGGTTATACTTGCCTTTGACTCTCAAGATTACTAGAGGAGGTCTTGATATGTCCAGCTTCTTCACTGACTTTCACTTGCTTTGAACCTTCAAGATTACTAAAGAAGGTCTTGATTAGGAAGGTCCTACTTTCACCTACGCCTCCATCTCCTTCGCGCTCTTTGCGCTTACGTTGGTGACTTTCTCCGTTCCTTTTCTCTCCTTCTGCTCCTTGTGACCTCCTTCCTTTGCCTCCCCCGCTACTCCCCTTTGGACAAGCATAGCCCTCACTTTATTTCGTACACGACCCCCTTCACACCCACACCCGTCTTTCGGGCTCGCTAGCCATCACTTTTTACGCTCTCGGTGCTTCGCTCTCTGAGTTTTGTCTTGTACGATCCAAATTTCCCTTCACACGTATTCTGTCCGTGTGACGTGGCTCTCTCGCTCTTTCTCATGCCCATTGGTCATGCACTTCTTTCCGCCGTCTGCTTTGGATGCTTCGAGCTCAGCATCAGCGGCCTCTGTCCCTTTTACTTTTGTTCTCTGCCCCTTCATTTGTTTCTTTTCTATCGTATTTCAACCCAAAGACATTATTTGATTCATTTCTAAACTCCACTGTTGCATCTGAATTAACCTTTGCACTTAATGTTTTGACCCTTGATCCATCCAACAGCAGTTGGCGTTAGATACATGTTTCTAGACGATATTGCTGGCAACATTATGGGTGATGTATCCAGAATGTTGTGAGGTGCATAATTAATTGGCCTGTATGCTCCTCACACTCCCCCTTTCTTCCGGAGGGAGGTACCACTTCTTTACTAAACCTATCAATTCATGTCTTAATCTAACTCCATGTTATTCTCTTACTCCATTTTTCTGCTTCCTCTTTATCTGACTTCATGATCTGTTCTTATTCTAACTTCATTGTCTTCTCTTATTCTAAACTTAAACTTTTTCTCTTAAACTAAACTTTATCTTTTATCTCTTAACCTACTTTTCCTTCGCTAGCACCTTATACTCTTTCCCTGAATACACCTCCAGCCACCTGTCATGCCTCTCGGGCACGATCGTTGCCGACCGAGATATGGCCTGGGTCTCGCTGCCTGCTCTACAGGAAGGGAGTCCTGCCGCTGCAGCTCCGGGCGTGGCCATACCCAAGGGTTGGGGCCATCTCTCCCTAGCCGAGGGTCTCTCTGTTGCTGTGGTTGCTGTTGTTGGGTGGGTTGCGGTTGATGTGGTCGTTGCTGCCGTTGCAGTTGTTGCTGTTGAAGTTGTTGCTGCTGCTGCAGTTGTTGCACTGGTCCCTTCGGGGTGGGCCAGGGGTGAACGTAGGTATGGGCGCCGGGCCGCTTTCGTGGTTTGATGTCGGTGTGTCCTTTTCCTCTCGGTCCGGCTCTCCCTCGGACTTCACCTGTGCCCTTTCCGTCTCTTCCTCTTCGTCTACCGCCATATCCATCCTCTCCACTTCTTCTTCCTCTTCTTGTCTTTCGAGAGCCCCCCCTCGCTTCCGCTCTCGATGCCTGACTCCTCGTCCGTCTCCTCCTCCTCGTCATCCGATGAGATGATGATGATTGGGTCTTTGATTACCTCAACCTCAACACCGGACTCCCCATCGGACACCTCCAGTGATGCCACTCTTTGCATCACTGCCTCCTCTTCTTCGCCTTGGCTACCCCGCCCCATCCTGCCACCCTATTAGGTGACACGCCTCCGCTTCCGCCATTCATCGTTTGGCCATTATTTTTTGTGTTGTCATTGTTCATGTTCATGTTGGTGTGTTGGTGTTTTGTATAAAACAAATTTGGGGATAAATGTGATGTTGACGTATCGATGGAAATATTTGAGTGATTTGATCTTGGTTCTGTGAGTTACCATGTAACCTTGCCTTGCATGCTGCGCTGCTTGTTGCACTATTTCGGAGAGCCAACATCAAGATTTTTCAAAATTTTAACCTATGTTGATTTTTTTGATTTTTAACTTTTAAATTATTTTCCGTATTTGGTCGAAAATAACTATTTTGATTTTGATTTTTAAAATTTTAAATAATTATTTTAATTTTGATGTTTTTTTTTTTTTAATTTTTAATTATGTTGATTTTTGATTTTAACTTTTAAATTAATTTCCGTATTGATGTGACGACCCGTGCTTCTATCCATTGAATATTTGATGTTGGTTGATGCCTCAGTCTCCTTTCGAACATTAATCCCCTTTTAGCCGGCCGGTCTAATCTGGTGATTACTGTGCGTTTGGATCAGGATTTATCCCTTCCATCTCATATTCTCCTGACTTTGCCTCGTTCCCCTGCGGTTTTAGTTCGCTGAGGTGGGTCTTCCTTGTGCGTCCATCTTGCAAGTGTTTGACTTTGCATATCACTGGCGATGGAAACCCGACCACCTTATATGGTCCCCCATATTTTGGTGCCAGTTTGGCTGCAAATCCTTCTGCCGCCTTTGATAGGTAACGCTCCTTATCCCAAACTGTATCTCCAATCTTTGGCCTCCATTCTCGTTGTCTCATATTGTAGTGACGTGCCTGGTCCTGAGCCGCTGTTTCCATGTTACGTCTTACGATTTCGAATAGCTCTTTTAATTGGTTTTCCCGCTGTTTTGGCGTTAATTTTTGAACCCCCGATCCTGACGTTATTTTGTCGTATACCGTGCCGGGCAGTCTTGGTTCCATTCCTTGTACGAGGAACGCTGGTGTGAAACCTGTTGACTGCGATAGTAGGTAGTGGTAGTGGGCCTACAAAGTATGCGCAAATCGTTGCCCACGGCTCCTCCGGTATTTGTGTTAGCATCTTTCCACACAATTCCACACAATTCGCATCTACTCACAAACATTCGAATGTCTCTTTGCATGCCAGGCCAGAAATATTTCGCCGCTACTCTCGCTATCGTTCGTCTACTGCCCGTGAGTCCAGCTGTGGGCGTAGAGTGGTTTTCCTTTATGATGTTCGGCCGTAGTGCTTTAGGCACGCACATTTTCCATTACGTTACGTCTTCATCTCCCGCTCTGTGGGGTATGTTCCTGTACAGCTGATCGTTTTCCCACTCGTAGTCTGAGTACTTCTGTGCGTCCTTCTCCATTTTCGTTTTCATGTCCTGGTTTCATCCGCATTCTTTATTGGCCCGTATGATTTCCGCTTTATCTTCCATCAGCCTTTCGCACGTTTCGAGTGGTTGCCTTGACAGAGCGTCTGCGACTACTTTTAATTGGCCTTTTCTATATGTGATTTCGAAATCGTATTGCTGTAGTTCCAGTGCCCATCTTGCCATCTTGCTTTTTAACTTCTTCAAACGCAGATTGATGTTCTTCGCTCCAATGCCACTTTGTTTTCTTTTTGAGCATAGAGTGTAATGGTTACACCATTGTTGCAAACCCTGGCACAAATCTTCTGTACCATGATGCTACACCTAAATACTGCATTAACTCCTTCACGCATCTCGGGGGTTTTATTTCTGCTATCGCTGCAACCTTTTCTGGGTCCGTTCCGATTCCCTGTTCTGTAACTCGATGAAGAATTGACATTTTTCCGCGTTGATTCTGAGGTTTGCCGTTTTTAGTCTTTGGAAAACTTCTTTGAGATGACGGATGTGGTCTTCTCTTGTCTTGCTCACCACTATGATGTCGTCCTTGTATGCGAATGCATGTGGCATCATCTCCGGGCCTATAACCTGATCTAGCGCCCTTTGGAATGTTGCTGACGCTGAGTGCATCACCTTCCATTGGAATAGGCCTCTCCCTGGTACTGTGAACGCGGACATCGGTCTGCTATCCTCCTCCAATGGAATTTGCCAATATCCGTCTTTCAGGCCCAAATTGCTGATAAATTTTGCCTCTTTTAGCTGGTTTAGAATGTAGTCGATCCGAGGCATTGGGTATGCGTCCTTGATCGACTTTGCATTGATTTGCCTAAAGTCCACGCACAATCGCCATTTTCCAGTTTGTTTCTTTCGTACCATTACTATTGGGGAACTGTATGGATTTTTTGAATGTTCTATGTATCCCATTCTGAGTAGTTCATTTACTTTATCGTCGATTTCTTCTTGCATTTTTGGGTTCTTTGGATATTATCTTTGACGGACTGCTACGTCATCCTTCATTCTGATCCTATGGGTTGCTATTGTTGACGTTCCTGTGATTTTAGCCAACTCCTTTAGCTACTCTCCTAAGAATTTCTCGATGTTTGATTGATCGACTCGTTCTTGTCTCACAATGATAGATAACCTTTCTATCAATCTTCCGTTGATCCTCTTTAGCGATGGTATGTTTATCGTATGTCCTCCGCATTGAACTGTTGTTCCCATGATCTAGTATCAATGCATCTATTCTATTTGGTAGCACCAAAAATTGCATCGACACTTCTTTGTTTCCAAACTGCATTTCTCCGTCCCACTGTCTTTAGATGTCGCTTACACTCCCGTCCGCCATCCATACTTGTTTCTTTACGTTGCTCCATTGTCCTCTGTGCCGGGACGCTTTCGTGGTTTGATGTCGGTGTGTCCTTTTCCTCTCGGTCCGGCTCTCCCTCGGACTCCACCTGTGCCCTTTCCGTCTCTTCCTCTTCGTCTACCGCCATATCCATCCTCTCCACTTCTTCTTCATCTTCTTGTCTTTCGAGAGCCCCCCTCGCTTCCGCTCTCTATGCCTGACTCCTTGTCCGTCTCCTCCTCCTCGTCATCCGATGAGATGATGATGATTGGGTCTTTGATTACCTCAACCTCATCACCGGACTCCCCATCGGACACCTCCAGTGATGCCACTCTTTGCATCACTGCCTCCTCTTCTTCGCCTTGGCTACCCCGCCCCATCCTGCCACCCTCTTGGGCCCGAGGTGCCACGCCTCCGCTTCCGCCATTCATCGTTTGGCCATTATTTTTTGTGTTGTCATTGTTCATGTTCACATGAACAACATTGGTGTGTTGGTATTTTGTATAAAACAAATTTGGGGATAAATGTGATGTTGACGTATCGATGGAAATATTTGAGTGATTTGATCTTGGTTCTGTGAGTTACCATGTAACCTTGCCTTGCATGCTGCGCTGCTTGTTGCACTATTTCGGAGAGCCATTTCCCTTCGTGAATGCTCACTCATTTGTTCGCATATTTTCTTTGTGTCTCCTTCTGGTTTCACATATGTATATTTGCTTTTGCACTATCGCTTATTAATTTATTATATGTTTGCCAATTAATTTATATATATGTTTATTTTCTATTTATATACTGCCTGTGTAGGTATATGTCGTTATTTGTCTCGTTTGCACTCTTGCTTATATGCGTGAGTAAATTTCCCTTTGCTCCCACGCTGGAATGGAAATTAAATTTCCTCCCTGCGCGCGATGGCCGTTTTATTTGAATGTTAAAATAGCTTTGATTTTTGATTTCAACCTTTAAATTATTTTCCGCATTTGGTTAAAAATAATTATTTTGATCTTGATGTTGATTTTTCAAAATTTTAACCTATGTTGATTTTTTTGATTTTTAACTTTTAAATTATTTTCCGTATTTGGTCGAAAATAACTATTTTGATTTTGATTTTTAAAATTTTAAATAATTATTTTAATTTTGATGTTTTTTTTTTTTTAATTTTTAATTATGTTGATTTTTGATTTTAACTTTTAAATTATTTTCCGTATTGATGTGACGACCCGTGCTTCTATCCATTGAATATTTGATGTTGGTTGATGCCTCAGTCTCCTTTCGTACATTAATCCCTTTTTAGCCGGCCGGTCTAAACTGGTGATTACTGTGCGTTTGGATCAGGATTTATCCCTTCCATCTCATATTCTCCTGACTTTGCTTCGTTCCCCTGCGTTTTTAGTTCGCTGAGGTGGGTCTTCCTTGTGCGTCCATCTTGCATGTGTTTGACTTTGCATATCACTGGCGATGGAAACCCGACTACCTTATATGGTCCCCCATATTTTGGTGCCAGTTTGGCTGCAAATCCTTCTGCCGCCTTTGATAGGTAATGCTCCTTAACCCAAACTGTATATCCAATCTTTGGCCTCCATTCTCGTCGTCTCATATTGTAGTGACGTGCCTGGTCCTGAGCCGCTGTTTCCATGTTACGTCTTACGATTTCGAATAGCTCTTTTAATTGGTTTTCCCGCTGTTTTGGCGTTAATGTTTGAACCCCCGATCCTGTCGTTATTTTGTCGTATACCGTGCCGGGCAGTCTTGGTTCCCTTCCTTGTACGAGGAACGCTGGTGTGAAACCTGTTGACTGCGATAGTAGGTAGTGGTAGTGGGCCTACAAAGTATGCGCAAATTGTTGCCCACGGCTCCTCCGGTATTTGTGTTAGCATCTTTCCACACAATTCCACACAATTCGCATCTACTCACAAACATTCGAATGTCTCTTTGCATGCCAGGCCAGAAATATTTCGCCGCTACTCTCGCTATCGTTCGTCTACTGCCCGTGAGTCCAGCTGTGGGCGTAGAGTGGTTTTCCTTTATGATGTTCGGCCGTAGTGCTTTAGGCACGCACATTTTCCATTACGTTACGTCTTCATCTCCCGCTCTGTGGGGTATGTTCCTGTACAGCTGATCGTTTTCCCACTCGTAGTCTGAGTACTTCTGTGCGTCCTTCTCCATTTTCGTTTTCATGTCCTGGTTTCATCCGCATTCTTTATTGGCCCGTATGATTTCCGCTTTATCTTCCATCAGCCTTTTGCACGTTTCGAGTGGTTGCCTTGACAGAGCGTCTGCGACTACTTTTAATTGGCCTTTTCTATATGTGATTTCGAAATCGTATTGCTGTAGTTCCAGTGCCCATCTTGCCATCTTGCTTTTTAACTTCTTCAAACGCAGATTGATGTTCTTCGCTCCAATGCCACTTTGTTTTCTTTTTTGAGCATAGAGTGTAATGGTTACACCATTGTTGCAAACCCTGGCACAAATCTTCTGTACCATGATGCTACACCTAAATACTGCATTAACTCCTTCACGCATCTCGGGGGTTTTATTTCTGCTATCGCTGCAACCTTTTCTGGGTCCGTTCCGATTCCCTGTTCTGTAACTCGATGAAGAATTGACATTTTTCCGCGTTGATTCTGAGTTTTGCCGTTTTTAGTCTTTGGAAAACTTCTTTGAGATGACGGATGTGGTCTTCTCTTGTCTTGCTCACCACTATGATGTCGTCCTTGTATGCGAATGCATGTGGCATCATCTCCGGGCCTATAACCTGATCTAGCGCCTTTTGGAATGTTGCTGACGCTGAGTGGAATAGGCCTCTCCCTGGTACTGTGAACGCGGACATCGGTCTGCTATCCTCCTCCAATGGAATTTGCCAATATCCGTCTTTCAGGCCCAAATTGTTGATAAATTTTGCCTCTTTTAGCTGGTTTAGAATGTAGTCGATCCGAGGCATTGGGTATGCGTCCTTGATCGACTTTGCATTGATTTGCCTAAAGTCGACGCACAATCGCCAATTTCCAGTTTGTTTTTTTCGTACCATTACTATTGGGGAACTGTATGGATTTTTTGAATGTTCTATGTATCCCATTCTGAGTAGTTCATTTACTTTATCGTCGATTTCTCCTTGCATTTTTGGGTTCTTTGGATATTATCTTTGACGGACTGCTACGTTATCCTTCATTCTGATCCTATGGGTTGCTATTTTTGACGTTCCTGTGATTTTAGCCAACTCCTTTAGCTACTCTCCTAAGAATTTCTCGTGCCGGGACGCTTTCGTGGTTTGATGTCGGTGTGTCCTTTTCCTCTCGGTCCGGCTCTCCCTCGGACTCCACCTGTGCCCTTTCCGTCTCTTCCTCTTCGTCTACCGCCATATCCATCCTCTCCACTTCTTCTTCATCTTCTTGTCTTTCGAGAGCCCCCCTCGCTTCCGCTCTCTATGCCTGACTCCTTGTCCGTCTCCTCCTCCTCGTCATCCGATGAGATGATGATGATTGGGTCTTTGATTACCTCAACCTCATCACCGGACTCCCCATCGGACACCTCCAGTGATGCCACTCTTTGCATCACTGCCTCCTCTTCTTCGCCTTGGCTACCCCCGCCCCATCCTGCCACCCTCTTGGGCCCGAGGTGCCACGCCTCCGCTTCCGCCATTCATCGTTTGGCCATTATTTTTTGTGTTGTCATTGTTCATGTTCACATGAACAACATTGGTGTGTTGGTGTTTTGTATAAAACAAATTTGGGGATAAATGTGATGTTGACGTATCGATGGAAATATTTGAGTGATTTGATCTTGGTTCTGTGAGTTACCATGTAACCTTGCCTTGCATGCTGCGCTGCTTGTTGCACTATTTCGGAGAGCCATTTCCCTTCGTGAATGCTCACTCATTTGTTCGCATATTTTCTTTGTGTCTCCTTCTGGATTCACATATGTATATTTGCTTTTGCACTATCGCTTATTAATTTATTATATGTTTGCCAATTAATTTATATATATGTTTATTTTCTATTTATATACTGCCTGTGTAGGTATATGTCGCCATTTGTCTCGTTTGCACTCTTGCTTATATGCGTGAGTAAATTTCCTTTTGCTCCCACGCTGGAATGGAAATTAAATTTCCTCCCTGCGCGCGATGGCCGTTTTATTTGAATGTTAAAATAGCTTTGATTTTTGATTTCAACCTTTAAATTTTTTTCCGCATTTGGTTAAAAATAATTATTTTGATCTTGATGTTGATTTTTCAAAATTTTAACCTATGTTGATTTTTTTGATTTTTAACTTTTAAATTATTTTCCGTATTTGGTCGAAAATAACTATTTTGATTTTGATTTTTAAAATTTTAAATAATTATTTTAATTTTGATGTTTTTTTTTTTTAATTTTTAATTATGTTGATTTTTGATTTTAACTTTTAAATTATTTTCCGTATTGATGTGACGACCCGTGCTTCTATCCATTGAATATTTGATGTTGGTTGATGCCTCAGTCTCCTTTCGAACATTAATCCCCTTTTAGCCGGCCGGTCTAATCTGGTGATTACTGTGCGTTTGGATCAGGATTTATCCCTTCCATCTCATATTCTCCTGACTTTGCCTCGTTCCCCTGCGGTTTTAGTTCGCTGAGGTGGGTCTTCCTTGTGCGTCCATCTTGCAAGTGTTTGACTTTGCATATCACTGGCGATGGAAACCCGATCACCTTATATGGTCCCCCATATTTTGGTGCCAGTTTGGCTGCAAATCCTTCTGCCGCCTTTGATAGGTAACGCTCCTTATCCCAAACTGTATCTCCAATCTTTGGCCTCCATTCTCGTTGTCTCATATTGTAGTGACGTGCCTGGTCCTGAGCCGCTGTTTCCATGTTACGTCTTACGATTTCGAATAGCTCTTTTAATTGGTTTTCCCGCTGTTTTGGCGTTAATTTTTGAACCCCCGATCCTGACGTTATTTTGTCGTATACCGTGCCGGGCAGTCTTGGTTCCCTTCCTTGTACGAGGAACGCTGGTGTGAAACCTGTTGACTGCGATAGTAGGTAGTGGTAGTGGGCCTACAAAGTATGCGCAAATCGTTGCCCACGGCTCCTCCGGTATTTGTGTTAGCATCTTTCCACACAATTCCACACAATTCGCATCTACTCACAAACATTCGAATGTCTCTTTGCATGCCAGGCCAGAAATATTTCGCCGCTACTCTCGCTATCGTTCGTCTACTGCCCGTGAGTCCAGCTGTGGGCGTAGAGTGGTTTTCCTTTATGATGTTCGGCCGTACTGCTTTAGGCACGCACATTTTCCATTACGTTACGTCTTCATCTCCCGCTCTGTGGGGTATGTTCCTGTACAGCTGATCGTTTTCCCACTCGTAGTCTGAGTACTTCTGTGCGTCCTTCTCCATTTTCGTTTTCATGTCCTGGTTTCATCCGCATTCTTTATTGGCCCTTATGATTTCCGCTTTATCTTCCATCAGCCTTTCGCACGTTTCGAGTGGTTGCCTTGACAGAGCGTCTGCGACTACTTTTAATTGGCCTTTTCTATATGTGATTTCGAAATCGTATTGCTGTAGTTCCAGTGCCCATCTTGCCATCTTGCTTTTTAACTTCTTCAAACGCAGATTGATGTTCTTCGCTCCAATGCCACTTTGTTTTCTTTTTTGAGCATAGAGTGTAATGGTTACACCATTGTTGCAAACCCTGGCACAAATCTTCTGTACCATGATGCTACACCTAAATACTGCATTAACTCCTTCACGCATCTCGGGGGTTTTATTTCTGCTATCGCTGCAACCTTTTTTGGGTCCGTTCCGATTCCCTGTTCTGTAACTCGATGAAGAATTGACATTTTTCCGCGTTGATTCTGAGGTTTGCCGTTTTTAGTCTTTGGAAAACTTCTTTGAGATGACGGATGTGGTCTTCTCTTGTCTTGCTCACCACTATGATGTCGTCCTTGTATGCGAATGCATGTGTCATCATCTCCGGGCCTATAACCTGATCTAGCGCCCTTTGGAATGTTGCTGACGCTGAGTGCAATTCGAACGGCATCACCTTCCATTGGAATAGGCCTCTCCCTGGTACTGTGAACGCGGACATCGGTCTGCTATCCTCCTCCAATGGAATTTGCCAATATCCGTCTTTCAGGCCCAAATTGCTGATAAATTTTGCCTCTTTTAGCTGGTTTAGAATGTAGTCGATCCGAGGCATTGGGTATGCGTCCTTGATCGACTTTGCATTGATTTGCCTAAAGTCCACGCACAATCGCCATTTTCCAGTTTGTTTCTTTCGTACCATTACTATTGGGGAACTGTATGGATTTTTTGAATGTTCTATGTATCCCATTCTGAGTAGTTCATTTACTTTATCGTCGATTTCTCCTTGCATTTTTGGGTTCTTTGGATATTATCTTTGACGGACTGCTACGTCATCCTTCATTCTGATCCTATGGGTTGCTATTGTTGACGTTCCTGTGATTTTAGCCAACTCCTTTAGCTACTCTCCTAAGAATTTCTCGATGTTTGATTTATCGACTCGTTCTTGTCTCACAATGATAGATAACCTTTCTATCAATCTTCCGTTGATCCTCTTTAGCGATGGTATGTTTATCGTATGTCCTCCGCATTGAACTGTTGTTCCCATGATCTAGTATCAATGCATCTATTCTATTTGGTAGCACCAAAAATTGCATCGACACTTCTTTGTTTCCAAACTGCATTTCTCCGTCCCACTGTCTTTAGATGTCGCTTACACTCCCGTCCGCCATCCATACTTGTTTCTTTACGTTGCTCCATCGTCCTCTGTGCCGGGACGCTTTCGTGGTTTGATGTCGGTGTGTCCTTTTCCTCTCGGTCCGGCTCTCCCTCGGACTCCACCTGTGCCCTTTCCGTCTCTTCCTCTTCGTCTACCGCCATATCCATCCTCTCCACTTCTTCTTCATCTTCTTGTCTTTCGAGAGCCCCCCCTCGCTTCCGCTCTCTATGCCTGACTCCTTGTCCGTCTCCTCCTCCTCGTCATCCGATGAGATGATGATGATTGGGTCTTTGATTACCTCAACCTCATCACCGGACTCCCCATCGGACACCTCCAGTGATGCCACTCTTTGCCTCCTGCCTCCTCTTCTTCGCCTTGGCTACCCCGCCCCATCCTGCCACCCTCTTGGGCCCGAGGTGCCACGCCTCCGCTTCCGCCATTCATCGTTTGGCCATTATTTTTTGTGTTGTCATTGTTCATGTTCACATGAACAACATTGGTGTGTTGGTGTTTTGTATAAAACAAATTTGGGGATAAATGTGATGTTGACGTATCGATGGAAATATTTGAGTGATTTGATCTTGGTTCTGTGAGTTACCATGTAACCTTGCCTTGCATGCTGCGCTGCTTGTTGCACTATTTCGGAGAGCCATTTCCCTTCGTGAATGCTCACTCATTTGTTCGCATATTTTCTTTGTGTCTCCTTCTGGTTTCACATATGTATATTTGCTTTTGCACTATCGCTTATTAATTTATTATATGTTTGCCAATTAATTTATATATATGTTTATTTTCTATTTATATACTGCCTGTGTAGGTATATGTCGTTATTTGTCTCGTTTGCACTCTTGCTTATATGCGTGAGTAAATTTTCCTTTGCTCCCACGCTGGAATGGAAATTAAATTTCCTCCCTGCGCGCGATGGCCGTTTTATTTGAATGTTAAAATAGCTTTGATTTTTGATTTCAACCTTTAAATTATTTTCCGCATTTGGTTAAAAATAATTATTTTGATCTTGATGTTGATTTTTCAAAATTTTAACCTATGTTGATTTTTTTGATTTTTAACTTTTAAATTATTTTCCGTATTTGGTCGAAAATAACTATTTTGATTTTGATTTTTAAAATTTTAAATAATTATTTTAATTTTGATGTTTTTTTTTTTTTAATTTTTAATTATGTTGATTTTTGATTTTAACTTTTAAATTATTTTCCGTATTGATGTGACGACCCGTGCTTCTATCCATTGAATATTTGATGTTGGTTGATGCCTCAGTCTCCTTTCGTACATTAATCCCTTTTTAGCCGGCCGGTATAAACTGGTGATTACTGTGCGTTTGGATCAAGGATTTATCCCTTCCATCTCATATTCTCCTGACTTTGCTTCGTTCCCCTGCGTTTTTAGTTCGCTGAGGTGGGTCTTCCTTGTGCGTCCATCTTGCATGTGTTTGACTTTGCATATCACTGGCGATGGAAACCCGACTACCTTATATGGTCCCCCATATTTTGGTGCCAGTTTGGCTGCAAATCCTTCTGCCGCCTTTGATAGGTAATGCTCCTTAACCCAAACTGTATATCCAATCTTTGGCCTCCATTCTCGTCGTCTCATATTGTAGTGACGTGCCTGGTCCTGAGCCGCTGTTTCCATGTTACGTCTTACGATTTCGAATAGCTCTTTTAATTGGTTTTCCCGCTGTTTTGGCGTTAATGTTTGAACCCCCGATCCTGTCGTTATTTTGTCGTATACCGTGCCGGGCAGTCTTGGTTCCCTTCCTTGTACGAGGAACGCTGGTGTGAATCCTGTTGACTGCGATAGTAGGTAGTGGTAGTGGGCCTACAAAGTATGCGCAAATCGTTGCCCACGGCTCCTCCGGTATTTATGTTAGCATCTTTCCACACAATTCCACACAATTCGCATCTACTCACAAACATTCGAATGTCTCTTTGCATGCCAGGCCAGAAATATTTCGCCGCTACTCTCGCTATCGTTCGTCTACTGCCCGTGAGTCCAGCTGTGGGCGTAGAGTGGTTTTCCTTTATGATGTTCGGCCGTAGTGCTTTAGGCACGCACATTTTCCATTACGTTACGTCTTCATCTCCCGCTCTGTGGGGTATGTTCCTGTACAGCTGATCGTTTTCCCACTCGTAGTCTGAGTACTTCTGTGCGTCCTTCTCCATTTTCGTTTTCATGTCCTGGTTTCATCCGCATTCTTTATTGGCCCGTATGATTTCCGCTTTATCTTCCATCAGCCTTTTGCACGTTTCGAGTGGTTGCCTTGACAGAGCGTCTGCGACTACTTTTAATTGGCCTTTTCTATATGTGATTTCGAAATCGTATTGCTGTAGTTCCAGTGCCCATCTTGCCATCTTGCTTTTTAACTTCTTCAAATGCAGATTGATGTTCTTCGCTCCAATGCCACTTTGTTTTCTTTTTGAGCATAGAGTGTAATGGTTACACCATTGTTGCAAACCCTGGCACAAATCTTCTGTACCATGATGCTACACCTAAATACTGCATTAACTCCTTCACGCATCTCGGGGGTTTTATTTCTGCTATCGCTGCAACCTTTTCTGGGTCCGTTCCGATTCCCTGTTCTGTAACTCGATGAAGAATTGACATTTTTCCGCGTTGATTCTGAGGTTTGCCGTTTTTAGTCTTTGGAAAACTTCTTTGAGATGACGGATGTGGTCTTCTCTTGTCTTGCTCACCACTATGATGTCGTCCTTGTATGCGAATGCATGTGGCATCATCTCCGGGCCTATAACCTGATCTAGCGCCTTTTGGAATGTTGCTGACGCTGAGTGGAATAGGCCTCTCCCTGGTACTGTGAACGCGGACATCGGTCTGCTATCCTCCTCCAATGGAATTTGCCAATATCCGTCTTTCAGGCCCAAATTGTTGATAAATTTTGCCTCTTATAGCTGGTTTAGAATGTAGTCGATCCGAGGCATTGGGTATGCGTCCTTGATCGACTTTGCATTGATTTGCCTAAAGTTGACGCACAATCGCCAATTTCCAGTTTGTTTTTTTCGTACCATTACTATTGGGGAACTGTATGGATTTTTTGAATGTTCTATGTATCCCATTCTGAGTAGTTCATTTACTTTATCGTCGATTTCTCCTTGCATTTTTGGGTTCTTTGGATATTATCTTTGACGGACTGCTACGTCATCCTTCATTCTGATCCTATGGGTTGCTATTGTTGACGTTCCTGTGATTTTAGCCAACTCCTTTAGCTCCTCTCCTAAGAATTTCTCGATGTTTGATTGATCGACTCGTTCTTGGCTCACAATGATAGATATCCTTTCTATCAATCTTTCGTTGATCCTCTTTAGCGATGGTATGTTTATCGTACATTGAACTGTTGTTCCCATGATCTAGTATCAATGCATCTATTCTATTTGGTAGCACCAAAAATTGCATCGACACTTCTTTGTTTCCAAACTGCATTTCTCCGTCCCACTGTCTTTAGATGTCGCTTACACTCCCGTCCGCCATCCATACTTGTTTCTTTACGTTGCTCCATCGTCCTTTGTGCTTGAGTCTTTCGCCCATCTTTTGACTTATGAAACTGCTCGTTGCTCCCGCCTTCACTTTGCTCCCTGCGAGCTCTATTATCGCGCAGAGCTGATCCGCCTCTTCTATCAATCCTCCGACTAGTGTTGAGGAGCTGTTTGCGTCGGTCCCTGCTTGCCCCTTGTAGACTGGAACCGGTTCTCGTTTCCCGTCCCTGTGCAGCAGTTCGTCTGCATGCTTGCTTTGGGTTCTGTACCCATTCTGCTTCTGTGTTCTTGTTTTGTGATGGACTATTTTGTGTCGTAGGGTTTTCCTCTACGTATCTCCTGAATCTCGCGTTCTGTGGGATATGGGGTGTTTGTCCTTGCCTGCCGCCGTAGTTTTGTTGTCTTCCGAGATCCTGGTTGTGTGTATTTCCGTCTTCTCTTGGGAATTTGATACTCTCTTCTTCCAGTGCTTCTCGTGCTTCTGCCATTCGCATCAGGTGCCTCATTGTCCTGACTCTTTGTGACATGAGGAATGTACGTAGCATCGGTGTGGATTTCTCCATTCTTCAAATTGCTCGAATTCTGGGATTTTTTAGTGGTCGCATTAGTAGTTGCATCTGGACCAGAGAGCTGCAACAATCACAATTTCTTCAATCATACCCGATCATTGACTCAGATTTTTTGTGATCGAACATTCAGCGAACATTCAGTTCCAATCAGTTGGAGCTCTCTGATTGTGATGGGTATGATCGATCACGAAGGAACAAATTTCAATCGAGTCAAATCAGGCCTCAACATCAAACAGGCTCGATCCGGTACGATCGCCGAAATGAAACGATCAAATCGTTGATTTTTTGCTTCGTGTATGAATCACGAAATGTGATTGTTGCAGCTCTCTGATATCTACATATGTATGTACATATTTGTGTGTTTTAAAGAAAACAAGTTGTGATGAATAAAATTAATCAAAACACTTCATTTATTTCATTATTTTAAACTGTTAAAAACTCAAAATTTAAATTCAATTAATGCTTAAAACTAACGGAACACAACTTATGATGAAATAATTAGATCGGCTTTCCTCATCGAAAGCAGCGAGGCTGTTCGCATAGAGCCGAAGTGCCATGCCGAACGTTTATTGCGTGCGTCGGCAGAGCCCACCACTGGCTTGAATCGAACCCGGTATGAGCAAACGATATGATTGCGTTCGACCTGTATGTACATCAGAGAGCTGCAACCCAAGTTGGGATGGCCAACGTTGCGATGTATATTCCCTTTTAATTCTTTGAGAATCTTATGGCCAGCTCATATATTATGTCCCTCCATGTTTCATCTTCTTCGTTCCTGTTTATTCATTCTCCGAACTGCTTTCTCATTTCCTCCACTGTTCCAGACATGTTCATGCCCAGTTCTTTGCCATGTTTCACCAGATCCTCCTTTTTCATGTGGTACACCCATGATTTGGTCATTTTGCCGTTTTCTTCGAGGTTATGTTATTTAATTTATCGGTATAGCACGTTGGGCGCCAGTTGTAACGTTCCTTTTTCGTCCTTAGAGCCGATGATGACTTTTCAGGGCTAGGTTCGGCACAACAAAATTTATTTTGTGCCCCGATAAATAACAACACTATAGAATTTGGTTTTTTTGGCACAGACCTTTGAAACTTTGATTTCTTTTATTTATACTTTTGGATTTGTAGGGGTCCTTGGCGAGCTGCTGGAGGTCCTGCGTGTTCCCTGGTTCCAGTTCCCTCCTTGATCCTGATTTGATGACGTCTTCGTTGTTGTTCCTCTTTTATCTTTCGCTTGTCGTGGTTGGCTCTTGGCTCCCTTTTGCTTGATTTGTTTATTTATTTGATCCTTGTTGGCTCCTTGATGATGAAGCCGATGACTCAGATCCTTGATCCCGGCTCAACTTCGTTACTTGAGTTTCTCCTACTCTCCTACTCTCCTATGAACTCCTTGTCTCGACTTTCCTAATTTCTCTGTCCGTTCGAGGATATTTCCTGAACTCTTCCCCTCAAGGACATTTCCTGAGGTCCTTATTTTGATTCAAGGATACTTCCTGAACCCAAAATACTCCTCCAGGATATTTCCTGTCTCTTTCAATCCCAGTTCAAGGATATTTCCTGAATTTTCTCCCTCAAGGATATTTCCTGAGGTCCTTATTTTGGTTCAACGATATGTCCTGAACTCCAAAATATTCCTCCTGGATATGTCCTGCTACTAGTTCAACAATATTTCTTCGTATGTCTCTGCTCCCTACTGACTAGTTCTCGGATATTTCCTATGCTCTTCTCAGGATACTTATCTGAAACCCGACTTGGTCTTTTCGAGTGTTTTGTTTTCGACTTGATGCACCAAGATTTACTGCAGGACGTCTTGAATGCTTCGTTTGGTTATACTTGCCTTTGACTCTCAAGATTACTAGAGGAGGTCTTGATATGTCCAGCTTCTTCACTGACTTTCACTTGCTTTGAACTTTCAAGATTACTACAGGAGGTCTTGATAGGTTCCACTTCTTTGCTTCACTTCGTACTGAATGATTCTCCTTGCCTTGCTGCTGCCTTTATATAGGCCTCCTGGCCCCTAGATGCATACACTGCAGTACCGCTATACAGCCAGTACTTTTCCATTGGGTCCTACTTTCACCTATGCCTCCATTTCCTTCGCGCTCATTGCGCTTACGTTGGTGACTTTCTCCGTTCCTTTTCTCTCCTTCTGCTCCTTGTGACCTCCTACCTCGCCTTACGACCCCTTCTCGTCCCGTTACTTATATAATTTAATCATTTATATTACATTTTGATCGTTTTGCATCTCATCTCCATCATTTTTATGTCCAAATCTTTGATTATTTGACATAATTAATTGCAATTAATCTTTTTATATACATTTGTTGGCGTATTAATTCCCAAAGGGCTTCCCCATTGGCCTGCCCCTCACTCCCCTCGGTTGCCATCCAACCAGCCATACTCTTGCTTGCTTTCCTTTTCCTCCCCTGCTTCTCCCCTTTGGACACTTTAATTCGTACAAGAGCCCCTTCACACCCGCACCCGTCTTTCGGGATCGCTAGCCATCACTTTTTACGCTCTCGGTGCTTCGCTCTCTGAGCCATATACTGTCCGTGTGACATGGCTCTCTCGCTCTTTCTCTTGCCCATTGGTCATGCACTTCTTTCCGCCATCTGCTTTGGATGCTTGGAGCTCAGCATCAGCAGCCTCTGTCCCTTTTACTTTTGTTCTCTGCCCCTTCATTTGTTTCTTTTCTATCGTATTTCAACCCAAAGACATTATTTGATTCATTTCTAAACTCCACTGTTGCATCTGAATTAACCTTTGGACTTAATGTTTTGACCCTTGATCCATCCAACAGCAGTTGGCGTTAGATACATGTTGCTAGACGATATTACTGGCAACATTATGGGTGATGTATCCAGAATGTTGTGAGGTGCATAATTAATTGGCCTGTATGCTCCTCACACTCCCCCTTTCTTCCACTTCTTTACTTAACCTAAAAATTCATGTCTTAATCTAACTCCATGTTATTCTCTTACTCCATTTTTCTGCTTCCTCTTTATCTGACTTCATGATCTGTTCTTATTCTAACTTCATTGTCTTCTCTAATTCTAAACTTAAACTTTTTCTCTTAAACTAAACTTTATCTTTTATCTCTTAACCTACTTTTCCTTCGCTAGCACCTTATACTCTTTCCCTGAATACACCTCCAGCCACCTGTCATGCCTCTCGGGCACGATCGTTGCCGACCGAGATATGGCCTGGGTCTCGCTGCCTGCTCTACAGGAAGGGAGTCCTGCCGCTGCAGCTCCGGGCGTGGCCATACCCAAGGGTTGGGGCCATCTCTCCCTAGCCGAGGGTCTCTCTGTTGCTGTGGTTGCTGTTGTTGGGTGGGTTGCGGTTGATGTGCCGTTGCTGCCGTTGCAGTTGTTGCTGTTGAAGTTGTTGCTGCTGCTGCAGTTGTTGCACTGGTCCCTTCGGGGTGGGCCAGGGGTGAACGTAGGTGGGGGCGCCGGGCCGCTTTCGTGGTTTGATGTCGGTGTGTCCTTTTCCTCTCGGTCCGGCTCTCCCTCGGACTCCACCTGTGCCCTTTCCGTCTCTTCCTCTTCGTCTACCGCCATATCCATCCTCTCCACTTCTTCTTCCTCTTCTTGTCTTTCGAGAGCCCCCCCTCGCTTCCGCTCTCGATGCCTGACTCCTCGTCCTTCTCCTCCTCCTCGTCATCCGATGAGATGATGATGATTGGGTCTTTGATTGCCTCAACCTCATCACCGGACTCCCCATCGGACACCTCCAGTGATGCCACTCTTTGCATCACTGCTTCCTCTTCTTCGCCTTGGCTACCCCGCCCCATCCTGCCTTTTTTTGGTTCAAGGATACTTCCTGAACTCTAAAATATTCCTCCAGGATATATCCTGTTTCTTTTAACCCAGTTCAAGGATACTTCCTAAACTGTCTCCCTCAAGGATGTTTCCTGAGGTCCTTATTTTGGTTCAAGGATACTTCCTGAACTCCAAAATATTCCTCCAGGATATGTCCTGTTTCTTTGAACCCCATTCAAGGATACTTCCTAAACTGTCTCCCTCAAGGATATTTCCTGAGGTCCTTATTTTGGTTCAAGGATACATCCTGAACTCCAAAATATTCCTCCAGGATATGTCCTGCTACTAGTTCAACAATATTTCCTCGTATGTCTCTGCTCCCTACTGACTAGTTCTCGGATATTTCCTATGCTCTTCTCAGGATACTTAGCTAAATTCCGACTTGGTCCTTTCGAGTGTTTTGCTTCCGACTTGATGCACCAAGATTTACTGCAGGACGTCTTGAATGGTTCGTTTGGTTATATTTGCCTTTGACTCTCAAGATTACTAGAGGAGGTCTTGATATGTCCAGCTTCTTCACTGACTTTCACTTGCTTTGAACCTTCAAGATTACTACAGAAGGTCTTGATAGGTTCCACTTCTTTGCTTCACTTCGTACTGAATGATTACTGAATGATACTGCAGGACGACTTGAATGCTTCGTTTGGTTATACTTGCCTTTGACTCTCAAGATTAGTAGAGGAGGTCTTGATATGTCCAGTCTCTTCACCGACTTTCACTTGCTTTGAACCTTCAAGATAACTACAGAAGGTCTTGATAGGTTCCACTTCTTTGCTTCACTTCGTACTGAATGATTCTCCTTGCCTTGCTGCTGCCTTTATATAGGCCTCGTGGCCCCTGGATGCATACACTGCAGTACCGCTATACAGCCAGTACTTTTCCATTGGGTCCTACTTTCACCTACGCCTCCATCTCCTTCGCGCTCCTTGCGCTTACGTTGGTGACTTTCTCCGTTCCTTTTCTCTCCTTCTGCTCCTTGTGACCTCCTTCCTTTGCCTCCCCCGCTACTCCCCTTTGGACAAGTATAGCCCTCACTTTATTTCGTACACGACCCCCTTCACACCCGCACCCGTCTTTCGGACTCGGTAGCCATCACTTTTTACGCTCTCGGTGCTTCGCTCTCTGAGTTTTGTCTTGTACGATCCAAATTTCCCTTCACACGTATTCTGTCCGTGTGACGTGGCTCTCTCGCTCGTTCTCATGCCCATTGGTCATGCACTTCTTTCCGCCGTCTGCTTTGGATGCTTCGAGCTCAGCATCAGCGGCCTCTGTCCTTTTTACTTTTGTTCTCTGCCCCTTCATTTGTTTCTTTTCTATCGTATTTCAACCCAAAGACATTATTTGATTCATTTCTAAACTCCACAGTTGCATCTGAATTAACCTTTGGACTTAATGTTTTGACCCTTGATCCATCCAACAGATGTATCCAGAATGTTGTGAGGTGCATAATTAATTGGCCTGTATGCTCCTCACACTCCCCCTTTCTTCCGGAGGGAGGTACCACTTCTTTACTTAACCTAACAATTCATGTCTTAATCTAACTCCATGTTATTCTCTTACTCCATTTTTCTGCTTCCTCTTTATCTGACTTCATGATCTGTTCTTATTCTAACTTCATTGTCTTCTCTTATTCTAAACTTAAACTTTTTCTCTTAAACTAAACTTTATCTTTTATCTCTTAACCTACTTTTCCTTCGCTAGCACCTTATACTCTTTCCCTGAATACACCTCCAGCCACCTGTCATGCCTCTCGGGCACGATCGTTGCCGACCGAGATATGGCCTGGGTCTCGCTGCCTGCTCTACAGGAAGGGAGTCCTGCCGCTGCAGCTCCGGGCGTGGCCATACCCAAGGGTTGGGGCCATCTCTCCCTATCCGAGGGTCTCTCTGTTGCTGTGGTTGCTGTTGTTGGGTGGGTTGCGGTTGATGTGGTCGTTGCTGCCGTTGCAGTTGTTGCTGTTGAAGTTGTTGCTGCTGCTGCAGTTGTTGCACTGGTCCCTTCGGGGTGGGCCAGGGGTGAACGTAGGTGGGGGCGCCGGGCCGCTTTCGTGGTTTGATGTCGGTGTGTCCTTTTCCTCTCGGTCCGGCTCTCCCTCGGACTCCGCCTGTGCCCTTTCCGTCTCTTCCTCTTCGTCTACCGCCATATCCATCCTCACCACTTCTTCTTCCTCTTCTTGTCTTTCGAGAGCCCCCCCTCGCTTCCGGTCTCGATGCCTGACTCCTCGTCCGTCTCCTCCTCCTCGTCATCCGATGAGATGATGATGATTGGGTCTTTGATTACCTAAACCTCAACACCAGACTCCCCATCGGACACCTCCAGTGATGCCACTCTTTGCATCACTGCCTCCTCTTCTTCGCCTTGGCTACCCCGCCCCATCCTGCCACCCTCTTGGGCCCGAGGTGCCACGCCTCCGTTTCCGCCATTCATCGTTTGGCCATTATTTTTTGTGTTGTCATTGTTCATGTTCATGTTGGTGTGTTGGTGTTTTGTATAAAACAAATTTAGGGATAAATGTGATGTTGACGTGTCGATGGAAATATTTGAGCGATTTGATCTTGGTTCTGTGAGTTACCATGTAACCTCGCCTTGCATGCTGCGCTGCTTGTTGCACTATTTCGGAGAGCCATTTCCCTTCGTGAATGCTCACTCATTTGTTCGTTCGTTTCTCTGTTTGTATGTATGAGCCCTCTCTTTGTGTCTCCTTCTGGTTTCACATATGTATATTTGCTTTTGCACTATCCCTTATTAATTTATTATATGTTTGCCAATTAATTTATATATATGTTTATTTTCTATTTATATACTGCCTGTGTAGGTATAGGTAACCATTTGTCTCGTTTGCACTCTTGCTTATATGCGTGAGTAAATTTCCCTTTGCTCCCACGCGCTTTGCATGCGTTGGTGAGCATTTGTTGGTTTGTATTATCGGTACTTATCTTCATTTTTTTTTTTTTGTGAATGTCGTAACACAGACCGACCAATGGAAATTAAATTTCCTCCCTGCGCGCGATGGCCGTTTTATTTGAATTGTTAAAATAGTTTTGATTTTTGATTTCAACCTTTAAATTATTTTCCGCATTTGGTTAAAAATCATTATTTTGATCTTGATGTTGATTTTTAAAATTTTTAATTATGTAGATTTTTTGATTTTAACTTTTAAATTATTTTCCGCATTTGGTTTAAAATAATTATTTTGATTTTGATTTTGGTTTTTACAATTTTAAATTATTTTCCGCATTTGGTTAAAAATAATTATTTTGATCTTGATGTTGATTCTTCAAAATTTTAGCCTATGTTGATTTTTTTGACTTTTAACTTTTAAATTATTTTCAGTATTTGGTCGAAAATAACTATTTTGATTTTGATTTTTAAAATGTTAAATAATTATTTTAATTTGTATGTTTTTTTTTTAAATTTTTAAATTTGTTGATTCTTGATTTTAACTTTTAAATTATTTTCCGTATTGATGTGACGACCCGTGCTTCTTTCTATCCATTGAATATTTGATGTTGGTTGATGCCTCAGTCTCCTTTCGTACATTAATCCCTTTTTAGCCGGCCGGTCTAATCTGGTGATTACTGTGCGTTTGGATCAGGATTTATCCCTTCCATCTCATATTCTCCTGACTTTGCTTCGTTCCCCTGCGGTTTTAGTTCGCTGAGGTGGGTCTTCCTTGTGCGTCCATCTTGCAAGTGTTTGACTTTGCATATCACTGGCGATGGAAACCCGACCACCTTATATGCTCCCCCATATTTTGGTGCCAGTTTGGCTGCAAATCCTTCTGCCGCCTTTGATAGGTAATGCTCCTTAACCCAAACTGTATCTCCAATCTTTGGCCTCCATTCTCGTTGTCTCATATTGTAGTGACGTTCCTGGTCCTGAGCCGCTGTTTCCATGTTACGTCTTACGATTTCGAATAGCTCTTTTAATTGGTTTTCCCGCTGTTTTGGCGATAATTTTTGAACCCCCGATCCTGTCGTTATTTTGTCGTATACCGTGCCGGGCAGTCTTGGTTCCCTTCCTTGTACGAGGAACGCTGGTGTGAATCCTGTTGACTGCAATAGTAGGTAGTGGTAGTGGGCCTACAAAGTATGCGCAAATCGTTGCCCACGGCTCCTCCGGTATTTGTGTTAGCATCTTTCCACACAATTCGCATCTACTCACAAACATTCGAATGTCTCTTTGCATGCCAGGCCAGAAATATTTCGCCGCTACTCTCGCTATCGTTCGTCTACTGCCCGTGAGTCCAGCTGTGGGCGTAGAGTGGTTTTCCTTTATGATGTTCGGCCGTAGTGCTTTAGGCACGCACATTTTCCATTACGTTACGTCTTCATCTCCCGCTCTGTGGGGTATGTTCCTGTACAGCTGATCGTTTTCCCACTCGTAGTCTGAGTACTTCTGTGCGTCCTTCTCCATTTTCGTTTTCATGTCCTGGTTTCATCCGCATTCTTTATTGGCCCGTATGATTTCCGCTTTATCTTCCATCAGCCTTTTGCACGTTTCGAGTGGTTGCCTTGACAGAGCGTCTGCGACTACTTTTAATTGGCCTTTTCTATATGTGATTTCGAAATCGTATTGCTGTAGTTCCAGTGCCCATCTTGCCATCTTGCTTTTTAACTTCTTCAAACGCAGATTGATGTTCTTCGCTCCAATGCCACTTTGTTTTCTTTTTGAGCATAGAGTGTAATGGTTACACCATTGTTGCAAACCCTGGCACAAATCTTCTGTACCTAAATACTGCATTAAACTGCATTAACTCCTTCACGCATCTCGGGGTTTTATTTCTGCTATCGCTGCAACCTTTTCTGGGTCCGTTCCGATTCCCTGTTCTGTAACTCGATGAAGAATTGACATTTTTCCGCGTTGATTCTGAGGTTTGCCGTTTTTAGTCTTTGGAAAACTTCTTTGAGATGACGGATGTGGTCTTCTTTTGTCTTGCTCACCACTATGATGTCGTCCTTGTATGCGAATGCATGTGGCATCATCTCCGGGCCTATAACCTGATCTAGCGCCCTTTGGAATGTTGCTGACGCTGAGTGCAATTCGAACGGCATTACCTTCCATTGGAATAGGCCTCTCCCTGGTACTGTGAACGCGGACATCGGTCTGCTATCCTCCTCCAATGGGATTTGCCAATATCCGTCTTTCAGGCCCAAATTGCTGATAAATTTTGCCTCTTTTAGCTGGTTTGGAATGTAGTCGATCCGAGGCATTGGGTATGCGTCCTTGATCGACTTTGCATTGATTTGCCTAAAGTCGACGCACAATCGCCATTTTCCAGTTTGTTTCTTTCGTACCATTACTATTGGGGAACTGTATGGATTTTTTGAATGTTCTATGTATCCCATTCTGAGTAGTTCATTTACTTTATCGTCGATTTCTCCTTGCATTTTTGGGTTCTTTGGATATTATCTTTGACGGACTGCTACGTCATCCTTCATTCTGATCCTATGGGTTGCTATTGTTGACGTTCCTGTGATTTTAGCCAACTCCTTTAGCTCCTCTCCTAAGAATTTCTCGATGTTTGATTGATCGACTCGTTCTTGGCTCACAATGATAGATATCCTTTCTATCAATCTTCCGTTGATCCTCTTTAGCTATGGTATGTTTATCGTATGTCCTCCGCATTGAACTGTTGTTCCCATGATCTAGTATCAATGCATCTATTCTATTTGGTAGCACCAAAAATTGCATCGACACTTCTTTGTTTCCAAACTGCATTTCTCCGTCCCACTGTCTTTAGATGTCGCTTACACTCCCGTCCGCCATACTTGTTTCTTTACGTTGCTCCATCGTCCTTTGTGCTTGAGTGTTTCGCCCATCTTTTGACTTATGAAACTGCTCGTTGCTCCCGAGTCAATGCGAGCTCTATTATCGCGCAGAGCTGATGCGCCTCTTCTATCAATCCTCCGACTAGTGTTGAGGAGCTGTTTGCGTCGGTCCCTGCTTGCCCTTTGTAGACTGGAACCGGTTCTCGTTTCCCGTCCCTGTGCAGCAGTTCATCGTCCTTCCCCCATTTGCTCACACTGCCAGCAGAATATTACTCTGGGGGAGTGTCAAGCCCAATGTTCTGACCCTCCTCATCGTCTGCATGCTTGCTTTGGGTTCTGTACCCATTCTGCTTCTGTGTTCTTGTTTTGTGATGGACTATTTTGTGTCGTAGGGTTTTCCTCTACGTATCTCCTGAATCTCGCGTTCTGTGGGATATGGGGTGTTTGTCCTTGCCTGCCGCCGTAGTTTTGCGTGGTGTAGGCTAGTTGCCTTTGCCCGCCGCTGTAGTCTTGTGCGGTGTATACTGGTTGCCTTTACCTGCCGTTGTAATTTTGTGCGGTATATGCTGGTTGCCTTTGTTTGCCGCTGTAATTTTGTGCTGTATATGCTGGTTGCCTTTGTTCGCCGCTGTAATTTTGTGCGGTATATCCTGTTTGCCTTTGCCCACCTCCGTAGTTTTGTTGTCTTCCGAGATCCTGGTTGTGTGTATTTCCGTCTTCTCTTGGGAATTTGATACTCTCTTCTTCCAGTGCTTCTCGTGCTTCTGCCATTCGCATCAGGTCCCTCATTGTCCTGACTCTTTGTGACATGAGGAATGTACGTAACATCGGTGTGGAGTTCTCCATTATCACTTCTAATTGCTCGAATTCTGGGATTTTTAGTGGTCGCATTAGTAGTTGCATCTGTTCCATGTATTTTTTGAATGGCTCTCTGCTTCTCTGTTTTCTGGTATATATTCTTTGAAGCTTTCTGTGAACTCTTCCCATGTTTCTCATTCGTAATTACTCGCTATGTACCAGTGTAATGCCGAGTCCTTTAACATTTCTTGCATCGCCCTTGGTATCATGTCGATGTCGATCGTATATAATTTTGCCGACGCTTCCACTCGCTCTAAGAATTCCAGAGCCTTGTCGTTGCCGTCATAACTAAATGTCCATTCTCTGACTTGTTTAGCCACTTTGGCGTAGTCGCTGAACTGCTTTGGCTTGTATCTCGTTTCGTTGCTCATTTCTTCTTCCGTTATTTTCTTCCTTTCTTCCTTTGGGTGTGTTTTCCTCTGTCGTCTAGCGCGTTGTCGCTAGCCCATCTGGACGTTTTAAAAGTTGGGATGGCCAACGTTGCGATGTCCATTCCCTTTTGATTCTTTGAGAATCTTATGGCCAGCTCATCTATTATGTCCCTCCATGTTTCATCTTCTTCGTTCATGTTTATTCATTCTCCGAACTGCTTTCTCATTTCCTCCACTGTTCCAGACATGTTCATGCCCAGTTCTTTGCCATGTTTCACCAGATCCTCCTTTTTCATGTGGTACACCCATGATTTGGTCATTTTGCCGTTTTCTTCGAGGTTATGTTATTTAATTTATCCTTAGAGCTGATGATGACTTTTCAGGGCTAGGTTCGGCACAACAAAATTTATTTTGTGCCCCGATAAGTAACAACACTATAGAATTTGGTTTTTTTGGCACAGACCTTTGAAACTTTGTTTCTTTTATTTATACTTTTGGATTTGTAGGGGTCCTTGGCGAGCTGCTGGAGGTCCTGCGTATTCCCTGGTTCCAATTCCCTCCTTGATCCTGATTTGATGACGTCTTCGTTGTTGTTCCTGTTTTATCTTTCGCTTGTCGTGGTTGGCTCTTGGCTCCCTTTTGCTTGATTTGTTTATTTATTTGATCCTTGTTTGCTCCTTGATGATGAAGCCGATGACTCAGATTCTTGATCCCGGCTCAACTTCGTTACTTGAGTTTCTCCTACTCTCCTATGAACTCCTTGTCTCGACTTTCCTAATTTCTCTGTCCGTTCGAGGATATTTCCTGAACTCTTCCCCTCAAGGATATTTCCTGAGGTCCTTATTTTGATTCAAGGATACTTCCTGAACCCAAAATACTCCTCCAGGATATTTCCTGTCTCTTTCAATCCCAGTTCAAGGATATTTCCTGAACTTTCTCCCTCAAGGATATTTCCTGAGGTCCTTATTTTGGTTCAACGATATGTCCTGAACTCCAAAATATTCCTCCAGGATATGTCCTGCTACTAGTTCAACAATATTTCCTCGTATGTCTCTGCTCCCTACTGACTAGCTCTCGGATATTTCCTATGCTCTTCTCAGGATACTTAGCTGAAACCCGACTTGGTCTTTTCGAGTGTTTTGTTTTCGACTTGATGCACCAAGATTTACTGCAGGACGTCTTGAATGCTTCGTTTGGTTATACTTGCCTTTGACTCTCAAGATTACTAGAGGAGGTCTTGATATGTCCAGCTTCTTCACTGACTTTCACTTGCTTTGAACCTTCAAGATTACTACACTTCGTACTGAATGATTCTCCTTGCCTTGCTGCTGCCTTTATATAGGCCTCCTGGCCCCTGGATGCATACACTGCAGTACAGCTATACAGCCAGTACTTTTCCATTGGGTCCTACTTTCACCTACGCCAAACCTTTTCCCCCAATTCTCCCCCTCCATTTCCTTCGCGTTCATTGCGCTTACGGTGGTGACTTTCTCCGTTCCTTTTCTCTCCTTCTGCTCCTTGTGACCTCCTACCTCGCCTTACGACCCCTTCTCGTCCCGTTACTTATATAATTTAATCATTTATATTACATTTTGATCGTTTTGCATCTCATCTCCATCATTTTTATGTCCAAATCTTTGATTATTTGACATAATTAATTGCAATTTGTTCACGCCAGATCGTGACCAGCAAGGAGCAGGGAGGGGGATTTCGGGCCAACGCGAGGGCGGTCACACTATGCTAAATGACCGACAGTATTAGTGAACACCGCCATTACAATCGGACGCGTTCGACCCCGAAATTTACCCAAAAGTTTTTTATTCCATTCGAAATTCCCCATTTCGCGAGTTCTGTGAAATAAAGATACTTGAATTAACCGAAAGAACCGTGCGTTTTAATAAACCAAGCTCCACAGACTCACCCACCACAAGAGAAGGAAGTATATTGGCACCCGCCAACCACTCATACATACACATCTACATATACGACTGCCAGCAGTTTTTCGCCCCTCCACAAACATTGGTCCTTCGAGCCGGATATCCTTCCGCTCAGCCAGCATCGCATCGGTGGAAATCTGTTAAGTAGTACACTTTATTATTATTTCCTTTGACTAACACTCACCCGCATACACCCTTAAAGGTGAGAATTTTCGCTCCTCTATAGCGACCTTTCCACCTTTTAAGCCCTTGTATGCCCATACGTGACCTCTCCAAAGGTCTCACTTTACCACTCCGACCTATCCTGTGTCTGTCCATCGTGATAAAGTGCGCGTTTCTTCCAATTTCCATTCCCATATTTATGTATGTATGTACATCGGTACATCACTACATACATATATGTCCAGCAGTCGCCATCTGCAAAGTGTGAAAAAAAAAAATTAATATCGCGTTGTGTGTTTCTCAAGCCACTTACCGTGGGCTAATTGTGTCGTGCATCCTTGTGGTTTTAATCCGTGTGCGATCCAAAATTATAAAACAAAAAAAATAACGTCTGAGGTACTAAGAGACAAAAAAAGGAAAACCACCAAATTTAATCCAACCCGAGCACACGCCACACCACCGACCGGCTCAAAGCCATTGCGAGCCGCTCATTAGTGCGTCCTTTAATCCAAGCGACATCCCTTGCAGCGATATTTTTATTTTGAAGTGGAAGAATATTTCCTTATATATCCTTATAAGGAAGATTGTTTTCGAAATTAACCTACAAAAAAAAAAATCCCTTTTTTATTATATATCCTTATAATAAAAATTTTCCCCGAATATTTCAATATACGCCTACATATCCTTGTAGGAAAGATACACGTTTTTTTTGTTGTCCATACTTATATTATAAATTAAACTAACAAATTTCATTATATATCCTTATAAGCGAAATTGGCGCTTTCCTCCACATTTATAATATAAAATAACGTTTCCTTTCCAGCCTATGATAATATTCCTATATTTATATATTCCTTATAATCACCGATTTTCGACGTGTATACTCGCGTACGTTCATTAAAACATACAGTCCACTCGTCTCTCCTTCATTCCGATATCCGCTAGGGCAGAGAATACCCTTTCTCGGTAGCCCTTATCCCGCTCAACGACGTCGATTATGTCAATCGACCCCTCCAAGGCGAGCAAAAAATCAGCTAGCCTCCCAGTTCCGGGCCGCAACGCGTCCCCTTCCACCCCGCCTTCTAAACCCAAGGCGCTTAGCACGCCATCCACCATCAGGCGTAACCCTTCCGGCTCTCCGTCTGCATCGCGACCCCGCAGCGCATCTCCTACTTCGCGCTCTTCCTCCGGCAAATCGGGATTCGCCAAATCCGCTTCTCGCGTTCCCTCCTTAGTCGTGACCTCTCCTGAGTCACCCGTGATCACGCGATCCCGTTCGCAAGAATTTCGCGCACGTGCCGACATGGCTCTGACGGATTTTATTGCCGTATGCGACGCTTTGACTATTTTCGAGGCGCGAGAGAGCGCAGGCCTTGAACAAGATGTGCCTTTATACTCCCTCAAGATACACATGGAGCAAATCAAGTCGCTCTGGGCCAATATTGAATCCGAATATGCGCGCTGCCATAAGGCCTTCACGGCCAAAGACGATGAGGAGAGCCAAATAATGCTCAGTACGGTGAAGGCTAAGCAAGAATCCTGCTACATGGTGCACGTGCGTGGCGCTACAGCGTTCGGGCAGCGAATCGAGCAGTTGTCCGCTTTAAACGCTCCCTCCCTCTCGGCCTCCAATCGTTCCGCCATCCCAAGGCCAGAGATTGCCTCCATAGTGAGTGTCCACGGTTTTCGAAGGGCATAGCCTGTCCTGGCCTACGTTCCGTGACCTTTTTACGGCCATATACATCAACAATCCGTGCTTAGCGGAAGTGGACAAACTCATACCACTGAAACTCCAAAACGCACAAGTGCCATATTTGCCCAAGGGATCGTGTCCAAATCCCTTTTGACTAATGAAGACTTCCAGTCCGCATGGGAGAACCTTTCCGCTTCGTTATGAGAACAGCGGCTGCCCATCATACGCAGGCCAAGCAGCTCCGTCAAATTCCCGTGGTTGCTCAGGAGTCAGCGAAGGCTCTTAGGGTATATCGCGTCCACGACGTTTCAAGGGTGTCTGACAGCCCTTGAACGTTCGTGACCCTCAGCCACTAGGCGAAGGTTTTCATATCCTTCTCATCGCGATCTGTACTCAGGAAGCTGACCCAACTTTCTATCCTGACTGTGGGAACAATTTGTTCCGAATAAAACAGCAGTGTCCTCATGGCAAGAGTTGCATAATTTCACTGATCGTTATCGCGGGCTCGAGGCCACCGATGACCATCAGTCGACTCAGCTCCGGTCTCCCAATCCGCTCCCTCGCAAGTCCGCCGCGGCCGTGCAGAACAGTGCATTTACCGCGAAGGCCCTTCCCAAACCGTCCTGACTGGCACCATGCAACAAGAAGAACCTTCCCTGATACGCGTGTGTCCACGGTTCAACGTACCCTGGCCCTCCCTCTGGCTGACCCAAGGCATTTTAACAAGCCTTATGCCCAAACTGATTTGCGCGTGGTCATCAGGTCAAGGACTGCCTTCCAGTGCGCACAATTGCCAATTGGCAAGGAGCGCCATCATACCTTGAAGGATATCCCAGTGCGCCATCCGCTTCGGATCGACAGCGACCATGTTTCCGTTGGGTGGTCCGTGGGGCTACCAGCCAGCAGCCGACTCAACGCCATCCGCGGCCGGTTTCCACCCCGGTCAGACGGGTCCGCTAGAGGCACAAACGTGATGAGCTTCTCACCAAGTTTTGGGAGGTGGAAGATCTCCCAGCGAAGCCGGAAAAGGAAGAAGATCGAATTTGCGAGCAAATGTTCCAAGAGACGACCAAGAGAAGGAAGGATGGGCGTTATGTGGTCTCTCTCCCGTTCAAGGATCCAAAGCATATAGAGCTGGGTCATTCCAGATCCATCGCCTTGGCTCAATTCCTGAGGAACGAAGCTCGCCTCCAGAAAAATCCAGAGCTAAAGAGGCAATACGATGCCGTGTTGCAAGATTACGCCGATTTGGGTCACATGATTCGGGTAACTCCTCCCGCAACTTGTGACAACTTTTATCTCCCCCATCACGCTGTGTTCAAACCCGAGAGCACCACCACTAAGGTTCGAGTCGTCTTCAACGCCTCAAGTCCATCCACCAGAGGGATCAGCTTGAATGACGCCTTACATACCGGCCCCACACTCCAAGCTGATCTGACGCTCCAGATCCTCAAATGGCGATTCTTCCAATTCGTCTTTAATGCAGACATCACGCAGATGTATCGACAAATCCTGGTCGACCCCAAACACACGCCTTTCCAGCGGATCCTATACCGCGAGCGCGACGGGACTCTGAACGATTACGAGCTCCAAACGGTCACCTTCGGCGTTAATTGCGCCCCGTTCTTGGCGATCAGAGTCCTGCTGCAGCTGGCGCACGAAGTGCGACAGCTATATCCAAAGGCAAGTGAAATCCTCCGTCACTACATGTATGTAGATGACGTCCTCGCTGGCGCTCACACGATGGCGGAAGCACGCGCCATCATCCAGGAACTCCAGACAGCACTCAGCTCAGCTGGGTTCCCGCTGCGAAAATGGACATCCAACAAGAAGGGAGGTGCTCCACGCCATTCCTAGGGAGCACCTGCTCCATGCCGACTTTCTCGAGCTAGAAGATGCAAGCACGGCCAAGACATTGGGCATCCGCTGGCGAGCTACCAGTGACTGCTTCTTCTTTGCCGTAACGGCGCTCCAACTCCAGGAAACGGTCTCCAAACGCGAAGTCCTCTCTCACATCGCAAAGCTGTTCGACCCAGCCGGGTGGCTGGCACCGTTCGTAGTTCGAGCAAAAATCTTTATGCAGCAGATTTGGTTGACCGAGCTCGGATGGGATGATCCGCTCCCTTCGCTCCTACTGATGCAGTGGCATGAATTTCTCCAAGACTATCCAGGTCTTAGCCGAGTACGTATCCCTCGGTGGTTAGGAATCGGCACCAAATTGAAGTGGGACCTACACGGCTTTTGTGACGCGTCTCAAAAGGCGTACGGAGCAGCCCTATACGTGCGGGTTCAGCACCAGAATGAGGCGAGCGTCCATCTGCTACAACTGCCAAGACCCGAGTGGCTCCAGTTAAAACGGTCTCCCTGCCACGACTGGAGTTGTGCGGCGCGGTCCTCCTGGCAGACTTGTGCGCAGCGGTGGTCCCCAATCTCCCCATCTCGCCTTCCAACGTCCATTTCTGGACCGACTCCACCATTGTGTTGGCTTGGCTAGCCAAGCCCCCCTGCAGCTGGTCCACTTTTGTTGCTAACCGAGTGTCCTCCATATCTAGAAGCACCAACATCCAGGATTGGTCTCATGTGCGGTCCGAAGACAACCCGGCGGATCTCGCTAGCCGTGGAGTCTCCGCTGACGACTTGGCGGCCAGCAAGCTATGGTGGCACGGACCACACTGGCTGCTGCAACCCCCGACAGTTGGCCTACATCCATATCCGACGTCCCTGACACAGACCTCGAGCAACGAATCCAGTGTCACATATCCGCGACGACACCGACGGGGGGCGTCATCGAGCGCTTCTCCAATTACGGCAGAGCCCTGAGGGTGATCGCATACGTCCAGCGATTCATGCGGCCGAGGGCCTCGCTTCCCCCACAACCCAGCTCAGCAAGGAAGAGATGCTGACAGCGGAGAGAGTGCTTATTCGGGCCACCCAGCGCGATGAGTACTCCACGGAAATCGGACGTCTCACTGAGAAGCAACCACTTCCGTCTTCAAGCAAGCTGCTCAACCTCAACCCATTCCTGGATCAACATGGGATTCTCCGGTCCGGTGGGCGGCTTCGGGCGTCCGAATCCTTAACGTACGATGAGCGTCATCCCATTTTGCTCCCGTACGGCGCCCGTCTGACGCGCCTGCTCGTCGATTTCGCGCATCGCGTCACCCTGCATGGAGGCAATCAGCTGATGATACGGTATCTTCGTGCAAAATTCTGGATTCCAAGGATTGCGAACCTTATCAAGGCCCACATCCGAGGCTGCAAGCCCTGTATCCTCCACAGGCGACGGCAGCTGACCCAGATGATGGGAGACCTCCCTCGTGAGCGCACCACATTCTCCAGACCCTTCACCCATACCGGTATTGATTTCGCGGGTCCATTCGAAATCAAGAATTTCACTGGCAGAGCCTGCCTCATCACCAAAGGGTACGTGTGCGTCTTTGTGTGCTTCAGTACAAGGGCAATCCACCTCGAAGCCACGTCGGATCTCACCACCGAAAAATTCCTGGCTGCATTCTCCCGATTCGTAGCCCGTCGCCAGTGCCCTCAGCGCATTTATTCCGATAATGGCAAGACTTTCGTTGGAGCCTCCAAAGCCTTAGAGAAGGACTTCCTGGACGCCACCAAAGGATGCATACTGAACTCCTTCAGCCAACACATCCTCTCCTGGCATTTCATTCCACCCGGCGCACCCCATATGGGCGGATTGTGGGAAGCGGGGGTGAAGAGCTTCAAGGCCTTGTTCTACAAGGGGTCTTCGACGATGAGGTACACTATGGAGGAGTTGTCCACACTCCTGTGTCGGATCGAGGCATGTTTGAACTCGCGTCCAATCTCTCCCATGAGTGAGGATCCGTCAGACTTGTTGGCGTTAACCCCCGGATACTTCCTAGTGGGGGGGCCCTTCATATCCATTGCGGAGCCGGAGATTCACGTCGATTCCATGTCCGTGATCAACCGGTGGCAACGTCTGAAGGCACTCCACCAGAACTTTTGTCGTCGTTGGAAGGAGGAATACCTTCGAGAGCTCCAAAAACGGCACAAATGGAAGGCCCCGGATCGCAACCTGCAGATCGGCGATCTCGTTATCGTCTCGGAAGATAATCTGCCACCAACCGAGTGGCGTCTAGGCCGAGTGGAAGGTCGGCATTCCGGTGCCGACGGGCTGGTCCGGGTTGTCGATGTTAGGACTTCGCGCGGGTCCATCCGACGACCGGTCGCGAAGCTTATCCTTCTACATAGCGATAGCGAGCTCGTCCCCGGACACCTCCAAGCCGTAACGTCCTCCTACCTATCCTGTGTTCCGTTGCGTGTCATCGTCTCAATGTCCTGTGTCCGTCTCCGCGACAATAACTAATCCAGTTTGCTCCCATTCTAGACTCTCGCTACAATCCAATCGCAATGGCCCCAAGGCGTACCACCCGCACCCGTGAGGAGACCCACCGCATCCGCGGAGTCGACTCCTATAGGTGCCGGGTCTGTCGAGGAGTCCACGCCCTCCGCCAGTGCCGGCGATTCCTAAACCTACGCGCGGAGAAGCGCCTGCGTGCAGTACTTGTGAACAAGTACTGCCCCAACTGCCTGGCCCACGAGCATTCGGGCGAGTCCTGCCGCAGTCCCGACGGATGCCGACGGTGTGGGCAGAGCCACCACACGCTCCTTCACATGGCTGACCAGACCCCAAGACGTCGGTCCCCCAGGCGGTCAGATGACCAGCCTTCACGGCAGCGCTCCTCCCAGCGGCGTTCCGACAAGCCCCCCTCCGCTCGCGATCCGTCCCAAGCGCCCACGCTGAACTCCCTCCTGCAGTCCAGGTCGACTGTAGTGATGCCCACGCCGTGGTGCGACTAGGCAACGGAGTCAAGCAGTTTGACACCCGGGTCCTCCTGGACGCGTGCAGCCCGATGAGCCGTGTCAACGCTTCGTTCTGGGAGCGAAGGCTCTTAGCCATCGGCGGTCCAGTCGGGAACGACCGCGCGTGCACAGCCGTGCTCGGGTCAAAGACCGACCCAGACTTCCAAAAGGAGGTCGTTTTCAAGGTGGAGCCCGACCTTCAAGTTCGTACCCCCATCCGGGAGGTATCCGACTCGGTGCGTGGAAAATTCCGACACCTAGTGCTGGCAGACCCGGAGTTCCACCGCCCCTCATCCGTCTCCGTAGTGCTTGGTGCAGACCTCTATCCTGAGGTCATCCAACCAGGATGTGTGCCGGGGCAGAGCGGCACCCCAGCCGCCCAAAGCACCGTCTTCGGCTGGATTCTTTCCGGCTCCTGCGGCATCTAGGCGATCCAGAACGCGGCCGCTCCTCATCCTTTCATGTATGCCCAGAGTGGCAATTGCAACTTGTTGCAAGGGGGGCGGCATGTTCACGCCAGATCGTGACCAGCAAGGAGCAGGGAGGGGGATTTCGGGCCAACGCGAGGGCGGTCACACTATGCTAAATGACCGACAGTATTAGTGAAAACCGCCATTAGAATCGGACGCGTTCGACCCCCGAAATTTACCCAAAGGTCTATTTTTTTCAATCGAAATTCCCCAGTTCGCGAGTTCTGAGAAATAAAGATACCTGAATTAACCGAAAGAACCGTGCGTTTTAATAAACCAAGTTCCACAGACTCACCCACCACAAGAGAAGGAAGTATATTGGCACCCGCCAACCACTCATACATATCCAAATATATAAAGAAGCTTTCCGCCCCCCTACGAACATTGGCCTTCGATCAAGGACTCTACGGCTGCCATATAACTTACGATGACTGCTAAAAGTGTCAAAATCGTTGCTCTAAGTCCCTTCCGGCAACTATAGTATGGACTATTGGGCATACATCAAGGACTCTAAGGCTGCCATATAACTTACGATGACTGCTAAAAGTCTCAAAGAACGGCTCTAAGTCACTAACGGAAGCTAGACTGGACTATTGGCCATCGATCAAGGACTCTAAGGCTGCCATATAACTTAAGATGACTGCTAAAAGTCTCAAGATCGTGGCTCTAAGTCCCTTCCGGCAACTAGTATGAACTATTGGGCATACATCAAGGACTCTAAGGCTGCCATATGACTTAAGATGGCTGCTAGAAGTCTCAAAAGAACGGCTTTAAGTCACTAACGGAAGCTAGACTGTACTATTGGCCTTCGATCAAGGACTCTAAATCTACCATATATCTTAAGATGACTGCTAAAACTCGCAAAATCGTGGCTCTAAGTCCCTATCGGCAACTAGTATGAACTATTGGGCATACATCAAGGATTCTAAGGCTGCCATATGACTTAAGATGGCTGCTAGAAGTCTCAAAAGAACGGCTCTAAGTCACTACCGGAAACTAGATTAGACTATTGGCCATCGATCAAGGACTCTAAAGCTGCCATATGACTTAAGGTGACTGCTAAAAGTCTCAAGATCGTGGCTCTAAGTCACCAACTGAAGCTAGATTGGACTACTGGGCATCTATCAAGGACTTTAAGGCTGCCATATGACTTAAGACGGCTGCTAGAAGTCTCAAAGAACGGCTCTAAGTCACTAACGGAAGCTAGACTGGACTATTGGCCATCGATCAAGGACTCTAAGGCTGCCATATAACTTACGATGACTGCTAAAAGTGTCAAAATCGTGGCTCTAAGTCACCAACTGAAGCTAGATTGGACTACTGGGCATCTATCAAGGACTTTAAGGCTGCCATATAACTTAAGATGACTGCTAAAAGTCTCAAGATCGTGGCTCTAAGTCCCTTCCGGCAACTAGTATGAACTATTGGGCATACATCAAGGACTCTAAGGCTGCCATATGACTTAAGATGGCTGCTAGAAGTCTCAAAGAACGGCTCTAAGTCACTAACGGAAGCTAGACTGGACTATTGGCCATCGATCAAGGACTCTAAGGCTGCCATATAACTTACGATGACTGCTAAAAGTCTCAAGATCGTGGCTCTAAGTCCCTTCCGGCAACTAGTATGAACTATTGGGCATACATCAAGGACTCTAAGGCTGCCATATGACTTAAGATGGCTGCTAGAAGTCTCAAAAGAACGGCTCTAAGTCACTAACGGAAACTAGATTAGACTATTGGCCATCGATCAAGGACTCTAAAGCTGCCATATGACTTAAGGTGACTGCTAAAAGTCTCAAGATCGTGGCTCTAAGTCACCAACTGAAGCTAGATTGGACTACTGGGCATCTATCAAGGACTTTAAGGCTGCCATATGACTTAAGACGGCTGCTAGAAGTCTCAAAGAACGGCTCTAAGTCACTAACGGAAGCTAGACTGGACTATTGGCCATCGATCAAGGACTCTAAGGCTGCCATATAACTTACGATGACTGCTAAAAGTGTCAAAATCGTTGCTCTAAGTCCCTTCCGGCAACTATAGTATGGACTATTGGGCATACATCAAGGACTCTAAGGCTGCCATATGACTTAAGATGGCTGCTAAAAGTCTCAAAGAACGGCTCTAAGTCACTAACGGAAGCTAGACTGTACTATTGGCCATCGATCAAGGACTCTAAGGCTGCCATATAACTTACGATGACTGCTAAAAGTCTCAAGATCGTGGCTCTAAGTCCCTTCCGGCAACTAGTATGAACTATTGGGCATACATCAAGGACTCTAAGGCTGCCATATGACTTAAGATGGCTGCTAGAAGTCTCAAAGAACGGCTCTAAGTCACTAACGGAAGCTAGACTGTACTATTGGCCATCGATCAAGGACTCTAAGGCTGCCATATAACTTACGATGACTGCTAAAAGTCTCAAGATCGTGGCTCTAAGTCCCTTCCGGCAACTAGTATGAACTATTGGGCATACATCAAGGACTCTAAGGCTGCCATATGACTTAAGATGGCTGCTACAAGTCTCAAAGAACGGCTCTAAGTCACTACCAAAAGCTAGATTGGACTATTGGGCATCGATCAAGGACTCTAAAGCTGCCATATGACTTAAGATGACTGCTAAAAGTCTCAAAGATCGTGGCTCTAAGTCACTACCGGAAACTAGATTGGACTATTGGCCATTGATCAAGGACTCTAAGGCTGCCATATGACTTAAGATGACTGCTAAAAGTCTCAAAGATCGTGCTCTAAGTCCCACTAGATTGGACTATTGGGCATCTATCAAGGACTCTAAGGCTGCCATATGACTTAAGACGGCTGCTAGAAGTCTCAAAAGAACGGCTCTAAGTCACTAACGGAAGCTAGACTGGACTATTGGCCATCGATCAAGGACTCTACGGCTGCCATATAACTTACGATGACTGCTAAAAGTCTCAAGATCGTGGCTCTAAGTCCCTTCCGGCAACTAGTATGAACTATTGGGCATACATCAAGGACTCTAAGGCTGCCATATGACTTAAGATGACTGCTACAAGTCTCAAAAGCCGGCTCTAAGTCACTTCCAAAAGCTAGATTGGACTATTGGGCATACATCAAGGACTCTAAGGCTGCCATATGACTTAAGACGGCTGCTAGAAGTCTCAAAAGAACGGCTTTAAGTCACTTCCAGAAGCTAGATTAGACTATTGGCCATCGATCAAGGACTCTTAAGCTGCCATATGACTTACGATGACTGCTAAAAGTCTCAAGATCGTGGCTCTAAGTCACACAAGCTAGATTGGACTACTGGGCATCTATCAAGGACTCTAAGGCTGCCATATGACTTAAGATGGCTGCTAGAAGTTTTAAAAAAAACGGCTTTAAGTCACTAACGGAAGCTAGACTGGACTATTGGCCATCGATCAAGGACTCTAAGGCTGCCATATAACTTACGATGACTGCTAAAAGTCTCAAGATCGTGGCTCTAAGTCCCTTCCGGCAACTAGTATGAACTATTGGGCATACATCAAGGACTCTAAGGCTGCCATATGACTTAAGATGACTGCTACAAGTCTCAAAGAACGGCTTTAAGTCACTTCAAGGAAGCTAGATTGGACTATTGGGCATACGATCAAGGACTCTAAGGCTGCCATATGACTTAAGATGACTGCTAAAAGTCTCAAGATCGTGGCTCTAAGTCACCTCGAACTAGATTGGACTACTGGGCATCTATCAAGGACTCTAAGGCTGCCATATGACTTAAGATGGCTGCTAGAAGTCTCAAAAAAACGGCTTTAAGTCACTAACGGAAGCTAGACTGGACTATTGGCCATCGATCAAGGACTCTAAGGCTGCCATATAACTTACGATGACTGCTAAAAGTGTCAAGATCGTGGCTCTAAGTCCCTTCCGGCAACTAGTATGAACTATTGGGCATACATCAAGGACTCTAAGGCTGCCATATGACTTAAGATGACTGCTACAAGTCTCATCGAGCCGGCTTTAAGTCACTTCAAAAAGCTAGATTGGACTATTGGGCATACATCAAGGACTCTAAGGCTGCCATATGACTTAAGATGGCTGCTAGAAGTCTCAAAGAACGGCTCTAAGTCACTAACGGAAGCTAGACTGTACTATTGGCCATCGATCAAGGACTCTAAGGCTGCCATATAACTTACGATGACTGCTAAAAGTCTCAAGATCGTGGCTCTAAGTCCCTTCCGGCAACTAGTATGAACTATTGGGCATACATCAAGGACTCTAAGGCTGCCATATGACTTAAGATGACTGCTAAAAGTCTCAACGAGCCGGCTCTAAGTCACTTCCAAAAGCTAGATTGGACTATTGGGCATACATCAAGGACTCTAAAGCTGCCATATGACTTAAGATGGCTGCTAGAAGTCTCAAAGAACGGCTCTAAGTCACTACCGGAAACTAGATTAGACTATTGGCCATTGATCAAGGACTCTAAAGGCTGCCATATGACTTAAGATGACTGCTAAAAGTCTCAAATCGTGGCTCCTAAGTCCCTTCCGGAAAGCTAGATTGGACTACTGGGCATACATCAAGGACTCTAAGGCTGCCATATGACTTAAGATGGCTGCTAGAAGTCTCAAAGAACGGCTCTAAGTCACTAACGGAAGCTAGACTGTACTATTGGCCATCGATCAAGGACTCTAAGGCTGCCATATAACTTACGATGACTGCTAAAAGTCTCAAGATCGTGGCTCTAAGTCCCTTCCGGCAACTAGTATGAACTATTGGGCATACATCAAGGACTCTAAGGCTGCCATATGACTTAAGATGGCTGCTAGAAGTCTCAAAAGAACGGCTCTAAGTCACTAACGGAAGCTAGACTGGACTATTGGCCATCGATCAAGGACTCTAAGGCTGCCATATAACTTACGATGACTGCTAAAAGTCTCAAGATCGTGGCTCTAAGTCCCTTCCGGCAACTAGTATGAACTATTGGGCATACATCAAGGACTCTAAGGCTGCCATATGACTTAAGATGACTGCTACAAGTCTCAAAGAGACGGCTTTAAGTCACTTCCAAAAGCTAGATTGGACTATTGGGCATACATCAAGGACTCTAAGGCTGCCATATGACTTAAGATGGCTGCTAGAAGTCTCAAAAGAACGGCTCTAAGTCACTACCGGAAACTAGATTAGACTATTGGCCATCGATCAAGGACTCTTAAGCTGCCATATGACTTACGATGACTGCTAAAAGTCTCAAGACTGCAAGCTTACTAGATTGGACTACTGGGCATCTATCAAGGACTCTAAGGCTGCCATATGACTTAAGATGGCTGCTAGAAGTCTCAAAAGAACGGCTCTAAGTCACTAACGGAAGCTAGACTGGACTATTGGCCATCGATCAAGGACTCTAAGGCTGCCATATAACTTACGATGACTGCTAAAAGTCTCAAGATCGTGGCTCTAAGTCCCTTCCGGCAACTAGTATGAACTATTGGGCATACATCAAGGATTCTAAGGCTGCCATATGACTTAAGATGGCTGCTAGAAGTCTCAAAAGAACGGCTCTAAGTCACTAACGGAAGCTAGACTGTACTATTGGCCTTCGATCAAGGACTCTAAGGCTGCCATATAACTTACGATGACTGCTAAAAGTCTCAAGATCGTGGCTCTAAGTCCCTTCCGGCAACTAGTATGAACTATTGGGCATACATCAAGGATTCTAAGGCTGCCATATGACTTAAGATGGCTGCTAGAAGTCTCAAAAGAACGGCTTTAAGTCACTACCGGAAACTAGATTAGACTATTGGCCATCGATCAAGGACTCTAAAGCTGCCATATGACTTAAGGTGACTGCTAAAAGTGTCAAGATCGTGGCTCTAAGTCACCAAGTCTCAAAGAAAGGCTCTAAGTCACTAACGGAAGCTAGACTGGACTATTGGCCATCGATCAAGGACTCTACGGCTGCCATATAACTTACGATGACTGCTAAAAGTCTCAAAGAACGGCTCTAAGTCACTAACGGAAGCTAGACTGTACTATTGGCCATCGATCAAGGACTCTAAGGCTGCCATATAACTTACGATGACTGCTAAAAGTCTCAAGATCGTGGCTCTAAGTCCCTTCCGGCAACTAGTATGAACTATTGGGCATACATCAAGGACTCTAAGGCTGCCATATGACTTAAGATGACTGCTACAAGTCTCATCGAGCCGGCTTTAAGTCACTTCCAAAAGCTAGATTGGACTACTGGGCATCTATCAAGGACTCTAAGGCTGCCATATGACTTAAGACGGCTGCTAGAAGTCTCAAAAGAACGGCTCTAAGTCACTAACGGAAGCTAGACTGGACTATTGGCCTTCGATCAAGGACTCTAAGGCTGCCATATAACTTACGATGACTGCTAAAAGTCTCAAGATCGTGGCTCTAAGTCCCTTCCGGCAACTAGTATGAACTATTGGGCATACATCAAGGACTCTAAGGCTGCCATATGACTTAAGATGACTGCTACAAGTCTCATCGAGCCGGCTTTAAGTCACTTCCAAAAGCTAGATTGGACTACTGGGCATCTATCAAGGACTCTAAGGCTGCCATATGACTTAAGACGGCTGCTAGAAGTCTCAAAGAACGGCTCTAAGTCACTAACGGAAGCTAGACTGTACTATTGGCCATCGATCAAGGACTCTAAGGCTGCCATATAACTTAAGATGACTGCTAAAAGTCTCAAGATCGTGGCTCTAAGTCCCTTCCGGCAACTAGTATGAACTATTGGGCATACATCAAGGACTCTAAGGCTGCCATATGACTTAAGATGGCTGCTAGAAGTCTCAAAAAACGGCTCTAAGTCACTAACGGAAGCTAGACTGGACTATTGGCCATCGATCAAGGACTCTAAGGCTGCCATATAACTTACGATGACTGCTAAAAGTCTCAAGATCGTGGCTCTAAGTCCCTTCCGGCAACTAGTATGAACTATTGGGCATACATCAAGGACTCTAAGGCTGCCATATGACTTAAGATGGCTGCTAGAAGTCTCAAAAAACGGCTCTAAGTCACTAACGGAAGCTAGACTGGACTATTGGCCATCGATCAAGGACTCTAAGGCTGCCATATAACTTAAGGTGACTGCTAAAAGTGTCAAGATCGTGGCTCTAAGTCCCTTCCGGCAACTAGTATGAACTATTGGGCATACATCAAGGACTCTAAGGCTGCCATATGACTTAAGATGGCTGCTAGAAGTCTCAAAAGAACGGCTTTAAGTCACTACCGGAAGCTAGATTAGACTATTGGCCATCGATCAAGGACTCTAAAGCTGCCATATGACTTAAGGTGACTGCTAAAAGTCTCAAGATCGTGGCTCTAAGTCACCAACTGAAGCTAGATTGGACTATTGGGCATACATCAAGGACTCTAAGGCTGCCATATGACTTAAGATGGCTGCTAGAAGTCTCAAAAGAACGGCTTTAAGTCACTAACGGAAGCTAGATTGGACTATTGGCCATCGATCAAGGACTCTAAGGCTGCCATATGACTTAAGATGACTGCTAAAAGTCTCAAAGAACGTGCTCTAAGTCACTAACGGAAGCTAGACTGTACTATTGGCCATCGATCAAGGACTCTAAGGCTGCCATATAACTTACGATGACTGCTAAAAGTCTCAAGATCGTGGCTCTAAGTCCCTTCCGGCAACTAGTATGAACTATTGGGCATACATCAAGGACTCTAAGGCTGCCATATGACTTAAGATGACTGCTACAAGTCTCATCGAGCCGGCTTTAAGTCACTTCCAAAAGCTAGATTGGACTATTGGGCATACATCAAGGACTCTAAAGCTGCCATATGACTTAAGATGGCTGCTAGAAGTCTCAAAGAACGGCTCTAAGTCACTAACGGAAGCTAGACTGGACTATTGGCCATCGATCAAGGACTCTAAGGCTGCCATATAACTTACGATGACTGCTAAAAGTCTCAAGATCGTGGCTCTAAGTCCCTTCCGGCAACTAGTATGAACTATTGGGCATACATCAAGGACTCTAAGGCTGCCATATGACTTAAGATGACTGCTACAAGTCTCATCGAGCCGGCTTTAAGTCACTTCCAAAAGCTAGATTGGACTATTGGGCATCTATCAAGGACTCTAAGGCTGCCATATGACTTAAGATGGCTGCTAGAAGTCTCAAAAGAACGGCTCTAAGTCACTAACGGAAGCTAGACTGGACTATTGGCCATCGATCAAGGACTCTAAGGCTGCCATATAACTTACGATGACTGCTAAAAGTCTCAAAATCGTGGCTCTAAGTCCCTTCCGGCAACTAGTATGAACTATTGGGCATACATCAAGGACTCTAAGGCTGCCATATGACTTAAGATGACTGCACAAGTCTCAAGCTGCTAGAAGTCTCAAAGAACGGCTCTAAGTCACTAACGGAAGCTAGACTGGACTATTGGCCATCGATCAAGGACTCTAAGGCTGCCATATAACTTAAGATGACTGCTAAAAGTCTCAAGATCGTGGCTCTAAGTCCCTTCCGGCAACTAGTATGAACTATTGGGCATACATCAAGGACTCTAAGGCTGCCATATGACTTAAGATGACTGCTAAAAGTCTCAAGATCGTGGCTCTAAGTCCCTTCCGGTAACTATTGGACTATTGGGCATACATCAAGGACTCTAAGGCTGCCATATGACTTAAGATGGCTGCTAGAAGTCTCAAAAGAACGGCTCTAAGTCACTAACGGAAGCTAGACTGGACTATTGGCCATCGATCAAGGACTCTAAAGCTGCCATATAACTTAAGATGACTGCTAAAAGTCTCAAAGATCGTGGCTCTAAGTCACTAACGGAAGCTAGACTGTACTATTGGCCATCGATCAAGGACTCTAAGGCTGCCATATGACTTAAGATGACTGCTAAAAGTCTCAAGATCGCGGCTCTAAGTCCCTTCCGGCAACTAGTATGAACTATTGGGCATACATCAAGGACTCTAAGGCTGCCATATGACTTAAGATGACTGCTACAAGTCTCAACGAGCACGGCTCTAAGTCACTTCCAAAAGCTAGATTGGACTATTGGGCATACATCAAGGATTCTAAGGCTGCCATATGACTTAAGATGGCTAAGTCACTACCGGAAACTAGATTAGACTATTGGCCATCGATCAAGGACTCTTAAGCTGCCATATGACTTAAGGTGACTGCTAAAAGTCTCAAGATCGTGGCTCTAAGTCCCTTCCACTGAAGCTAGATTGGACTACTGGGCATACATCAAGGACTCTAAGGCTGCCATATGACTAAAGATGGCTGCTAGAAGTCTCAAAGAACGGCTCTAAGTCACTAACGGAAGCTAGACTGTACTATTGGCCATCGATCAAGGACTCTAAGGCTGCCATATAACTTACGATGACTGCTAAAAGTGTCAAGATCGTGGCTCTAAGTCCCTTTCGGCAACTAGTGTGAACTATTGGGCATACATCAAGGATTCTAAGGCTGCCATATGACTTAAGATGGCTAAGTCACTACCGGAAACTAGATTAGACTATTGGCCATCGATCAAGGACTCTTAAGCTGCCATATGACTTAAGGTGACTGCTAAAAGTGTCAAACTGAAGCTAGATTGGACTACTGGGCATCCATCAAGGACTCTAAGGCTGCCATATGACTTAAGATGGCTGCTAGAAGTCTCAAAAAACGGCTCCTAAGTCACTAACGGAAGCTAGACTGGACTATTGGCCATCGATCAAGGACTCTAAGGCTGCCATATAACTTAAGATGACTGCTAAAAGTCTCAAGATCGTGGCTCTAAGTCCCTTCCGGCAACTAGTGTGAACTATTGGGCATACATCAAGGATTCTAAGGCTGCCATATGACTTAAGATGACTGCTACAAGTCTCAAGAGCGGCTTTAAGTCACTTCCAAAAGCTAGATTGGACTACTGGGCATCTATCAAGGACTCTAAGGCTGCCATATGACTTAAGATGGCTGCTAGAAGTCTCAAAGAACGGCTCTAAGTCACTAACGGAAGCTAGACTGTACTATTGGCCTTCGATCAAGGACTCTAAGGCTGCCATATAACTTACGATGACTGCTAAAAGACTCAAGATCGTGGCTCTAAGTCCCTTCCGGCAACTAGTATGAACTATTGGGCATACATCAAGGACTCTAAGGCTGCCATATGACTTAAGATGACTGCTACAAGTCTCATCGAGCCGGCTTTAAGTCACTTCCAAAAGCTAGATTGGACTATTGGGCATACATCAAGGACTCTAAGGCTGCCATATGACTTAAGATGGCTGCTAGAAGTCTCAAAAGAACGGCTCTAAGTCACTAACGGAAGCTAGACTGGACTATTGGCCATCGATCAAGGACTCTAAGGCTGCCATATAACTTACGATGACTGCTAAAAGTGTCAAGATCGTGGCTCTAAGTCCCTTCCGGCAACTAGTATGAACTATTGGGCATACATCAAGGACTCTAAGGCTGCCATATGACTTAAGATGGCTGCTAGAAGTCTCAAAAGAACGGCTCTAAGTCACTAACGGAAGCTAGACTGTACTATTGGCCTTCGATCAAGGACTCTAAGGCTGCCATATAACTTACGATGACTGCTAAAAGACTCAAGATCGTGGCTCTAAGTCCCTTCCGGCAACTAGTATGAACTATTGGGCATACATCAAGGACTCTAAGGCTGCCATATGACTTAAGATGGCTGCTAGAAGTCTCAAAAAACGGCTCTAAGTCACTACCGGAAGCTAGACTGGACTATTGGCCATCGATCAAGGACTCTAAGGCTGCCATATAACTTACGATGACTGCTAAAAGTGTCAAGATCGTGGCTCTAAGTCCCTTCCGGCAACTAGTATGAACTATTGGGCATACATCAAGGACTCTAAGGCTGCCATATGACTTAAGATGGCTGCTAGAAGTCTCAAAAGAACGGCTCTAAGTCACTACCGGAAACTAGATTAGACTATTGGCCATCGATCAAGGACTCTAAAGCTGCCATATGACTTAAGATGACTGCTAAAAGTCTCAAGGACTGCTAAGCTAGATTGGACTATTGGGCATCCATCAAGGACTCTAAGGCTGCCATATGACTTAAGATGGCTGCTAGAAGTCTCAAAGAACGGCTCTAAGTCACTAACGGAAGCTAGACTGGACTATTGGCCATCGATCAAGGACTCTAAGGCTGCCATATAACTTACGATGACTGCTAAAAGTCTCAAGATCGTGGCTCTAAGTCCCTTCCGGCAACTAGTATGAACTATTGGGCATACATCAAGGACTCTAAGGCTGCCATATGACTTAAGATGGCTGCTAGAAGTCTCAAAAGAACGGCTTTAAGTCACTACCGGAAACTAGATTAGACTATTGGCCATCGATCAAGGACTCTAAAGCTGCCATATGACTTAAGGTGACTGCTAAAAGTCTCAAGATCGTGGCTCTAAGTCACCAACTGAAGCTAGATTGGACTGCTGGGCATACATCAAGGACTATAAGGCTGCCATATGACTTAAGATGGCTGCTAGAAGTCTCAAAAAAACGGCTCTAAGTCACTAACGGAAGCTAGACTGGACTATTGGCCATCGATCAAGGACTCTAAGGCTGCCATATAACTTACGATGACTGCTAAAAGTGTCAAGATCGTGGCTCTAAGTCCCTTCCGGCAACTAGTATGAACTATTGGGCATACATCAAGGACTCTAAGGCTGCCATATGACTTAAGATGGCTGCTAGAAGTCTCAAAAGAACGGCTTTAAGTCACTAACGGAAACTAGATTAGACTATTGGCCATCGATCAAGGACTTTAAAGCTGCCATATGACCGCTAAAAGTGTCAACTGAAGCTAGATTGGACAACTGGGCATCTATCAAGGACTCTAAGGCTGCCATATGACTTAAGATGGCTGCTAGAAGTCTCAAAAAACGGCTCTAAGTCACTAACGGAAGCTAGACTGGACTATTGGCCATCGATCAAGGACTCTAAGGCTGCCATATAACTTAAGATGACTGCTAAAAGTCTCAAGATCGTGGCTCTAAGTCCCTTCCGGCAACTAGTATGAACTATTGGGCATACATCAAGGACTCTAAGGCTGCCATATGACTTAAGATGGCTGCTAGAAGTCTCAAAGAACGGCTCTAAGTCACTAACGGAAGCTAGACTGTACTATTGGCCTTCGATCAAGGACTCTAAGGCTGCCATATAACTTACGATGACTGCTAAAAGTCTCAAGATCGTGGCTCTAAGTCCCTTCCGGCAACTAGTATGAACTATTGGGCATACATCAAGGACTCTAAGGCTGCCATATGACTTAAGATGGCTGCTAGAAGTCTCAAAAGAACGGCTTTAAGTCACTACCGGAAACTAGATTAGACTATTGGCCATCGATCAAGGACTCTAAAGCTGCCATATGACTTAAGATGACTGCTAAAAGTCTCAAGACGTGGCACCAAAGCTAGATTGGACTACTGGGCATCTATCAAGGACTCTAAGGCTGCCATATGACTTAAGATGGCTGCTAGAAGTCTCAAAAAAACGGCTTTAAGTCACTAACGGAAGCTAGACTGGACTATTGGCCATCGATCAAGGACTCTAAGGCTGCCATATAACTTAAGATGACTGCTAAAAGTCTCAAGATCGTGGCTCTAAGTCCCTTCCGGCAACTAGTATGAACTATTGGGCATACATCAAGGACTCTAAGGCTGCCATATGACTTAAGATGACTGCTACAAGTCTCATCGAGCCGGCTTTAAGTCACTTCCAAAAGCTAGATTGGACTATTGGGCATACATCAATGACTCTAAAGCTGACATATGACTTAAGATGGCTGCTAGAAGTCTCAAAGAACGGCTCTAAGTCACTAACGGAAGCTAGACTGGACTATTGGCCTTCGATCAAGGACTCTAAGGCTGCCATATAACTTACGATGACTGCTAAAAGTCTCAAGATCGTGGCTCTAAGTCCCTTCCGGCAACTAGTATGAACTATTGGGCATACATCAAGGACTCTAAGGCTGCCATATGACTTAAGATGACTGCTACAAGTCTCATCGAGCCGGCTTTAAGTCACTTCCAAAAGCTAGATTGGACTATTGGGCATACATCAAGGACTCTAAGGCTGCCATATGACTTAAGATGGCTGCTAGAAGTCTCAAAAAAACGGCTCTAAGTCACTAACGGAAGCTAGACTGGACTATTGGCCATCGATCAAGGACTCTAAGGCTGCCATATAACTTACGATGACTGCTAAAAGTGTCAAGATCGTGGCTCTAAGTCCCTTCCGGCAACTAGTATGAACTATTGGGCATACATCAAGGACTCTAAGGCTGCCATATGACTTAAGATGGCTGCTAGAAGTCTCAAAAGAACGGCTCTAAGTCACTAACGGAAGCTAGACTGTACTATTGGCCTTCGATCAAGGACTCTAAGGCTGCCATATAACTTACGATGACTGCTAAAAGTCTCAAGATCGTGGCTCTAAGTCCCTTCCGGCAACTAGTATGAACTATTGGGCATACATCAAGGACTCTAAGGCTGCCATATGACTTAAGATGGCTGCTAGAAGTCTCAAAAAAACGGCTCTAAGTCACTAACGGAAGCTAGACTGGACTATTGGCCATCGATCAAGGACTCTAAGGCTGCCATATAACTTACGATGACTGCTCTAAGTCCCTTCTGGCAACTAGTATGAACTATTGGGCATACATCAAGGACTCTAAGGCTGCCATATGACTAAAGATGGCTGCTAGAAGTCTCAAAAGAACGGCTTTAAGTCACTAACGGAAGCTAGATTGGACTATTGGCCATCGATCAAGGACTCTAAAGCTGCCATATGACTTAAGATGACCGCTAAAAGTTCAAGATCGTGCTCTAAGCTAGATTGGACTACTGGGCATCTATCAAGGACTCTAAGGCTGCCATATGACTTAAGATGGCTGCTAGAAGTCTCAAAAAAACGGCTCTAAGTCACTAACGGAAGCTAGACTGGACTATTGGCCATCGATCAAGGACTCTAAATCTTCCATATATCTTAAGATGACTGCTAAAAGTGTCAAGATCGTGGCTCTAAGTCCCTTCCGGCAACTAGTATGAACTATTGGGCATACATCAAGGACTCTAAGGCTGCCATATGACTTAAGGTGACTGCTAAAAGTCTCAAGATCGGGCTCTAAGTCACCAACGAAGCTAGATTGGACTACTGGGCATCCATCAAGGACTCTAAGGCTGCCATATGACTTAAGATGGCTGCTAGAAGTCTCAAAAAAACGGCTCTAAGTCACTAACGGAAGCTAGACTGGACTATTGGCCATCGATCAAGGACTCTAAGGCTGCCATATAACTTACGATGACTGCTAAAAGTGTCAAGATCGTGGCTCTAAGTCCCTTCTGGCAACTAGTATGAACTATTGGGCATACATCAAGGACTCTAAGGCTGCCATATGACTAAAGATGGCTGCTAGAAGTCTCAAAAGAACGGCTTTAAGTCACTAACGGAAACTAGATTAGACTATTACCATTGATCAAGGACTCTAAAGCTGCCATATGACTTAATATGACCGCTAAAAGTGTCAACTGAAGCTAGATTGGACTACTGGGCATCTATCAAGGACTCTAAGGCTGCCATATGACTTAAGATGGCTGCTAGAAGTCTCAAAAAAACGGCTCTAAGTCACTAACGGAAGCTAGACTGGACTATTGGCCATCGATCAAGGACTCTAAGGCTGCCATATAACTTAAGATGACTGCTAAAAGTCTCAAGATCGTGGCTCTAAGTCCCTTCCGGCAACTAGTATGAACTATTGGGCATACATCAAGGACTCTAAGGCTGCCATATGACTAAAGATGGCTGCTAGAAGTCTCAAAAGAACGGCTTTAAGTCACTAACGGAAACTAGATTAGACTATTGGCCATCGATCAAGGACTCTAAAGCTGCCATATGACTTAAGGTGACCGCTAAAAGTGTCAAACTGAAGCTAGATTGGACTATTGGGCATACATCAAGGACTCTAAGGCTGCCATATGACTTAAGATGGCTGCTAGAAGTCTCAAAGAACGGCTCTAAGTCACTAACGGAAGCTAGACTGGACTATTGGCCATCGATCAAGGACTCTAAGGCTGCCATATAACTTACGATGACTGCTAAAAGTCTCAAGATCGTGGCTCTAAGTCCCTTCCGGCAACTAGTATGAACTATTGGGCATACATCAAGGACTCTAAGGCTGCCATATGACTTAAGATGGCTGCTAGAAGTCTCAAAAAAACGGCTCTAAGTCACTAACGGAAGCTAGACTGGACTATTGGCCATCGATCAAGGACTCTAAGGCTGCCATATAACTTACGATGACTGCTAAAAGTCTCAAGATCGTGGCTCTAAGTCCCTTCCGGCAACTAGAATGAACTATTGGGCATACATCAAGGACTCTAAGGCTGCCATATGACTTAAGGTGACTGCTAAAAGTCTCAAGATCGTGGCTCTAAGTCACCAACTGAAGCTAGATTGGACTACTGGGCATACATCAAGGACTCTAAGGCTGCCATATGACTAAAGATGGCTGCTAGAAGTCTCAAAAGAACGGCTTTAAGTCACTAACGGAAGCTAGACTGTACTATTGGCCTTCGATCAAGGACTCTAAGGCTGCCATATAACTTACGATGACTGCTAAAAGTCTCAAAGAACGGCTCTAAGTCACTAACGGAAGCTAGACTGTACTATTGGCCATCGATCAAGGACTCTAAGGCTGCCATATAACTTACGATGACTGCTAAAAGTCTCAAGATCGTGGCTCTAAGTCCCTTCCGGCAACTAGTATGAACTATTGGGCATACATCAAGGACTCTAAGGCTGCCATATGACTTAAGATGACTGCTACAAGTCTCATCGAGCCGGCTTTAAGTCACTTCCAAAAGCTAGATTGGACTACTGGGCATCTATCAAGGACTCTAAGGCTGCCATATGACTTAAGACGGCTGCTAGAAGTCTCAAAAGAACGGCTCTAAGTCACTAACGGAAGCTAGACTGGACTATTGGCCATCGATCAAGGACTCTAAGGCTGCCATATAACTTACGATGACTGCTAAAAGTGTCAAGATCGTGGCTCTAAGTCCCTTCCGGCAACTAGTATGAACTATTGGGCATACATCAAGGACTCTAAGGCTGCCATATGACTTAAGATGGCTGCTAGAAGTCTCAAAAGAACGGCTTTAAGTCACTAACGGAAACTAGATTAGACTATTGGCCATTGATCAAGGACTCTAAAGCTGCCATATGACTTAATATGACCGCTAAAAGTGTCAACTGAAGCTAGATTGGACTACTGGGCATCTATCAAGGACTCTAAGGCTGCCATATGACTTAAGATGGCTGCTAGAAGTCTCAAAGAACGGCTCTAAGTCACTAACGGAAGCTAGACTGGACTATTGGCCATCGATCAAGGACTCTAAGGCTGCCATATAACTTAAGATGACTGCTAAAAGTCTCAAGATCGTGGCTCTAAGTCCCTTCCGGCAACTAGTATGAACTATTGGGCATACATCAAGGACTCTAAGGCTGCCATATGACTAAAGATGGCTGCTAGAAGTCTCAAAAGAACGGCTTTAAGTCACTAACGGAAACTAGATTAGACTATTGGCCATTGATCAAGGACTCTAAAGCTGCCATATGACTTAATATGACCGCTAAAAGTGTCAACTGAAGCTAGATTGGACTATTGGGCATACATCAATGACTCTAAGGCTGACATATGACTTAAGATGGCTGCTAGAAGTCTCAAAGAACGGCTCTAAGTCACTAACGGAAGCTAGACTGGACTATTGGCCATCGATCAAGGACTCTAAGGCTGCCATATAACTTACGATGACTGCTAAAAGTGTCAAGATCGTGGCTCTAAGTCCCTTCCGGCGACTAGTATGAACTATTGGGCATACATCAAGGACTCTAAGGCTGCCATATGACTTAAGATGGCTGCTAGAAGTCTCAAAAAAACGGCTTTAAGTCACTAACGGAAGCTAGACTGGACTATTGGCCATCGATCAAGGACTCTAAATCTTCCATATATCTTAAGATGACTGCTAAAAGTGTCAAGATCGTGGCTCTAAGTCCCTTCCGGCAACTAGTATGAACTATTGGGCATACATCAAGGACTCTAAAGCTGATATATGACTTAAGGTGACTGTTAAAAGTCTCAAGATCGTGGCTCTAAGTCACCAACTGAAGCTAGATTGGACTACTGGGCATACATCAAGGACTCTAAGGCTGCCATATGACTAAAGATGGCTGCTAGAAGTCTCAAAAGAACGGCTTTAAGTCACTAACGGAAGCTAGACTGTACTATTGGCCTTCGATCAAGGACTCTAAGGCTGCCATATAACTTACGATGACTGCTAAAAGTCTCAAAGAACGGCTCTAAGTCACTAACGGAAGCTAGACTGTACTATTGGCCATCGATCAAGGACTCTAAGGCTGCCATATAACTTACGATGACTGCTAAAAGTCTCAAGATCGTGGCTCTAAGTCCCTTCCGGCAACTAGTATGAACTATTGGGCATACATCAAGGACTCTAAGGCTGCCATATGACTTAAGATGACTGCTACAAGTCTCATCGAGCCGGCTTTAAGTCACTTCCAAAAGCTAGATTGGACTATTGGGCATACATCAAGGACTCTAAGGCTGCCATATGACTTAAGATGGCTGCTAGAAGTCTCAAAAGAACGGCTCTAAGTCACTACCGGAAACTAGATTAGACTATTGGCCATCGATCAAGGACTCTAAAGCTGCCATATGACTTAAGATGACTGCTAAAAGTGTCAAACTGCTCTAAGCACTAGATTGGACTATTGGGCATCTATCAAGGACTCTAAGGCTGCCATATGACTTAAGATGGCTGCTAGAAGTTTTAAAAAAAACGGCTTTAAGTCACTAACGGAAGCTAGACTGGACTATTGGCCATCGATCAAGGACTCTAAGGCTGCCATATAACTTACGATGACTGCTAAAAGTGTCAAGATCGTGGCTCTAAGTCCCTTCCGGCAACTAGTATGAACTATTGGGCATACATCAAGGACTCTAAGGCTGCCATATGACTTAAGATGGCTGCTAGAAGTTTTAAAAAAAACGGCTTTAAGTCACTAACGGAAGCTAGACTGGACTATTGGCCATCGATCAAGGACTCTAAGGCTGCCATATAACTTACGATGACTGCTAAAAGTCTCAAGATCGTGGCTCTAAGTCCCTTCCGGCAACTAGTATGAACTATTGGGCATACATCAAGGACTCTAAGGCTGCCATATGACTTAAGATGGCTGCTAGAAGTCTCAAAAGAACGGCTCTAAGTCACTAACGGAAGCTAGACTGGACTATTGGCCATCGATCAAGGACTCTACGGCTGCCATATAACTTACGATGACTGCTAAAAGTGTCAAAATCGTTGCTCTAAGTCCCTTCCGGCAACTAGTATGAACTATTGGGCATACATCAAGGACTCTAAGGCTGCCATATGACTTAAGATGGCTGCTAGAAGTCTCAAAAGAACGGCTCTAAGTCACTAACGGAAGCTAGACTGTACTATTGGCCTTCGATCAAGGACTCTAAGGCTGCCATATAACTTACGATGACTGCTAAAAGTGTCAAGATCGTGGCTCTAAGTCCCTTCCGGCAACTAGTATGAACTATTGGGCATACATCAAGGACTCTAAGGCTGCCATATGACTTAAGATGGCTGCTAGAAGTCTCAAAAGAACGGCTTTAAGTCACTTCCAAAAGCTAGATTGGACTATTGGGCATCCATCAAGGACTCTAAGGCTGCCATATGACTTAAGACGGCTGCTAGAAGTCTCAAAAGAACGGCTCTAAGTCACTAACGGAAGCTAGACTGGACTATTGGCCATCGATCAAGGACTCTACGGCTGCCATATAACTTACGATGACTGCTAAAAGTGTCAAAATCGTTGCTCTAAGTCCCTTCCGGCAACTATAGTATGGACTATTGGGCATACATCAAGGACTCTAAGGCTGCCATATGACTTAAGATGGCTGCTAAAAGTCTCAAAGAACGGCTCTAAGTCACTAACGGAAGCTAGACTGTACTATTGGCCATCGATCAAGGACTCTAAGGCTGCCATATAACTTACGATGACTGCTAAAAGTCTCAAGATCGTGGCTCTAAGTCCCTTCCGGCAACTAGTATGAACTATTGGGCATACATCAAGGACTCTAAGGCTGCCATATGACTTAAGATGGCTGCTAGAAGTCTCAAAAGAACGGCTTTAAGTCACTACCGGAAACTAGATTTGACTATTGGCGATCGATCAAGGACTCTAAAGCTGCCATATGACTTAATATGACCGCTAAAAGTGTCAACTGAAGCTAGATTGGACTACTGGGCATCTATCAAGGACTCTAAGGCTGCCATATGACTTAAGATGGCTGCTAGAAGTCTCAAAAAAACGGCTTTAAGTCACTAACGGAAGCTAGACTGGACTATTGGCCATCGATCAAGGACTCTAAGGCTGCCATATATCTTAAGATGACTGCTAAAAGTCTCAAGATCGTGGCTCTAAGTCCCTTCCGGCAACTAGTATGAACTATTGGGCATACATCAAGGACTCTAAGGCTGCCATATGACTTAAGATGGCTGCTAGAAGTCTCAAAAGAACGGCTTTAAGTCACTTCCAAAAGCTAGATTGGACTATTGGGCATACATCAATGACTCTAAGGCTGACATATGACTTAAGATGGCTGTTAGAAGTCTCAAAAAAACGGCTCTAAGTCACTACCGGAAACTAGATTAGACTATTGGCCATCGATCAAGGACTCTAAAGCTGCCATATGACTTAAGTTGACTGCTAAAAGTCTCAAGATCGTGGCTCTAAGTCACCAACTGATGCTAGATTGGACTACTGGGCATCTATCAAAGACTCTAAGGCTGCCATATGACTTAAGATGGCTGCTAGAAGTCTCAAAGAACGGCTCTAAGTCACTAACAGAAGCTAGACTAGACTATTGGCCATCGATAAAGGACTCTAATGCTACCATTTAACTTAAGATGACTGCTAAAATTGTCAAGATCGTGGCTCTAAGTCCCTTCCGGCAACTAGTGTTGGGCATACATCAAGGACTCTAAAGCTACCACATGAATTAAGATGACTGCTACAGGTCTCAAGATAGTGGCTCTAAGTCACTAACTGAAGCTAGATTGGAATATTGCTAGAAGTCTCAAAAGAACGGCTTTAAGTCACTTCCAAAAGCTAGATTGGACTATTGGGCATACATGAATGACTCTAAGGCTGACATATGACTTAAGATGGCTGTTAGAAGTCTCAAAAAAACGGCTCTAAGTCACTACCGGAAACTAGATTAGACTATTGGCCATCGATCAAGGACTCTAAAGCTGCCATATGACTTAAGTTGACTGCTAAAAGTCTCAAGATCGTGGCTCTAAGTCACCAACTGAAGCTAGATTGGACTACTGGGCATCTATCAAGGACTCTAAGGCTGCCATATGACTTAAGATGGCTGCTAGAAGTCTCAAAGAACGGCTCTAAGTCACTAACGGAAGCTAGACTGGACTATTGGCCATCGATCAAGGACTCTAAGGCTGCCATATAACTTAAGATGACTGCTAAAAGTGTCAAGATCGTGGCTCTAAGTCCCTTCCGGCAACTAGTATGGACTATTGGGCATACATCAAGGACTCTAAGGCTGCCATATGAATTAAGATGACTGCTACAGGTCTCAAGATAGTGGCTCTAAGTCACTAACGGAAGCTAGATTGGACTATTGGGCATACATCAAGGACTCTAAGGCTGCCATATGACTTAAGATGGCTGCTAGAAGTCTCAAAGAACGGCTCTAAGTCACTAACGGAAGCTAGACTGGACTATTGGCCATCGATCAAGGACTCTAAGGCTGCCATATAACTTACGATGACTGCTAAAAGTCTCAAGATCGTGGCTCTAAGTCCCTTCCGGCAACTAGTATGAACTATTGGGCATACATCAAGGACTCTAAGGGTGCCATATGACTTAAGATGGCTGCTTGAAGTCTCAAAAAAACTGCTCTAAGTCACTACCGGAAACTAGATTAGACTATTGGCCATCGATCAAGGACTCTAAAGCTGCCATATGACTTAAGGTGACTGTTAAAAGTCTCAAGATCGTGGCTTGGGCATACATCAAGGACTCTAAGGCTGCCATATGACTTAAGATGATTGTTAAGAGTCTCAAGATCGTATCTCTAAGTCACTAACTGAAGCTAAATTGGACTAGTGGGCATCTATCAAAGGCCTAAGGCCGCCATATGACTTAAGATGACTGCTACAAGTCTCATCGAGCCGGCTGTAAGTCACTTCCGAAAGCAAGATTGGACTATTGGGCATACATCAAGGACTCTAAGGCTGCCATATGACTTAAGATGGCTGCTAGAAGTCTCAAAGAACGGCTCTAAGTCACTAACGGAAGCTAGACTGGACTATTGGCCATCGATCAAGGACTCTAAGGCTGCCATATGACTTAAGATGACTGCTTAAAGTGTCAAGATCGTGGCTCTAAGTCCCTTCCGGCAACTAGAGTGGACTATTGGGCATACATCAAGGACTCTAAGGCTGCCATATGACTTAAGATGGCTGCTAGAAGTCTCAAAGAACGGCTCTAAGTCACTAACGGAAGCTAGACTGGACTATTGGCCATCGATCAAGGACTCTAAAGCTGCCATATAACTTAAGATGACTGCTAAAAGTCTCAAGATCGTGGCTCTAAGTCCCTTCCGGCAACTAGTATGGACTATTGGGCATACATCAAGGACTCTAAGGCTGCCATATGACTTAAGATGGCTGCTAGAAGTCTCAAAGAACGGCTCTAAGTCACTAACGGAAGCTAGACTGGACTATTGGCCATCGATCAAGGACTCTAAAGCTGCCATATGACTTAAGATGACTGCTTAAAGTGTCAAGATCGTGGCTCTAAGTCCCTTCCGGCAACTAGATTGGACTATTGGGCATACATCAAGGACTCTAAGGCTGCCATATGACTTAAGATGGCTGCTAGAAGTCTCAAAGAACGGCTCTAAGTCACTAACGGAAGCTAGACTGGACTACAGGGCATCTATCAAGGACTCTAAGGCCGCCATATGACTAAAGATGACTGGCCATCGATCAAGGACTCTAAGGCTGCAATATAACTTAAGATGACTGCTAAAAGTGTCAAAATCGTGGCTCTAAGTCCCTTCCGGCAACTAGTATGAACTATTGGGCATACATCAAGGACTCTAGGGCTACCATATGACTTAAGATGACTGCTACAAGTCTCATCGAGCCGGCTTTAAGTCACTTCCAAAAGCTAGATTGGACTATTGGGCATCTATCAAGGACTCTAAGGCTGCCATATGACTTAAGATGGCTGCTAGAAGTCTCAAAGAACGGCTCTAAGTCACTAACGGAAGCTAGACTGGACTATTGGCCATCGATCAAGGACTCTAAGGCTGCCATATAACTTAAGATGACTGCTAAAAGTGTCAAGATCGTGGCTCTAAGTCCCTTCCGGCAACTAGATTGGACTATTGGGCATACATCAAGGACTCTAAGGCTGCCATATGACTTAAGATGGCTGCTAGAAGTCTCAAAGAACGGCTCTAAGTCACTAACGGAAGCTAGACTGGACTATTGGCCATCGATCAAGGACTCTAAAGCTGCCATATAACTAAAGATGACTGCTAAAAGTGTCAAGATCGTGGCTCTAAGTCCCTTCCGGCAACTAGATTGGACTATTGGGCATCTATCAAGGACTCTAAGGCTGCCATATGACTTAAGATGGCTGCTAGAAGTCTCAAAGAACGGCTCTAAGTCACTAACGGAAGCTAGACTGGACTATTGGCCATCGATCAAGGACTCTAAAGCTGCCATATAACTAAAGATGACTGCTAAAAGTGTCAAGATCGTGGCTCTAAGTCCCTTCCGGCAACTAGATTGGACTATTGGGCATATATCAAGGACTCTAAGGCCGCCATATGACTTAAGATGGCTGCTAGAAGTCTCAAAGAACGGCTCTAAGTCACTAACGGAATCTAGACTGGACTATTGGCCATCGATCAAGGACTCTAAGGCTGCAATATAACTTAAGATGACTGCTAAAAGTGTCAAAATCGTGGCTCTAAGTCCCTTCCGGCAACTAGTATGGACTATTGGGCATACATCAAGGACTCTAAGGCTGCCATATGACTTAAGATGACTGCTACAAGTCTCATCGAGCCGGCTTTAAGTCACTTCCAAAAGCTAGATTGGACTATTGGGCATCTATCAAGGACTCTAAGGCTGCCATATGACTTAAGATGGCTGCTAGAAGTCTCAAAGAACGGCTCTAAGTCACTAACGGAAGCTAGACTGGACTATTGGCCATCGATCAAGGACTCTAAGGCTGCAATATAACTTAAGATGACTGCTAAAAGTGTCAAAATCGTGGCTCTAAGTCCCTTCCGGCAACTAGATTGGACTATTGGGCATCTATCAAGGACTCTAAGGCTGCCATATGACTTAAGATGGCTGCTAGAAGTCTCAAAGAACGGCTCTAAGTCACTAACGGAAGCTAGACTGGACTATTGGCCATCGATCAAGGACTCTAAAGCTGCCATATAACTTAAGATGACTGCTAAAAGTGTCAAGATCGTGGCTCTAAGTCCCTTCCGGCAACTAGATTGGACTATTGGGCATACATCAAGGACTCTAAGGCTGCCATATGACTTAAGATGGCTGCTAGAAGTCTCAAAGAACGGCTCTAAGTCACTAACGGAAGCTAGACTGGACTATTGGGCATACATCAAGGACTCTAAGGCGCCATATGACTTAATGACTGGCCATCGATCAAGGACTCTAAGGCTGCAATATAACTTAAGATGACTGCTAAAAGTGTCAAAATCGTGGCTCTAAGTCCCTTCCGGCAACTAGTATGGACTATTGGGCATACATCAAGGACTCTAAGGCTGCCATATGACTTAAGATGACTGCTACAAGTCTCATCGAGCCGGCTTTAAGTCACTTCCAAAAGCTAGATTGGACTACTGGGCATCTATCAAGGACTCTAAGGCTGCCATATGACTTAAGACGGCTGCTAGAAGTCTCAAAAGAACGGCTCTAAGTCACTAACGGAAGCTAGACTGGACTATTGGCCATCGATCAAGGACTCTAAGGCTGCAATATAACTTAAGATGACTGCTAAAAGTGTCAAAATCGTGGCTCTAAGTCCCTTCCGGCAACTAGTATGGACTATTGCGCATACATCAAGGACTCTAAGGCCGCCATATGACTTAAGATGGCTGCTAGAAGTCTCAAAGAACGGCTCTAAGTCACTAACGGAAGCTAGACTGGACTATTGGCCATCGATCAAGGACTCTAAGGCTGCCATATAACTTAAGATGACTGCTAAAAGTGTCAAAATCGTGGCTCTAAGTCCCTTCCGGCAACTAGATTGGACTATTGGGCATACATCAAGGACTCTAAGGCTGCCATATGACTTAAGATGGCTGCTAGAAGTCTCAAAGAGCGGCTCTAAGTCACTAACGGAAGCTAGATTGGACTATTGGCCATCGATCAAGGACTCTAAGGCTGCAATATAACTTAAGATGACTGCTAAAAGTGTCAAAATCGTGGCTCTAAGTCCCTTCCGGCAACTAGTATGGACTATTGCGCATACATCAAGGACTCTAAGGCCGCCATATGACTTAAGATGGCTGCTAGAAGTCTCAAAGAACGGCTCTAAGTCACTAACGGAAGCTAGACTGGACTATTGGCCATCGATCAAGGACTCTAAAGCTGCCATATGACTTAAGATGACTGCTAAAAGTCTCAAGATCGTGGCTCTAAGTCACTAACTGAAGCTAGATTGGACTATTGGGCATCCATCAAGGACTCTAAGGCTGCCATATGACTTAAGATGGCTGCTAGAAGTCTCAAAGAACGGCTCTAAGTCACTAACGGAAGCTAGACTGGACTATTGGCCATCGATCAAGGACTCTAAAGCTGCCATATGACTTAAGATGACTGCTAAAAGTCTCAAGATCGTGGCTCTAAATTTCTAACTGAAGCTAGATTGGACTATTGGGCATACATCACGGACTCTAAGGCTGCCATATGACTTAAGATGACTGCTAAAAGTCTCAAAGATCGTGCTCTAAGTCACTAACTGAAGCTAGATTGGACTATTGGGCATCTATCAAGGACTCTAAGGCTGCCATATGACTTAAGATGACTGCTACAAGTCTCATCGAGCCGGCTCTAAGTCACTTCCGAAAGCTAGATTGGACTATTGGGCATACATCAAGGACTCTAAGGCTGCCATATGACTTAAGATGGCTGCTAGAAGTCTCAAAAGAACGGCTCTAAGTCACTAACGGAAGCTAGACTGGACTATTGGCCATCGATCAAGGACTCTAAGGCTGCCATATAACTTAAGATGACTGCTAAAAGTCTCAAGATCGTGGCTCTAAGTCCCTTCCGGCAACTAGTATGGACTATTGGGCATACATCAAGGACTCTAAGGCTGCCATATGACTTAAGATGGCTGCTAGAAGTCTCAAAGAACGGCTCTAAGTCACTAACGGAAGCTAGACTGGACTATTGGCCATCGATCAAGGACTCTAAGGCTGCCATATAACTTAAGATGACTGCTAAAAGTGTCAAGATCGTGGCTCTAAGTCCCTTCCGGCAACTAGATTGGACTATTGGGCATACATCAAGGACTCTAAGGCTGCCATATGACTTAAGATGGCTGCTAGAAGTCTCAAAGAACGGCTCTAAGTCACTAACGGAAGCTAGACTGGACTATTGGCCATCGATCAAGGACTCTAAGGCTGCCATATAACTTACGATGACTGCTAAAAGTGTCAAGATCGTGGCTCTAAGTCCCTTCCGGCAACTAGATTGGACTATTGGGCATACATCAAGGACTCTAAGGCTGCCATATGACTTAAGATGGCTGCTAGAAGTCTCAAAGAACGGCTCTAAGTCACTAACGGAAGCTAGACTGGACTATTGGCCATCGATCAAGGACTCTAAAGCTGCCATATAACTAAAGATGACTGCTTAAAATGTCAAGATCGTGGCTCTAAGTCCCTTCCGGCAACTAGATTGGACTATTGGGCATACATCAAGGGCTCTAAGGCTGCCATATGACTTAAGATGACTGGCACTATAAGGACTCTAAGGCCGCCATATGACTTAAGATGACTGCTACAAGTCTCATCGAGCCGATTTTAAGTCACTTCCGAAAGTAAGATCAAGGACTCTAAAGCTGCCATATGACTTAAGATGATTGCAACAAGTCTCAAGATAGTGGCTCTAAGTCACTAACGGAAGCTAGATTGGACTACTGGGCACCCATCAAGGACTCTAAGGCTGCCATATGACTTAAGATGGCTGCTAGAAGTCTCAAAGAACGGCTCTAAGTCACTAACGGAAGCTAGACTGGACTATTGGCCATCGATCAAGGACTCTAAGGCTGCCATATAACTTACGATGACTGCTAAAAGTGTCAAGATCGTGGCTCTAAGTCCCTTCCGGCAACTAGAATGAACTATTGGGCATACATCAAGGACTCTAAGGCTGCCATATGACTTAAGATGGCTGCTAGAAGTCTCAAAAGAACGGCTCTAAGTCACCTACAGAAGCTAACGGAAGCTAGATTGGACTATTGGCCATCGATCAAGGACTCTAAAGCTGCCATATGACTTAAGGTGACTGCTAAAAGTCTCAAGATCGTGGCTCTAAGTCACCAACTGAAGCTAGATTGGACTACTGGGCATCTATCAAGGACTCTAAGGCTGCCATATGACTTAAGATGGCTGCTAGAAGTCTCAAAGAACGGCTCTAAGTCACTAACGGAAGCTAGACTGGACTATTGGCCATCGATCAAGGACTCTAAGGCTGCCATATAACTTACGATGACTGCTACAAGTCTCATCGAGACGGCTTTAAGTCACTTCCAGAAGCTAGATTGGACTATTGGGCATACATCAAGGACTCTAAGGCTGACATATGACTTAAGATGGCTGCTAGAAGTCTCAAAAGAACGGCTCTAAGTCACTAACGGAAGCTAGATTAGACTATTGGCCATCGATCAAGGACTCTAAAGCTGCCATATGACTTAAGGTGACTGCTAAAAGTCTCAAGATCGTGGCTCTAAGTCCCTTCCGGCAACTAGTATGAACTTTAGGGCATACATCAAGGACTCTAAGGCTGCCATATGACTTAAGATGACTGCTACAAGTCTCATCGAGCCGGCTTTAAGTCACTTCCAAAAGCTAGATTGGACTATTGGGCATACATCAAGGACTCTAAGGCTGACATATGACTTAAGATGGCTGCTAGAAGTCTCAAAAGAACGGCTCTAAGTCACTAACGGAAGCTAGACTGGACTATTGGCCATCGATCAAGGACTCTAAGGCTGCCATATAACTTACGATGACTGCTAAAAGTGTCAAGATCGTGGCTCTAAGTCCCTTCCGGCAACTAGAATGAACTATTGGGCATACATCAAGGACTCTAAGGCTGCCATATGACTTAAGATGGCTGCTAGAAGTCTCAAAAGAACGGCTCTAAGTCACTAACGGAAGCTAGACTGGACTATTGGCCATCGATCAAGGACTCTAAAGCTGCCATATGACTTAAGATGACTGCTAAAAGTCTCAAGATCGTGGCTCTAAGTCCCTTCCGGCAACTAGTATGAACTTTAGGGCATACATCAAGGACTCTAAGGCTGCCATATGACTTAAGATGACTGCTACAAGTCTCATCGAGCCGGCTTTAAGTCACTTCCAAAAGCTAGATTGGACTATTGGGCATACATCAAGGACTCTAAGGCTGCCATATGACTTAAGATGGCTGCTAGAAGTCTCAAAAGAACGGCTCTAAGTCACTAACGGAAGCTAGACTGGACTATTGGCCATCGATCAAGGACTCTAAGGCTGCCATATAACTTACGATGACTGCTAAAAGTGTCAAGATCGTGGCTCTAAGTCCCTTCCGGCAACTAGAATGAACTATTGGGCATACATCAAGGACTCTAAGGCTGCCATATGACTTAAGATGGCTGCTAGAAGTCTCAAAAGAACGGCTCTAAGTCACTAACGGAAACTAGATTAGACTATTGGCCATCGATCAAGGACTCTAAAGCTGCCATATGACTTAAGGTGACTGCTAAAAGTCTCAAGATCGTGGCTCTAAGTCACCAACTGAAGCTAGATTGGACTACTGGCCATCTATCAAGGACTTTAAGGCTGCCATATGACTTAAGATGGCTGCTAGAAGTCTCAAAGAACGGCTCTAAGTCACTAACGGAAGCTAGACTGGACTATTGGCCATCGATCAAGGACTCTAAGGCTGCCATATAACTTACGATGACTGCTAAAAGTCTCACAGATCGTGGCTTTAAGTCACTTCCGGAAGCTAGATTAGACTATTGGGCATACATCAAGGACTCTAAGGCTGCCATATGACTTAAGATGGCTGCTAGAAGTCTCAAAAGAACGGCTCTAAGTCACTAACGGAAGCTAGATTAGACTATTGGCCATCGATCAAGGACTCTAAAGCTGCCATATGACTTAAGGTGACTGCTAAAAGTCTCAAGATCGTGGCTCTAAGTCCCTTCCGGCAACTAGTATGAACTTTTGGGCATACATCAAGGACTCTAAGGCTGCCATATGACTTAAGATGACTGCTACAAGTCTCATCGAGCCGGCTTTAAGTCACTTCCAAAAGCTAGATTGGACTATTGGGCATACATCAAGGACTCTAAGGCTGACATATGACTTAAGATGGCTGCTAGAAGTCTCAAAAGAACGGCTCTAAGTCACTAACGGAAGCTAGACTGGACTATTGGCCATCGATCAAGGACTCTACGGCTGCCATATAACTTACGATGACTGCTAAAAGTCTCAAGATCGTGGCTCTAAGTCCCTTCCGGCAACTAGAATGAACTATTGGGCATACATCAAGGACTCTAAGGCTGCCATATGACTTAAGATGGCTGCTAGAAGTCTCAAAAGAACGGCTCTAAGTCACTAACGGAAACTAGATTAGACTATTGGCCATCGATCAAGGACTCTAAAGCTGCCATATGACTTAAGGTGACTGCTAAAAGTCTCAAGATCGTGGCTCTAAGTCACCAACTGAAGCTAGATTGGACTACTGGGCATCTATCAAGGACTTTAAGGCTGCCATATGACTTAAGATGGCTGCTAAAAGTCTCAAAGAACGGCTCTAAGTCACTAACGGAAGCTAGACTGGACTATTGGCCATCGATCAAGGACTCTACGGCTGCCATATAACTTACGATGACTGTTACAAGTCTCATCGAGATGGCTTTAAGTCACTTCCAGAAGCTAGATTAGACTATTGGCCATCGATCAAGGACTCTAAGGCTGCCATATGACTTAAGATGGCTGCTAGAAGTCTCAAAGAACGGCTCTAAGTCACTAACGGAAGCTAGACTGGACTATTGGCCATCGATCAAGGACTCTAAGGCTGCCATATAACTTACGATGACTGCTAAAAGTGTCAAGATCGTGGCTCTAAGTCCCTTCCGGCAACTAGTATGAACTATTGGGCATACATCAAGGACTCTAAGGCTGCCATATGACTTAAGATGGCTGCTAGAAGTCTCAAAAGAACGGCTCTAAGTCACTACCGGAAACTAGATTAGACTATTGGCCATCGATCAAGGACTCTAAGGCTGCCATATGACTTAAGGTGACTGCTAAAAGTCTCAAGATCGTGGCTCTAAGTCACCAACTGAAGCTAGATTGGACTACTGGGCATCTATCAAGGACTTTAAGGCTGCCATATGACTTAAGACGGCTGCTAGAAGTCTCAAAGAACGGCTCTAAGTCACTAACGGAAGCTAGACTGGACTATTGGCCATCGATCAAGGACTCTAAGGCTGCCATATAACTTACGATGACTGCTACAAGTCTCATCGAGACGGCTTTAAGTCACTTCCAGAAGCTAGATTAGACTATTGGCCATCGATCAAGGACTCTTAAGCTGCCATATGACTTAAGGTGACTGCTAAAAGTCTCAAGATCGTGGCTCTAAGTCCCTTCCGGCAACTAGTATGAACTATTGGGCATACATCAAGGATTCTAAGGCTGCCATATGACTTAAGATGGCTGCTAGAAGTCTCAAAGAACGGCTCTAAGTCACTAACGGAAGCTAGACTGGACTATTGGCCATCGATCAAGGACTCTAAGGCTGCCATATGACTTAAGGTGACTGCTAAAAGTCTCAAGATCGTGGCTCTAAGTCCCTTCCGGCAACTAGGGCATACATCAAGGACTCTAAGGCTGCCATATGACTTAAGATGACTGCTACAAGTCTCATCGAGCCGGCTTTAAGTCACTTCCAAAAGCTAGATTGGACTATTGGGCATCCATCAAGGACTCTAAGGCTGCCATATGACTTAAGACGGCTGCTAGAAGTCTCAAAAGAACGGCTCTAAGTCACTAACGGAAGCTAGACTGGACTATTGGCCATCGATCAAGGACTCTAAGGCTGCCATATAACTTACGATGACTGCTAAAAGTCTCAAGATCGTGGCTCTAAGTCCCTTCCGGCAACTAGTATGAACTTTTGGGCATACATCAAGGACTCTAAGGCTGCCATATGACTTAAGATGACTGCTACAAGTCTCATCGAGCCGGCTTTAAGTCACTTCCAAAAGCTAGATTGGACTATTGGGCATACATCAATGACTCTAAGGCTGACATATGACTTAAGATGGCTGCTAGAAGTCTCAAGATCGTGGCTCTAAGTCCCTTCCGGCAACTAGAATGAACTATTGGGCATACATCAAGGACTCTAAGGCTGACATATGACTTAAGATGGCTGCTAGAAGTCTCAAAGAACGGCTCTAAGTCACTAACGGAAGCTAGATTAGACTATTGGCCATCGATCAAGGACTCTAAAGCTGCCATATGACTTAAGGTGACTGCTAAAAGTCTCAAGATCGTGGCTCTAAGTCACCAACTGAAGCTAGATTGGACTACTGGGCATCTATCAAGGACTTTAAGGCTGCCATATGACTTAAGATGGCTGCTAGAAGTCTCAAAGAACGGCTCTAAGTCACTAACGGAAGCTAGACTGGACTATTGGCCATCGATCAAGGACTCTAAGGCTGACATATAACTTACGATGACTGCTAAAAGTCTCATCGAGATTGGCTCTAAGTCACTTCCGGAAGCTAGATTAGACTATTGGGCATACATCAAGGACTCTTAGGCTGCCATATGACTTAAGATGGCTGCTAGAAGTCTCAAAGAACGGCTCTAAGTCACTAACGGAAGCTAGACTGTACTATTGGCCTTCGATCAAGGACTCTAAGGCTGCCATATGACTTAAGGTGACTGCTAAAAGTCTCAAGATCGTGGCTCTAAGTCCCTTCCGGCAACTAGTATGAACTTTAGGGCATACATCAAGGACTCTAAGGCTGCCATATGACTAAAGATGGCTGCTAGAAGTCTCAAAAGAACGGCTCTAAGTCACTAACGGAAACTAGATTAGACTATTGGCCATCGATCAAGGACTCTAAGGCTGCCATATAACTTAAGATGACTGCTAAAAGTCTCAAGATCGTGGCTCTAAGTCACCAACTGAAGCTAGATTGGACTACTGGCCATCTATCAAGGACTTTAAGGCTGCCATATGACTTAAGATGGCTGCTAAAAGTCTCAAAGAACGGCTCTAAGTCACTACCGGAAACTAGATTAGACTATTGGCCATCGATCAAGGACTCTAAGGCTGCCATATAACTTACGATGACTGCTACAAGTCTCATCGAGCCGGCTTTAAGTCACTTCCAAAAGCTAGATTGGACTATTGGGCATACATCAAGGACTCTAAGGCTGCCATATGACTTAAGATGGCTGCTAGAAGTCTCAAAGAACGGCTCTAAGTCACTAACGGAAGCTAGACTGTACTATTGGCCTTCGATCAAGGACTCTAAGGCTGCCATATAACTTACGATGACTGCTAAAAGTCTCAAGATCGTGGCTCTAAGTCCCTTCCGGCAACTAGTATGAACTATTGGGCATACATCAAGGACTCTAAGGCTGCCATATGACTTAAGATGGCTGCTAGAAGTCTCAAAAGAACGGCTCTAAGTCACTAACGGAAGCTAGATTAGACTATTGGCCATCGATCAAGGACTCTAAGGCTGCCATATAACTTACGATGACTGCTAAAAGTCTCAAGATCGTGGCTCTAAGTCCCTTCCGGCAACTAGTATGAACTTTAGGGCATACATCAAGGACTCTAAGGCTGCCATATGACTTAAGATGGCTGCTAGAAGTCTCAAAGAACGGCTCTAAGTCACTAACGGAAGCTAGACTGGACTATTGGCCATCGATCAAGGACTCTAAGGCTGCCATATAACTTACGATGACTGCTAAAAGTCTCAAGATCGTGGCTCTAAGTCCCTTCCGGCAACTAGAATGAACTATTGGGCATACATCAAGGACTCTAAGGCTGCCATATGACTTAAGATGGCTGCTAGAAGTCTCAAAGAACGGCTCTAAGTCACTAACGGAAGCTAGACTGGACTATTGGCCATCGATCAAGGACTCTAAGGCTGCCATATAACTTACGATGACTGCTAAAAGTCTCAAGATCGTGGCTCTAAGTCCCTTCCGGCAACTAGAATGAACTATTGGGCATACATCAAGGACTCTAAGGCTGCCATATGACTTAAGATGGCTGCTAGAAGTCTCAAAGAACGGCTCTAAGTCACTAACGGAAGCTAGACTGGACTATTGGCCATCGATCAAGGACTCTAAGGCTGCCATATAACTTACGATGACTGCTAAAAGTGTCAAGATCGTGGCTCTAAGTCCCTTCCGGCAACTAGTATGAACTATTGGGCATACATCAAGGACTCTAAGGCTGCCATATGACTTAAGATGGCTGCTAGAAGTCTTAAAAGAACGGCTCTAAGTCACTACCGGAAACTAGATTAGACTATTGGCCATCGATCAAGGACTCTAAAGCTGCCATATGACTTAAGGTGACTGCTAAAAGTCTCAAGATCGTGGCTCTAAGTTACCAACTGAAGCTAGACTGGACTATTGGCCATCGATCAAGGACTCTTAAGCTGCCATATGACTTAAGGTGACTGCTAAAAGTCTCAAAGAACGGCTCTAAGTCACTAACGGAAGCTAGACTGGACTATTGGCCATCGATCAAGGACTCTAAGGCTGCCATATGACTTAAGATGACTGCTACAAGTCTCATCGAGATCGGCTTTAAGTCACTTCCAGAAGCTAGATTAGACTATTGGGCATACATCAAGGATTCTAAGGCTGCCATATGACTTAAGATGGCTGCTAGAAGTCTTAAAAGAACGGCTCTAAGTCACTACCGGAAGCTAGATTAGACTATTGGCCATCGATCAAGGACTCTAAAGCTGCCATATGACTTAAGGTGACTGCTAAAAGTCTCAAGATCGTGGCTCTAAGTCCCTTCTGGCAACTAGTATGAACTTTACGGCATACATCAAGGACTCTAAGGCTGCCATATGACTTAAGATGACTGCTACAAGTCTCATCGAGCCGGCTTTAAGTCACTTCCAAAAGCTAGATTGGACTACTGGGCATCTATCAAGGACTCTAAGGCTGCCATATGACTTAAGACGGCTGCTAGAAGTCTCAAAAGAACGGCTCTAAGTCACTAACGGAAGCTAGACTGGACTATTGGCCATCGATCAAGGACTCTACGGCTGCCATATAACTTACGATGACTGCTAAAAGTCTCAAGATCGTGGCTCTAAGTCCCTTCCGGCAACTAGTATGAACTATTGGGCATACATCAAGGACTCTAAGGCTGCCATATGACTTAAGATGGCTGCTAGAAGTCTCAAAAGAACGGCTCTAAGTCACTACCGGAAGCTAGATTAGACTATTGGCCATCGATCAAGGACTCTAAGGCTGCCATATAACTTACGATGACTGCTAAAAGTCTCAAGATCGTGGCTCTAAGTCCCTTCCGGCAACTAGTATGAACTATTGGGCATACATCAAGGACTCTAAGGCTGCCATATGACTTAAGATGGCTGCTAGAAGTCTCAAAGAACGGCTCTAAGTCACTAACGGAAGCTAGACTGGACTATTGGCCATCGATCAAGGACTCTACGGCTGCCATATAACTTACGATGACTGTTACAAGTCTCGTCGAGCCGGCTTTAAGTCACTTCCAAAAGCTAGATTGGACTATTGGGCATACATCAATGACTCTAAGGCTGCCATATGACTTAAGATGGCTGCTAGAAGTCTCAAAAGAACGGCTCTAAGTCACTAACGGAAGCTAGACTGTACTATTGGCCATCGATCAAGGACTCTAAGGCTGCCATATAACTTACGATGACTGCTAAAAGTCTCAAGATCGTGGCTCTAAGTCCCTTCCGGCAACTAGTATGAACTATTGGGCATACATCAAGGACTCTAAGGCTGCCATATGACTTAAGATGGCTGCTAGAAGTCTCAAAAGAACGGCTCTAAGTCACTAACGGAAACTAGATTAGACTATTGGCCATCGATCAAGGACTCTAAAGCTGCCATATGACTTAAGGTGACTGCTAAAAGTCTCAAGATCGTGGCTCTAAGTCACCAACTGAAGCTAGATTGGACTACTGGGCATCTATCAAGGACTTTAAGGCTGCCATATGACTTAAGATGGCTGCTAGAAGTCTCAAAGAACGGCTCTAAGTCACTAACGGAAGCTAGACTGGACTATTGGCCATCGATCAAGGACTCTAAGGCTGCCATATAACTTACGATGACTGCTACAAGTCTCATCGAGACGGCTTTAAGTCACTTCCAGAAGCTAGATTAGACTATTGGCCATCGATCAAGGACTCTAAAGCTGCCATATGACTTAAGGTGACTGCTAAAAGTCTCAAGATCGTGGCTCTAAGTCCCTTCCGGCAACTAGTATGAACTATTGGGCATACATCAAGGATTCTAAGGCTGCCATATGACTTAAGATGGCTGCTAGAAGTCTCAAAAGAACGGCTCTAAGTCACTAACGGAAACTAGATTAGACTATTGGCCATCGATCAAGGACTCTAAAGCTGCCATATGACTTAAGGTGACTGCTAAAAGTCTCAAGATCGTGGCTCTAAGTCACCAACTGAAGCTAGATTGGACTACTGGCCATCTATCAAGGACTTTAAGGCTGCCATATGACTTAAGATGGCTGCTAAAAGTCTCAAAGAACGGCTCTAAGTCACTAACGGAAGCTAGACTGGACTATTGGCCATCGATCAAGGACTCTAAGGCTGCCATATAACTTACGATGACTGCTAAAAGTCTCAAAATCGAGCGGCTCTAAGTCACTTCCAAAAGCTAGATTGGACTATTGGGCATACATCAAGGACTCTAAGGCTGCCATATGACTTAAGATGGCTGCTAGAAGTCTCAAAGAACGGCTCTAAGTCACTAACGGAAGCTAGACTGTACTATTGGACTTCGATCAAGGACTCTAAGGCTGCCATATAACTTACGATGACTGCTAAAAGTCTCAAGATCGTGGCTCTAAGTCCCTTCTGGCAACTAGTATGAACTTTACGGCATACATCAATGACTCTAAGGCTGACATATGACTTAAGATGGCTGCTAGAAGTCTCAACGAACGGCTCTAAGTCACTAACGGAAGCTAGACTGGACTATTGGCCATCGATCAAGGACTCTAAGGCTGCCATATAACTTACGATGACTGCTAAAAGTCTCAAGATCGTGGCTCTAAGTCCCTTCCGGCAACTAGAATGAACTATTGGGCATACATCAAGGACTCTAAGGCTGCCATATGACTTAAGATGGCTGCTAGAAGTCTCAAAAGAACGGCTCTAAGTCACTACCGGAAACTAGATTAGACTATTGGCCATCGATCAAGGACTCTAAGGCTGCCATATGACTTAAGGTGACTGCTAAAAGTCTCAAGATCGTGGCTCTAAGTCACCAACTGAAGCTAGATTGGACTACTGGCCATCTATCAAGGACTCTAAGGCTGCCATATAACTTACGATGACTGCTAAAAGTGTCAAGATCGTGGCTCTAAGTCCCTTCCGGCAACTAGAATGAACTATTGGGCATACATCAAGGACTCTAAGGCTGCCATATGACTTAAGATGACTGCTACAAGTCTCATCGAGACGGCTTTAAGTCACTTCCAGAAGCTAGATTGGACTATTGGGCATACATCAAGGACTCTAAGGCTGACATATGACTTAAGATGGCTGCTAGAAGTCTCAAAAGAACGGCTCTAAGTCACTACCGGAAACTAGATTAGACTATTGGCCATCGATCAAGGACTCTAAAGCTGCCATATGACTTAAGGTGACTGCTAAAAGTCTCAAGATCGTGGCTCTAAGTCCCTTCCGGCAACTAGTATGAACTATTGGGCATACATCAAGGACTCTAAGGCTGCCATATGACTTAAGATGACTGCTACAAGTCTCATCGAGCCGGCTTTAAGTCACTTCCAAAAGCTAGATTGGACTATTGGGCATACATCAAGGACTCTAAGGCTGACATATGACTTAAGATGGCTGCTAGAAGTCTCAAAGAACGGCTCTAAGTCACTAACGGAAGCTAGACTGGACTATTGGCCATCGATCAAGGACTCTAAGGCTGCCATATAACTTACGATGACTGCTAAAAGTCTCAAGATCGTGGCTCTAAGTCCCTTCCGGCAACTAGAATGAACTATTGGGCATACATCAAGGACTCTAAGGCTGCCATATGACTTAAGATGGCTGCTAGAAGTCTCAAAAGAACGGCTCTAAGTCACTTTTAACGGAAGCTAGATTGGACTATTGGGCATCTATCAAGGACTCTAAGGCTGCCATATGACTTAAGATGGCTGCTAGAAGTCTCAAAGAACGGGCTCTAAGTCACTAACGGAAGCTAGACTGGACTATTGGCCATCGATCAAGGACTCTAAGGCTGCCATATAACTTACGATGACTGCTACAAGTCTCATCGAGCCGGCTTTAAGTCACTTCCAGAAGCTAGATTGGACTATTGGGCATACATCAAGGACTCTAAGGCTTACATAGGACTTAAGATGGCTGCTAGAAGTCTTAAAAGAACGGCTCTAAGTCACTACCGGAAACTAGATTAGACTATTGGCCATCGATCAAGGACTCTAAAGCTGCCATATGACTTAAGGTGACTGCTAAAAGTCTCAAGATCGTGGCTCTAAGTCCCTTCCGGCAACTAGTATGAACTTTAGGGCATACATCAAGGACTCTAAGGCTGCCATATGACTTAAGATGACTGCTACAAGTCTCATCGAGCCGGCTTTAAGTCACTTCCAAAAGCTAGATTGGACTATTGGGCATACATCAAGGACTCTAAGGCTGACATATGACTTAAGATGGCTGCTAGAAGTCTCAAAGAACGGCTCTAAGTCACTAACGGAAGCTAGACTGGACTATTGGCCATCGATCAAGGACTCTAAGGCTGCCATATAACTTACGATGACTGCTAAAAGTGTCAAGATCGTGGCTCTAAGTCCCTTCCGGCAACTAGAATGAACTATTGGGCATACATCAAGGACTCTAAGGCTGCCATATGACTAAAGATGGCTGCTAGAAGTCTCAAAAGAACGGCTCTAAGTCACTAACGGAAACTAGATTAGACTATTGGCCATCGATCAAGGACTCTAAAGCTGCCATATGACTTAAGGTGACTGCTAAAAGTCTCAAGATCGTGGCTCTAAGTCACCAACTGAAGCTAGATTGGACTACTGGCCATCTATCAAGGACTTTAAGGCTGCCATATGACTTAAGACGGCTGCTAGAAGTCTCAAAGAACGGCTCTAAGTCACTAACGGAAGCTAGACTGGACTATTGGCCATCGATCAAGGACTCTAAGGCTGCCATATAACTTACGATGACTGCTAAAAGTGTCAAGATCGTGGCTCTAAGTCCCTTCCGGCAACTAGAATGAACTATTGGGCATACATCAAGGACTCTAAGGCTGCCATATGACTAAAGATGGCTGCTAGAAGTCTCAAAAGAACGGCTCTAAGTCACTAACGGAAACTAGATTAGACTATTGGCCATCGATCAAGGACACTAAAGCTGCCATATGACTTAAGGTGACTGCTAAAAGTCTCAAGATCGTGGCTCTAAGTCCCTTCCGGCAACTAGTATGAACTATTGGGCATACATCAAGGACTCTACGGCTGCCATATAACTTACGATGACTGCTACAAGTCTCATCGAGATGGCTTTAAGTCACTTTCAGAAGCTAGATTAGACTATTGGGCATACATCAAAAACTCTAAGGCTTACATAGGACTTAAGATGGCTGCTAGAAGTCTCAAAAGAACGGCTCTAAGTCACTACCGGAAACTAGATTAGACTATTGGCCATCGATCAAGGACTCTAAAGCTGCCATATGACTTAAGGTGACTGCTAAAAGTCTCAAGATCGTGGCTCTAAGTCCCTTCCGGCAACTAGTATGAACTATTGGGCATACATCAAGGACTCTAAGGCTGCCATATAACTTACGATGACTGCTACAAGTCTCATCGAGATGGCTTTAAGTCACTTCCAGAAGCTAGATTAGACTATTGGGCATACATCAAGGACTCTAAGGCTGCCATATGACTTAAGATGGCTGCTAGAAGTCTCAAAAGAACGGCTCTAAGTCACTACCGGAAACTAGATTAGACTATTGGCCATCGATCAAGGACTCTAAAGCTGCCATATGACTTAAGGTGACTGCTAAAAGTCTCAAGATCGTGGCTCTAAGTCCCTTCCGGCAACTAGTATGAACTTTAGGGCATACATCAAGGACTCTAAGGCTGCCATATGACTTAAGATGACTGCTACAAGTCTCATCGAGCCGGCTTTAAGTCACTTCCAGAAGCTAGATTGGACTATTGGGCATACATCAAGGACTCTAAGGCTGCCATATGACTTAAGATGGCTGCTAGAAGTCTCAAAGAACGGCTCTAAGTCACTAACGGAAGCTAGACTGGACTATTGGCCATCGATCAAGGACTCTAAGGCTGCCATATAACTTACGATGACTGCTAAAAGTCTCAAGATCGTGGCTCTAAGTCCCTTCCGGCAACTAGAATGAACTATTGGGCATACATCAAGGACTCTAAGGCTGCCATATGACTAAAGATGGCTGCTAGAAGTCTCAAAAGAACGGCTCTAAGTCACTAACGGAAACTAGATTAGACTATTGGCCATTGATCAAGGACTCTAAAGTTGCCATATGACTTAAGGTGACTGCTAAAAGTCTCAAGATCGTGGCTCTAAGTCACCAACTGAAGCTAGATTGGACTACTGGGCATCTATCAAGGACTTTAAGGCTGCCATATGACTTAAGATGGCTGCTAGAAGTCTCAAAGAACGGCTCTAAGTCACTAACGGAAGCTAGACTGGACTATTGGCCATCGATCAAGGACTCTACGGCTTTAAGTCACTCCCATCGAGGCGGCTTTAAGTCACTTCCAGAAGCTAGATTAGACTATTGGGCATACATCAAGGACTCTAAAGCTTACATAGGACTTAAGATGGCTGCTAGAAGTCTTAAAAGAACGGCTCTAAGTCACTACCGGAAACTAGATTAGACTATTGGCCATCGATCAAGGACTCTAAAGCTGCCATATGACTTAAGGTGACTGCTAAAAGTCTCAAGATCGTGGCTCTAAGTCCCTTCCGGCAACTAGTATGAACTTTAGGGCATACATCAAGGACTCTAAGGCTGCCATATGACTTAACCCTCTCATGCCCGAATTAAAATGGGCGGGGCTAAAATTTTTTGAGGAGACATATAAGCTAGAGTTGACCTCAATATCAACTGAAAAAAATTTCAATGTCCTAGATGTCCTGGTTCAAGAGCTACAGGATGTTGCGTATATACAACATTGGGTAATTGTGATATTTATTTTTAAAGTCAAGTTGATTTTTTTTCAAATGCGTTTATTAATATTTATGTATGATAGGACACGAAACCATTTTTTTGGATTGGAGCACAAATGCACATTACATTTGCTGCATTTACAGCTTGGAAATCCATTACTGCATACTCTATATCTTCCTCTTGTTCCCCATTTTATCCAATGATTATAACCATCAAGTCGTAGAGATTTTGCTGGGTCTTCAACATAAGCTCTTTTATAGGGGTTTGATTCAGAGCCCGGTAATGACGGAGCTGGTGATGATGGAGCTGGTGATGATGGAGCTGGTGATGTTGGAGCTGGTGATGTTGGAGCTGGTGATGTGGGGGATGAATTCATTGTCAAAAGGAGTGATGATGGACGACCTCTCTTTTTGGCGACAATTGTAGTTTGACTTGCGTTCAAAAGCTCGGAAGCAACATCCAATTGAAAATTTATGAGCGGCATATGCTTCAAATCGCCGTTTCTATGTGTTATGTCTCTACGGTATAACCAACTATTTACTAAACTTGAATTTATGCACCAATATACTATGCGGATGTACCATTTATTTGAGCGGTGGTTGATTTTGTACAATTCAAGCAGCATGTCCGCAAGATCAACACCTCCCATGTGTTTGTTGTAACATTCAACTATACCTGGACGAGGTATAGTTATAAACTTTTTCTTTGCGGCACCATCTGTTGCATTCACTCATGGGGTTCTTACCGGCACAATTTAAAACTAATTGTACGCTCTTATTATCATACCAACGACAAGCAATCAAGTTGTGCATTGCTTCATACTTGAAATCGCTCGATCCTCGTCCTCGTTTTTGAAGGTCTTTCTCACCGATTAGAGCACAATTTTTAATCGGTTGCTTCTAATTGTACCAACGGCCAATATGCCTTTTTCTTTCAGAGCAATCATCAAGCTTATTGACGAAAACCAATTGTCAAAAAACAATTTGAAATTTTGGTTTACTGGTAAATTGGATGATAAAAATAACACGATATCTGATGAAATGCCCACTTGTGGGGCTTCATTGGAAGGTATTGTTTCAAACTATGTGGACCTAAGAAATGAATGTACTATTGTGTTATTCAGAAATGTATTCACAAATAATAAGTTACCTTTATATGCAATCATTTGCTCATCTATACTTTGAAATTCTTCTTGCGAAATTTCATTGAATTTTTTTTTTATGGCGTCCAACAAAGGGCGAACCTTATACAACTTGTCATATTCAGGTGTGCCTTCTGAGGCTGCTTAGAATTATCGTTCAAATGGAAAAACTGTTCAATTTTTTTCAAATCTTTTTCTCGGTAATGCATTTGAAACGGCCGCTAGTTTCAAATTAGTAGCCCATGCCATTCTATAAACTGGTATTTTCACAATTTTTCAATTTCAGCTTGAGTCAAACCTTTTGGGCGCATCTTAGAATTTGCATACAAAAAAAATTTATTTTTCGAAAATTACCACATTAGACCAATGTTGCATGTACGCAACACGACATTTAAAAAATTATTACAAACAAACTAAACAATATTTTTATGCGAGTTTTCTTTTTAAATACTCACTTACCTTTCTTTATTTAGTTGTTGAACTTTGTTTTAGAATGAATCAATTATTTTAATGATTTTGAACACTTTTTTAAAACCACGTTTTTTTGCACAATGAATTTGGCAACTACGTTCTCGGGAAAATAGCTTCAAACTGAACACGTGTGCAGCTAACTACCGAACAATTTGGTTTGAGCGCACTCAAGACATGCAGCTATATTTCTGCAAAAGCTTCAAACCAAAAAATTTAATATAACGGTAGTTAAGGGCTCATAAGTACAATGTTGCGTATATGCAACAGTGGGCATGAGAGGGTTAAGATGACTGCTACAAGTCTCGTCGAGCCGGCTTTAAGTCACTTCCAAAAGCTAGATTGGACTATTGGGCATACATCAATGACTCTAAGGCTGACATATGACTTAAGATGGCTGCTAGAAGTCTCAAAGAACGGCTCTAAGTCACTAACGGAAACTAGATTAGACTATTGGCCATTGATCAAGGACTCTAAAGTTGCCATATGACTTAAGGTGACTGCTAAAAGTCTCAAGATCGTGGCTCTAAGTCACAAACTGAAGCTAGATTGGACTACTGGCCATCTAACAAGGACTTTAAGGCTGCCATATGACTTAAGATGGCTGCTAGAAGTCTCAAAGAACGGCTCTAAGTCACTAACGGAAGCTAGACTGGACTATTGGCCATCGATCAAGGACTCTACGGCTGCCATATAACTTACGATGACTGCTACAAGTCTCATCGAGGCGGCTTTAAGTCAATTCCAGAAGCTAGATTAGACTATTGGGCATACATCAAGGACTCTAAAGCTTACATAGGACTTAAGATGGCTGCTAGAAGTCTTAAAAGAACGGCTCTAAGTCACTACCGGAAACTAGATTAGACTATTGGCCATCGATCAAGGACACTAAAGCTGCCATATGACTTAAGGTGACTGCTAAAAGTCTCAAGATCGTGGCTCTAAGTCCCTTCCGGCAACTAGTATGAACTTTAGGGCATACATCAAGGACTCCAAGGCTGCCATATGACTTAAGATGACTGCTAAAAGTCTCGTCGAGCCGGCTTTAAGTCACTTCCAAAAGCTAGATTGGACTATTGGGCATACATCAATGACTCTAAGGCTTCCATATGACTTAAGATGGCTGCTAGAAGTCTCAAAGAACGGCTCTAAGTCACTAACGGAAGCTAGACTAGACTAGAAGTCCCATCGATCAAGGACTCTAAGGCTGCCATATAACTTACGATGACTGCTAAAAGTGTCAAGATCGTGGCTCTAAGTCCCTTCCGGCAACTAGTATGAACTATTGGGCATACATCAAGGACTCTAAGGCTGCCATATGACTAAAGATGGCTGCTAGAAGTCTCAAAAGAACGGCTCTAAGTCACTAACGGAAACTAGATTAGACTATTGGCCATCGATCAAGGACACTAAAGCTGCCATATGACTTAAGGTGACTGCTAAAAGTCTCAAGATCGTGGCTCTAAGTCCCTTCCGGCAACTAGTATGAACTATTGGGCATACATCAAGGATTCTAAGGCTGCCATATGACTTAAGATGGCTGCTAGAAGTCTCAAAGAACGGCTCTAAGTCACTAACGGAAGCTAGACTGTACTATTGGACTTCGATCAAGGACTCTAAGGCTGACATATAACTTACGATGACTGCTAAAAGTGTCAAGATCGTGGCTCTAAGTCCCTTCCGGCAACTAGTATGAACTATTGGGCATACATCAAGGACTCTACGGCTGCCATATAACTTACGATGACTGCTACAAGTCTCATCGAGCCGGCTTTAAGTCACTTCCAAAAGCTAGATTGGACTATTGGGCATACATCAATGACTCTAAAGCTGACATATGATCAAGGACTCTAAGGCTGACATATAACTTACGATGACTGCTAAAAGTGTCAAGATCGTGGCTCTAAGTCCCTTCCGGCAACTAGTATGAACTATTGGGCATACATCAAGGACTATTGGCCATCGATCAAGGACTCTATGGCTGCCATATAACTTACGATGACTGCTAAAAGTGTCAAGATCGTGGCTCTAAGTCCCTTCCGGCAACTAGAATGAACTATTGGGCATACATCAAGGATTCTAAGGCTGCCATATGACTTAAGATGGCTGCTAGAAGTCTCAAAGAACGGCTCTAAGTCACTAACGGAAGCTAGACTGTACTATTGGACTTCGATCAAGGACTCTAAGGCTGCCATATAACTTACGATAACTGCTAAAAGTCTCAAGATCGTGGCTCTAAGTCCCTTCCGGCAACTAGTATGAACTTTAGGGCATACATCAAGGACTCTAAGGCTGCCATATGACTTAAGATGACTGCTACAAGTCTCGTCGAGCCGGCTTTAAGTCACTTCCAAAAGCTAGATTGGACTATTGGGCATACATCAATGACTCTAAGGCTGACATATGACTTAAGATGGCTGCTAGAAGTCTCAAAGAACGGCTCTAAGTCACTAACGGAAGCTAGACTGGACTATTGGCCATCGATCAAGGACTCTAAGGCTGCCATATAACTTACGATGACTGCTAAAAGTGTCAAGACCGTGGCTCTAAGTCCCTTCCGGCAACTAGAATGAACTATTGGGCATACATCAAGGACTCTAAGGCTGCCATATGACTAAAGATGGCTGCTAGAAATCTCAAAAGAACGGCTCTAAGTCACTAACGGAAACTAGATTAGACTATTGGCCATTGATCAAGGACTCTAAAGTTGCCATATGACTTAAGTTGACTGCTAAAAGTCTCAAGATCGTGGCTCTAAGTCACCAACTGAAGCTAGATTGGACTACTGGCCATCTATCAAAGACTTTAAGGCTGCCATATGACGTAAGATGGCTGCTAGAAGCCTCAAAGAACGGCTCTAAGTCACTAACGGAAGCTAGACTGTACTATTGGACTTCGATCAAGGACTCTAAGGCTGCCATATAACTTACGATAACTGCTAAAAGTCTCAAGATCGTGGCTCTAAGTCCCTTCCGGCAACTAGCATGAACTATTGGGCATACATCAAGGATTCTAAGGCTGCCATATGACTTAAGATGGCTGCTAGAAGTCTCAAAGAACGGCTCTAAGTCACTAACGGAAGCTAGACTGTACTATTGGACTTCGATCAAGGACTCTAAGGCTGCCATATAACATACGATAACTGCTAAAAGTCTCAAGATCGTGGCTCTAAGTCCCTTCCGGCAACTAGTATGAACTTTAGGGCATACATCAAAGACTCTAAGGCTGCCATATGACTTAAGATGGCTGCTAGAAGTCTCAAAGAACGGCTCTAAGTCACTAACGGAAGCTAGACTGTACTATTGGACTTCGATCAAGGACTCTAAGGCTGCCATATAACATACGATAACTGCTAAAAGTCTCAAGATCGTGGCTCTAAGTCCCTTCCGGCAACTAGTATGAACTTTAGGGCATACATCAAAGACTCTAAGGCTGCCATATGACTTAAGATGTCTGCTACAAGTCTCATCGAGCCGGCTTTAAGTCACTTCCAAAAGCTAGATTGGACTATTGGGCATACATCAATGACTCTAAGGCTGACATATGACTTAAGATGGCTGCTAGAAGTCTCAAAGAACGGCTGTAAGTCACTAACGGAAGCTAGATTAGACTATTGGCCATTGATCAAGGACTCTAAAGTTGCCATATGACTTAAGTTGACTGCTAAAACTCGCAAGATCGTGGCTCTAAGTCACCAACTGAAGCTAGATTGGACTACTGGCCATCTATCAAAGACTTTAAGGCTGCCATATGACGTAAGATGGCTGCTAGAAGTCTCAAAGAACGGCTCTAAGTCACTAACGGAAGCTAGACTGTACTATTGGACTTCGATCAAGGACTCTAAGGCTGCCATATAACTTACGATGACTGTTAAAAGATTCAAGATCGTGGCTCTAAGTCCCTTCCGGCAACTAGTATGAACTATTGGGCATACATCAAGGATTCTAAGGCTGCCATATGACTTAAGATGGCTGCTAGAAGTCTCAAAGAACGGCTCTAAGTCACTAACGGAAGCTAGACTGTACTATTGGACTTCGATCAAGGTCCCTAAGGCTGCCATATAATTTACGATGACTGCTAAAAGTCTCAAGATCGTGGCTCTAAGTCCCTTCCGGCAACTATAGTATGGACTATTGGGCATACATCAAGGACTCTACGGCTGCCATATGACTTAAGGTGACTGCTAAAAGTCTCAAGATCGTGGCTCTAAGTCACCAACAGCTGCTAGATTGGACTACTGGGCATCTATCAAGGACTTTAAGGCTGCCATATGACTTAAGACGGCTGCTAGAAGTCTCAAAGAACGGCTCTAAGTCACTAACGGAAGCTAGACTGGACTATTGGCCATCGATCAAGGACTCTACGGCTGCCATATAAATTACGATGACTGCTAAAAGTGTCAAAATCGTTGCTCTAAGTCCCTTCCGGCAACTATAGTATGGACTATTGGGCATACATCAAGGATTCTAAGGCTGCCATATGACTTAAGATGGCTGCTAGAAGTCTCAAAGAACGGCTCTAAGTCACTAACGGAAGCTAGACTGTACTATTGGCCTTCGATCAAGGACTCTAAGGCTGCCATATAACTTACGATGACTGTTAAAAGATTCAAGATCGTGGCTCTAAGTCCCTTCCGGCAACTAGTATGAACTATTGGGCATACATCAAGGATTCTAAGGCTGCCATATGACTTAAGATGGCTGCTAGAAGTCTCAAAGAACGGCTCTAAGTCACTAACGGAAGCTAGACTGTACTATTGGACTTCGATCAAGGACTCTAAGGCTGCCATATAAATTACGATGACTGCTAAAAGTCTCAAGATCGTGGCTCTAAGTCCCTTCCGGCAACTAGTATGAACTATTGGGCATACATCAAGGACTCTAAGGCTGCCATATGACTTAAGATGACTGCTACAAGTCTCATCGAGCCGGCTTTAAGTCACTTCCAGAACCTAGATTGGACCATTGGGCATACATCAAGGACTCTAAGGCTGACATATGACTTAAGATAGCTGCTAGAAGTCTCAAAAGAACGGCTCTAAGTCACTACCGGAAACTACTACAAGTCTCAAGAGCCCGGCTCTAAGTCACTTCCGGCAGCTAGTTTGGACTATTGGGCATCCATCAAGGACCCTAAGACTGCCACATGACTTCCAGCAGCTAGTTTGGACTAATGGGCATCCATCAAGGACCCTTAGACTGCCATATGACTTAAGATGACTGCTACAAGTCTCAAGAGCCTGGCCCTTTGTCACTTCCGGCAGCTAGTTTGTACTATTGGGCATCCATCAAGAACCCTAAGGCTGCCATATGACTTAAGATGAATGCTACAAATCCAAAGATACCCGGCTTTAAGTCACTTCCGGCAACTAGTTTGGACTATTGGGCATCCACCAAGGACCCTTAGACTGCCACATGATTTAAGATGACTGCTCAAGTCTCAAGAGCCCGGCTCTTTGTCACTTCCGGCAGCTAGTTTGGACTAATGGGCTTCCATCAAGGACCTTTAGACTGCCATATGACTTAAGATGACTGCTACAAGTCTCAAGAGCCCGGCTCTTTGTCACTTCCGGCAGCTTGTTTGGACTATCGGGCATCCATCAAGGACCCTTAGACTGCCATATGACTTAAGATGACTGCTACAAGTCTCAAGAGCCCGGCTCTAAGTCACTTTCGGCAGCTAGTTTGGACTATTGGGCATCCATCAAGGACCCTAAGACTGCCACATGACTTCCAGCAGCTAGTTTGGACTAATGGGCATCCATCAAGGACCCTTAGAATGCCATATGACTTAAGATGACTGCTACAAGTCTCAAGAGCCCGGTTTTTTGTCACTTCCGGCAGCTAGTTTGTACTATTTGGCATCCATCAAGAACCCTAAGGCTGCCATATGACTTAAGATGAATGCTACAAATCCTAAGATACCCGGCTTTAAGTCACTTCCGGCAACTAGTTTGGACTATTGGGCATCCACCAAGGACCCTTAGACTGCCACATGATTTAAGATGACTGCTCAAGTCTCAAGAGCCCGGCTCTTTGTCACTTCCGGCAGCTAGTTTGGACTAATGGGCATCCATCAAGGACCTTTAGACTGCCATATGACTTAACATGACTGCTACAAGTCTCAAGAGCCCGGCATTTTGTCACTTCCGGCAGCTAGTTTGGACTATTGGGCATCCATCAAGGACCCTTAGACTGCCATATGGCTTAAGATGACTGCTACAAGTCTCAAGAGCCCGGCTCTAAGTCACTTCCGGCAGCTAGTTTGGATTATTGGGCATCCATCAAGGACCCTTAGACTGCCATATGACTTAAGATGACTGCTACAAGTCTCAAAAGCCCGGCTCTTTGTCAATTCCGGCAACTAGTTTGGACTAATGGGCATCCATCAAGGACCCTTAGACTGCCACATGACTTAAGATGACTGCTCAAGTCTCAAGAGCCCGGCTCTTTGTCACTTCCGGCAGCTAGTTTGGACTAAAGGGCATCCATCAAGGACCCTTAGACTGCCACATGACTTAAGATGACTGCTCAAGTCTCAAGAGCCCGGCTCTTTGTCACTTCCGGCAGCTAGTTTGGACTAAAGGGCATCCATCAAGAACCCTTAGACTGCCATATGACTTAAGATGACTGCTCAAGCCTCAAGAGCCCGGCTCTAAGTCACTTCCGGCAGCTTTTTTTGGAATATTGGGCATCCATCAAGAACCCTTAGGCTGCCATATGACTTAAGATGACTGCTCAAGTCTCAAGAAACCGGCTTTAAGTCACTTCCGGCAGTTAGTTTGGACTATTGGGCATCCATCAAGGACCCTTAGACTGCCATATGTCTTAATATGACTGCTCAAGTCTCAAGAGCCCGGATCTAAGTTACTTCCGTCAGCTAGTTTGGACTATTGGGCATCCATCAAGAACCCTAAGGCTGCCATATGACTTAAGATGAATGCTACAAATCCAAAGATCCCGGCTTTAAGTCACTTCCGGCAGCTTTTTTGGAATATTGGGCATCCATCAAGAACCCTAAGGCTGCCATATGACTTAAGATGACTGCTCAAGCCTCAAGAGCCCGGCTCTAAATCACTTCCGTCAGCTTTTTTGGAATATTGGGCATCCATCAAGAACCCTAAGGCTGCCATATGACTTAAGATGAATGCTACAAATCCAAAGATCCCGGCTTTAAGTCACTTCCGGCAGCTTTTTTGGAATATTGGGCATCCATCAAGAACCCTAAGGCTGCCATATGACTTAAGATGACTGCTCAAGCCTCAAGAGCCCGGCTCTAAATCACTTCCGTCAGCTTTTTTGGAATATTGGGCATCCATCAAGAACCCTAAGGCTGCCATATGACTTAAGATGACTGCTCAAGTCTGAAGAGCCCGGCTTTAAGTCACTTCCGGCAGTTAGTTTGGACTATTCCGCATCCATCAAGGACCCTTAGACTGCCATATAACTTAAGATGACTGCTACAAGTCTCATGATGTATGCCCAATAGTTCATACTAGTTGCCGGAAGGGACTTAGAGCCACGATCTTGCGAGTTTTAGCAGTCATCGTAAGTTATATGCAGCCTTAGAGTCCTTGATCGATGGCCAATAGTCCAGTCTAGCTTCCGTTAGTGACTTAGAGCCGTTCTTTGAGACTTCTAGCAGCCATCTTAAGTCATATGGCAGCCTTAGAGTCCTTGATGTCTGCCCAATATTCCAATCTAGCTTCAGTTAGTGACTTAGAGCCACTATCTTGAGACCTGTAGCAGTCATCTGAATTCATATGGCAGCCTTAGAGTCCTATCTTGCTTTCGGAAGTGACTTAAAATCGGCTCGATGAGACTTGTAGCAGTCATCTTAAGTCATATGGCGGCTTTAGAGTCCTTGATAGATGCCCAGTCATCTTAAGTCATATGGCGGCCTTAGAGTCCTTGATAGATGCCCTGTAGTCCAGTCTAGCTTCCGTTAGTGACTTAGAGTCATCTTAAGTCATATGGCGGCCTTAGAGTCCTTGATAGATGCCCTGTAGTCCAGTATAGCTTCCGCTAGTGACTTAGAGCCGTTCTTTGAGACTTCTAGCAGCCATCTTAAGTCATATGGCAGCCTTAGAGCCCTTGATGTATGCTTAATAGTCCATACTAGTTGCCGGAAGGGACTTAGAGCCACGATCTTGACAATTTTAGCAGTCATCTTAAGTTAAATGGCAGCATTAGAGTCCTTGATCGATGGCCAATAGTCCAGTCTAGCTTCCGTTAGTGACTTAGAGCCACTATCTTGAGACCTGTAGCAGTCATCTGAATTCATATGGCAGCTTTACAGTCCTATCTTGCTTTCGGAAGTGACTTAAAATCGGCTCGATGAGACTTGTAGCAGTCATCTTAAGTCATATGGCGGCCTTAGAGTCCTTGATAGATGCGCAGTCATCTTAAGTCATATGGCGGCCTTAGAGTCCTTGATAGATGCCCTGTAGTCCAGTATAGCTTCCGTTAGTGACTTAGAGCCGTTCTTTGAGACTTCTAGCAGCCATCTTAAGTCATATGGCGGCCCTAGAGTCCTTGATAGATGCCCAATAGTCCAATCTAGTTGCCGGAAGGGACTTAGAGCCACTATCTTGAGAGTTTTAGCAGTCATCTTAAGTCATATGGCAACCTTAGAATCCTTGATGTATGCCCAATAGTTCATACTAGTTGCCGGAAGGGACTTAGAGCCACGATCTTGAGACTTTTAGCAGTCATCGTAAGTTATATGGCAGCCTTAGAGTCCTTGATGAATGCCCAATAGTTCATACTAGTTGCCGGAAGGGACTTAGAGCCACGATCTTGAGACTTTTAGCAGTCATCGTAAGTTATATGGCAGCCTTAGAGTCCTTGATCGAAGTCCAATAGTACAGTCTAGCTTCCGTTAGTGACTTAGAGCCACTATCTTGAGACCTGTAGCAGTCATCTGAATTCATATGGCAGCCTTAGAGTCCTATCTAGCTTTTGAAAGTGACTTAAAGCCGGCTCGATGAGACTTGTAGCAGTCATCTTAAGTCATATGGCAGCTTTAGAGTCCTTGATCGAAGTCCAATAGTACAGTCTAGCTTCCGTTAGTGACTTAGAGCCGTTCTTTGAGACTTCTAGCAGCCATCTTAAGTCATATGGCGGCCCTAGAGTCCTTGATAGATGCCCAATAGTCCAATCTAGTTGCCGGAATGGACTTAGAGCCACGATCTTGAGACTTTTAGCAGTCATCGTAAGTTATATGGCAGCCTTAGCGTCCTTGATCGATGGCCAATAGTCCAGTCTAGCTTCCGTTAGTGACTTAGAGTCATCTTAAGTCATATGGCGGCCTTAGAGTCCTTGATAGATGCCCTGTAGTCCAGTATAGCTTCCGCTAGTGACTTAGAGCCGTTCTTTGAGACTTCTAGCAGCCATCTTAAGTCATATGGCAGCCTTAGAGCCCTTGATGTGTGCCCAATAGTCCAATCTAGTTGCCGGAAGGGACTAAGAGCCAAGATCTTGACATCATCTTTAGTTATATGGCAGCTTTAGAGTCCTTGATCGATGGCCAATAGTCCAGTCTAATTTCCGTTAGTGACTTAGAGCCACTATCTTGAGACCTGTAGCAGTCATCTGAATTCATATGGCAGCTTTACAGTCCTATCTTGCTTTCGGAAGTGACTTAAAATCGGCTCGATGAGACTTGTAGCAGTCATCTTAAGTCATATGGCGGCCTTAGAGTCCTTGATAGATGCCCTGTAGTCCAGTATAGCTTCCGCTAGTGACTTAGAGCCGTTCGTTGAGACTTCTGGCAGCCATCTTAAGTCATATGGCAGCCTTAGAGTCCTTGATGTATGCCCAATAGTTCATACTAGTTGCCGGATGGGACTTAGAGCCACGATCTTGCGAGTTTTAGCAGTCATCTAAAGATATATGGCAGATTTAGAGTCCTTGATAGATGCCCTGTAGTCCAGTATAGCTTCCGTTAGTGACTTAGAGCCGTTCTTTGAGACTTCCAGCAGCCATCTTAAGTCATATGGCAGCCTTAGAGTCCTTGATGTCTGCCCAATATTCCAATCTAGCTTCAGTTAGTGACTAAGAGCCACTATCTTGAGACCTGTAGCAGTCATCTGAATTCATATGGCAGCCTTAGAGTCCTATCTTGCTTTCGGAAGTGACTTAAAATCGGCTCGATGAGACTTGTAGCAGTCATCTTAAGTCATATGGCGGCCTTAGAGTCCTTGATAGATGCCCAGTCATCTTAAGTCATATGGCGGCCTTAGAGTCCTTGATAGATGCCCTGTAGTCCAGTCTAGCTTCCGTTAGTGACTTAGAGTCATCTTAAGTCATATGGCGGCCTTAGAGTCCTTGATAGATGCCCTGTAGTCCAGTATAGCTTCCGCTAGTGACTTAGAGCCGTTCTTTGAGACTTCTAGCAGCCATCTTAAGTCATATGGCAGCCTTAGAGCCCTTGATGTGTGCCCAATAGTCCAATCTAGTTGCCGGAAGGGACTAAGAGCCAAGATCTTGACATCATCTTTAGTTATATGGCAGCTTTAGAGTCCTTGATCGATGGCCAATAGTCCAGTCTAACTTCCGTTAGTGACTTAGAGCCACTATCTTGAGACCTGTAGCAGCCATCTTAATTCATATGGCAGCCTTAGAGTCCTTGATGTATGCTTAATAGTCCATACTAGTTGCCGGAGGGGACTTAGAGCCACGATCTTGACAATTTTAGCAGTCATCTTAAGTTAAATGGCAGCATTAGAGTCCTTGATCGATGGCCAATAGTCCAGTCTAGCTTCCGTTAGTGACTTAGAGCCACTATCTTGAGACCTGTAGCAGTCATCTGAATTCATATGGCAGCTTTACAGTCCTATCTTGCTTTCGGAAGTGACTTAAAATCGGCTCGATGAGACTTGTAGCAGTCATCTTAAGTCATAAGGCGGCCTTAGAGTCCTTGATGGATGCGCAGTCATCTTAAGTCATATGGCGGCCTTAGAGTCCTTGATAGATGCCCATTATCTTAAGTCATATGGCGGCCTTAGAGTCCTTGATAGATGCCCTGTAGTCCAGTCTAGCTTCCGTTAGTGACTTAGAGTCATCTTAAGTCATATGGCGGCCTTAGAGACCTTGATAGATGCCCTGTAGTCCAGTATAGCTTCCGCTAGTGACTTAGAGCCGTTCTTTGAGACTTCTAGCAGCCATCTTAAGTCATATGGCAGCCTTAGAGCCCTTGATGTGTGCCCAATAGTCCAATCTAGTTGCCGGAAGGGACTAAGAGCCAAGATCGGCCTTAGAGTCCTTAATAGATGCCCTGTAGTCCAGTCTAGCTTCCGTTAGTGACTTAGAGTCATCTTAAGTCATATGGCGGCCTTAGAGTCCTTGATAGATGCCCTGTAGTCCAGTATAGCTTCCGCTAGTGACTTAGAGCCCTCCTTTGAGACTTCTAGCAGCCATCTTAAGTCATATGGCAGCCTTAGAGCCCTTGATGTGTGCCCAATAGTCCAATCTAGTTGCCGGAAGGGACTAAGAGCCAAGATCTTGACATCATCTTTAGTTATATGGCAGCTTTAGAGTCCTTGATCGATGGCCAATAGTCCAGTCTAACTTCCGTTAGTGACTTAGAGCCACTATCTTGAGACCTGTAGCAGTCATCTGAATTCATATGGCAGCTTTACAGTCCTATCTTGCTTTCGGAAGTGACTTAAAATCGGCTCGATGAGACTTGTAGCAGTCATGTTAAGTCATATGGCGGCCTTAGAGTCCTTGATAGATGCGCAGTCATATGGCGGCCTTAGAGTCCTTGATAGATGCCCTGTAGTCCAGTATAGCTTCCGTTAGTGACTTAGAGCCGTTCTTTGAGACTTCTAGCAGCCATCTTAAGTCATATGGCGGCCCTAGAGTCCTTGATAGATGCCCAATAGTCCAATCTAGTTGCCGGAAGGGACTTAGAGCCACTATCTTGAGAGTTTTAGCAGTTATCTTAAGTCATATGGCAACCTTAGAATCCTTGATGTATGCCCAATAGTTCATACTAGTTGCCGGAAGGGACTTAGAGCCACGATCTTGAGACTTTTAGCAGTCATCGTAAGTTATATGGCAGCCTTAGAGTCCTTGATGAATGCCCAATAGTTCATACTAGTTGCCGGAAGGGACTTAGAGCCACGATCTTGAGACTTTTAGCAGTCATCGTAAGTTATATGGCAGCCTTAGAGTCCTTGATCGAAGTCCAATAGTACAGTCTAAATTCCGTTAGTGACTTAGAGCCACTATCTTGAGACCTGTAGCAGTCATCTGAATTCATATGGCAGCCTTAGAGTCCTATCTAGCTTTTGGAAGTGACTTAAAGCCGGCTCGATGAGACTTGTAGCAGTCATCTTAAGTCATATGGCAGCTTTAGAGTCCTTGATCGAAGTCCAATAGTACAGTCTAGCTTCCGTTAGTGACTTAGAGCCGTTCTTTGAGACTTCTAGCAGCCATCTTAAGTCATATGGCGGCCCTAGAGTCCTTGATAGATTCCCAATAGTCCAATCTAGATGCCGGAAGGGACTTAGAGCCACGATCTTGAGACTTGTAGCAGTCATCTTAAGTCATATGGCGGCCTTAGAGTCCTTGATAGATGCGCAGTCATATGGCGGCCTTAGAGTCCTTGATCGATGGCCAATAGTCCAGTCTAGCTTCCGTTAGTGACTTAGAGCCGTTCTTTGAGACTTCTAGCAGCCATCTTAAGTCATATGGCAGCCTTAGAGTCCTTGATGTATGCCCAATAGTTCATACTACTTGCCGGAAGGGACTTAGAGCCACGATCTTGCGAGTGTTAGCAGTCATCTAAAGATATATGGCAGATTTAGAGTCCTTGATCGATGGTCAATAGTCCAGTCTAGCTTCCGTTAGTGACTTAGAGCCGTTCTTTGAGACTTCTAGCAGCCATGTTAAGTCATATGGCAGCCTTAGAATCCTTGATGTATGCCCAATAGTTCATACTAGTTGCCGGAAGGGACTTAAAGCAACGATCTTGAGAGTTTTTAGCAGTCATCTTAAGTCATATGGCAGCCTTAGAATCCTTGATGAATGCCCAATAGTTCATACTAGTTGCCGGAAGGGACTTAGAGCCACGATCTTGAGACTTTAAGCAGTCATCGTAAGTTATATGGCAGCCTTAGAGTCCTTGATCGATGGCCAATAGTCCAGTCTAGCTTCCGTTAGTGACTTGGAGCCGTTCTTTGAGACTTCTAGCAGCCATCTTAAGTCATATGGCAGCCTTAGAGTCCTTGATGTATGCCCAATAGTTCATACTAGTTGCCGGAAGGGACTTAGAGCCACGATCTTGCGACTTTTAGCAGTCATCGTAAGTTATATGGCAGCCTTAGAGTCCTTGATCGAAGTCCAATAGTACATTCTAGCTTCCGTTAGTGACTTAGAGCCACTATCTTGAGACCTGTAGCAGTCATCTGAATTCATATGGCAGCCTTAGAGTCCTATCTAGCTTTTGGAAGTGACTTAAAGCCGGCTCGATGAGACTTGTAGCAGTCATCTTAAGTCATATGGCAGCTTTAGAGTCCTTGATCGAAGTCCAATAATACAGTCTAGCTTCCGTTAGTGACTTAGAGCCGTTCTTTGAGACTTCTAGCAGCCATCTTAAGTCATATGGCGGCCTTAGAGTCCTTGATAGATGCGCAGTCATATGGCGGCCTTAGAGTCCTTGATCGATGGCCAATAGTCCAGTCTAGCTTCCCTTAGTGACTTAGAGCCGTTCTTTGAGACTTCTAGCAGCCATCTTAAGTCATATGGCAGCCTTAGAGTCCTTGATGTATGCCCAATAGTTCATACTACTTGCCGGAAGGGACTTAGAGCCACGATCTTGCGAGTGTTAGCAGTCATCTAAAGATATATGGCAGATTTAGAGTCCTTGATCGATGGTCAATAGTCCAGTCTAGCTTCCGTTAGTGACTTAGAGCCGCTCTTTGAGACTTCTAGCAGCCATGTTAAGTCATATGGCAGCCTTAGAATCCTTGATGTATGCCTAATAGTTCATACTAGTTGCCGGAAGGGACTTAAAGCAACGATCTTGAGAGTTTTAGCAGTCATCTTAAGTCATATGGCAGCCTTAGAATCCTTGATGAATGCCCAATAGTTCATACTAGTTGCCGGAAGGGACTTAGAGCCACGATCTTGAGACTTTAAGCAGTCATCGTAAGTTATATGGCAGCCTTAGAGTCCTTGATCGAAGTCCAATAGTACAGTCTAGCTTCCGTTAGTGACTTAGAGCCGTTCTTTGAGACTTCTAGCAGCCATCTTAAGTCATATGGCAGCCGAAGAGTCCTTGATCGATGGCCAATAGTCCAGTCTAGCTTCCGTTAGTGACTTAGAGCCGTTCTTTGAGACTTCTAGCAGCCATCTTAGGTAATATGGCAGCCTTAGAATCCTTGATGTATGCCCAATAGTTCATACTAGTTGCCGGAAGGGACTTAGAGCCACGATCTTGAGACTTTTAGCAGTCATCGTAAGTTATATGGCAGCCTTAGAGTCCTTGATCGATGGCCAATAGTCCAGTCTAGCTTCCGTTAGTGACTTGGAGCCGTTCTTTGAGACTTCTAGCAGCCATCTTAAGTCATATGGCAGCCTTAGAGTCCTTGATGTATGCCCAATAGTTCATACTAGTTGCCGGAAGGGACTTAGAGCCACGATCTTGCGACTTTTAGCAGTCATCGTAAGTTATATGGCAGCCTTAGAGTCCTTGATCGAAGTCCAATAGTACAGTCTAGCTTCCGTTAGTGACTTAGAGCCGTTCTTTGAGACTTCTAGCAGCCATCTTAAGTCATATGGCAGCCTTAAAATCCTTGATGTATGCCCAATAGTTCATACTAGTTTCCGGAAGGTACTTAGAGCCACGATCTTGCGAGTTTTAGCAGTCATCTAAAGATATATGGCAGATTTAGAGTCCTTGATCGATGGTCAATAGTCCAGTCTAGCTTCCGTTAGTGACTTAGAGCCGTTCTTTGAGACTTCTAGCAGTCATCTTAAGTCATATGGCAGCCTTAGAATCCTTGATGAATGCCCAATAGTTCATACTAGTCGCCAAAAGGGACTTAGAGCCAGGATCTTGAGACTCTCAGCAGTCATCGTAATTTATATGGCAGCCTTAGAGTCCTTGATGAATGCCCAATAGTTCATACTAGTTGCCGGAAGGGACTTAGAGCCACGATCTTGAGACTTTTAGCAGTCATCGTAAGTTATATGGCAGCCTTAGAGTCCTTGATCGAAGTCCAATAGTACAGTCTAGCTTCCGTTAGTGAATTAGAGCCACTATCTTGAGACCTGTAGCAGTCATCTGAATTCATATGGCAGCCTTAGAGTCCTATCTAGCTTTTGGAAGTGACTTACAGCCGGCTCGATGAGACTTGTAGCAGTCATCTTAAGTCATATGGCAGCTTTAGAGTCCTTGATCGAAGTCCAATAGTACAGTCTAGCTTCTGTTAGTGACTTGGAGCCGTTCTTTGAGACTTCTAGCAGCCATCTTAAGTCATATGGCAGCCTTAGAGTCCTTGATGTATGCCCAATAGTTCATACTAGTTGCCGGAAGGGACTTAGAGCCACGATCTTGCGAGTTTTAGCAGTCATCTAAAGATATATGGCAGATTGAGAGTCCTTGATCGATGGTCAATAGTCCAGTCTGGCTTCCGTTAGTGACTTAGAGCCGTTCTTTGAGACTTCTAGCAGCCATGTTAAGTCATATGGCAGCCTTAGAATCCTTGATGTATGCCCAATAGTTCATACTAGTTGCCGGAAGGGACTTAGAGCCACGATCTTGAGACTTTTAGCAGTCATCGTAAGTTATATGGCAGCCTTAGAGTCCTTGATCGATGGCCAATAGTCCAGTCTAGCTTCCGTTAGTGACTTAGAGCCGTTCTTTGAGACTTCTAGCAGCCATCTTAAGTCATATGGCAGCCTTATAGTCCTTGGTGTATGCCCAATAGTTCATACTAATTGCCGGAAGGGACTTAGAGCCACGATCTTGAGACTTTTAGCAGTCATCGTAAGTTATATGGCAGCCTTAGAGTCCTTGATCGATGGCCAATAGTCCAGTCTAGCTTCCGTTAGTGACTTAGAGCCGTTCTTTGAGACTTCTAGCAGCCATCTTAAGTCATATGGCAGCCTTAGAGTCCTTGATGTATGCCCAATAGTTCATACTAGTTGCCGGAAGGGACTTAGAGCCACGATCTTGAGAGTTTTAGCATACATCTTAAGTCATATGGCAGCCTTAGAATCCTTGATGAATGCCCAATAGTTCATACTAGTTGCCGGAAGGGATTTAGAGCCACGATCTTGAGACTTTTAGCAGTCATCGTAAGTTATATGGCAGCCTTAGAGTCCTTGATCGAAATCCAATAGTACAGTCTAGCTTCCGTTAGTGACTTAGAGCCACGATCTTGAGACTTTTAGCAGTCATCGTAAGTTATATGGCAGCCTTAGAGTCCTTGATCGAAGTCCAATAGTACAGTCTAGCTTCCGTTAGTGACTTAGAGCCACTATCTTGAGACCTGTAGCAGTCATCTGAATTCATATGGCAGCCTTAGAGTCCTATCTAGCTTTTGAAAGTGACTTAAAGCCGGCTCGATGAGACTTGTAGCAGTCATCTAAAGATATATGGCAGATTGAGAGTCCTTGATCGATGGTCAATAGTCCAGTCTAGCTTCCGTTAGTGACTTAGAGCCGCTCTTTGAGACTTCTAGCAGCCATGTTAAGTCATATGGCAGCCTTAGAATCCTTGATGTATGCCCAATAGTTCATACTAGTTGCCAGAAGGGACTTAGAGCCACGATCTTGAGACTTTTAGCAGTCATCGTAAGTTATATGGCAGCCTTAGAGTCCTTGATCGAAGTCCAATAGTACAGTCTAGCTTCCGTTAGTGACTTAGAGCCGTTCTTGGAGACTTCTAGCAGCCATCTTAAGTCATATGGCAGCCTTAAAATCCTTGATGTATGCCCAATAGTTCATACTAGTTTCCGGAAGGTACTTAGAGCCACGATCTTGCGAGTTTTAGCAGTCATCTAAAGATATATGGCAGATTTAGAGTCCTTGATCGATGGTCAATAGTCCAGTCTAGCTTCCGTTAGTGACTTAGAGCCGTTCTTTGAGACTTCTAGCAGTCATCTTAAGTCATATGGCAGCCTTAGAATCCTTGATGAATGCCCAATAGTTCATACTAGTCGCCGGAAGGGACTTAGAGCCAGGATCTTGAGACTCTCAGCAGTCATCGTAAGTTATATGGCAGCCTTAGAGTCCTTGATGAATGCCCAATAGTTCATACTAGTTGCCGGAAGGGACTTAGAGCCACGATCTTGAGACTTTTAGCAGTCATCGTAAGTTATATGGCAGCCTTAGAATCCTTGATCGAAGTCCAATAGTACAGTCTAGCTTCCGTTAGTGAATTAGAGCCACTATCTTGAGACCTGTAGCAGTCATCTGAATTCATATGGCAGCCTTAGAGTCCTATCTAGCTTTTGGAAGTGACTTAAAGCCGGCTCGATGAGACTTGTAGCAGTCATCTTAAGTCATATGGCAGCTTTAGAGTCCTTGATCGAAGTCCAATAGTACAGTCTAGCTTCTGTTAGTGACTTGGAGCCGTTCTTTGAGACTTCTAGCAGCCATCTTAAGTCATATGGCAGCCTTAGAGTCCTTGATGTATGCATACATACAATAGTTCATACTAGTTGCCGGAAGGGACTTAGAACCACGATCTTGCGAGTTTTAGCAGTCATCTAAAGATATATGGCAGATTGAGAGTCCTTGATCGATGGTCAATAGTCCAGTCTAGCTTCCGTTGGTGACTTGGAGCCGTTCTTTGAGACTTCTAGCAGCCATGTTAAGTCATATGGCAGCCTTAGAATCCTTGATGTATGCCCAAAAGTTCATACTAGTTGCCGGAAGGGACTTAGAGCCACGATCTTGAGACTTTTAGCAGTCATCGTAAGTTATATGGCAGCCTTAGAGTCCTTGATCGAAGTCCAATAGTACAGTCTAGCTTCCGTTAGTGACTTAGAGCCACTATCTTGAGACCTGTAGCAGTCATCTGAATTCATATGGCATCCTTAGAGTCCTATCTAGCTTTTGGAAGTGACTTAAAGCCGGCTCGATGAGACTTGTAGCAGTCATCTTAAGTCATATGGCAGCTTTAGAGTCCTTGATCGAAGTCCAATAGTACAGTCTAGCTTCTGTTAGTGACTTGGAGCCGTTCTTTGAGACTTCTAGCAGCCATCTTAAGTCATATGGCAGCCTTAGAGTCCTTGATGTATTCCCAATAGTTCATACTAGTTGCCGGAAGGGACTTAGAACCACGATCTTGCGAGTTTTAGCAGTCATCTAAAGATATATGGCAGATTGAGAGTCCTTGATCGATGGTCAATAGTCCAGTCTAGCTTCCGTTAGTGACTTAGAGCCGTTCTTTGAGACTTCTAGCAGCCATCTTAAGTCACATGGCGGCCCTAGAGTCCTTGATAGATGCCCAATAGTCCAATCTAGTTGCCGGATGGGACTTAGAGCCACGATCTTGAGACTTTTAGCAGTCATCGTAAGTTATATGGCAGCCTTAGCGTCCTTGATCGATGGCCAATAGTCCAGTCTAGCTTCCGTTAGTGACTTAGAGCCGTTCTTTGAGACTTCTAGCAGCCATCTTGAGTCATATGGCAGCCTTAGAGTCCTTGATGTATGCCCAATAGTTCATACTAGTTGCCAGAAGGGACTTAGAGCCACGATCTTGAGACTTTTAGCAGTCATCGTAAGTTATATGGCAGCCTTAGAGTCCTTGATCGATGGCCAATAGTCCAGTCTAGCTTCCGTTAGTGACTTAGAGCCGTTCTTTGAGACTTCTAGCAGCCATCTTAAGTCATATGGCAGCCTTAGAGTCCTTGATGTATGCCCAATAGTTCATACTAGTTGCCGGAAGGGACTTAGAGCCACGATCTTGGGAGTTTTAGCAGTCATCTTAAGTCATATGGCAGCCTTAGAATCTTTGATGAATGCCCAATAGTTCATACTAGTTGCCGGAAGGGACTTAGAGCCACGATCTTGAGACTTTTAGCAGCCATCTTAAGTCATATTGCAGCCGTAGAGTCCTTGATCGATGGCCAATAGTCCAGTCTAGCTTCCGTTAGTGACTTAGAGCCGTTCTTTGAGACTTCTAGCAGCCATCTTAGGAAATATGGCAGCCTTAGAATCCTTGATGTATGCCCAATAGTTCATACTAGTTGCCGGAAGGGACTTAGAGCCACGATCTTGAGACTTTTAGCAATCATCGTAAGTTATATGGCAGCCTTAGAGTCCTTGATCGATGGCCAATAGTCCAGTCTAGCTTCCGTTAGTGGATTAGAGCCGTTCTTTGAGACTTCTAGCAGTCATCTTAAGTCATATGGCAGCCTTAGAATCCTTGATGAATGCCCAATAGTTCATACTAGTCGCCAAAAGGGACTTAGAGCCAGGATCTTGAGACTCTCAGCAGTCATCGTAAGTTATATGGCAGCCTTAGAGTCCTTGATGAATGCCCAATAGTTCATACTAGTTGCCGGAAGGGACTTAGAGCCACGATCTTGGGAGTTTTAGCAGTCATCTTAAGTCATATGGCAGCCTTAAAATCCTTGATGTATGCCCAATAGTTCATACTAGTTTCCGGAAGGTACTTAGAGCCACGATCTTGCGAGTTTTAGCAGTCATCTAAAGATATATGGCAGATTTAGAGTCCTTGATCGATGGTCAATAGTCCAGTCTAGCTTCCGTTAGTGACTTAGAGCCGTTCTTTGAGACTTCTAGCAGTCATCTTAAGTCATATGGCAGCCTTAGAATCCTTGATGAATGCCCAATAGTTCATACTAGTCGCCAAAAGGGACTTAGAGCCAGGATCTTGAGACTCTCAGCAGTCATCGTAAGTTATATGGCAGCCTTAGAGTCCTTGATGAATGCCCAATAGTTCATACTAGTTGCCGGAAGGGACTTAGAGCCACGATCTTGAGACTTTTAGCAGTCATCGTAAGTTATATGGCAGCCTTAGAGTCCTTGATCGAAGTCCAATAGTACAGTCTAGCTTCCGTTAGTGAATTAGAGCCACTATCTTGAGACCTGTAGCAGTCATCTGAATTCATATGGCAGCCTTAGAGTCCTATCTAGCTTTTGGAAGTGACTTACAGCCGGCTCGATGAGACTTGTAGCAGTCATCTTAAGTCATATGGCAGCTTTAGAGTCCTTGATCGAAGTCCAATAGTACAGTCTAGCTTCTGTTAGTGACTTGGAGCCGTTCTTTGAGACTTCTAGCAGCCATCTTAAGTCATATGGCAGCCTTAGAGTCCTTGATGTATGCCCAATAGTTCATACTAGTTGCCGGAAGGGACTTAGAACCACGATCTTGCGAGTTTTAGCAGTCATCTAAAGATATATGGCAGATTGAGAGTCCTTGATCGATGGTCAATAGTCCAGTCTAGCTTCCGTTGGTGACTTGGAGCCGTTCTTTGAGACTTCTAGCAGCCATGTTAAGTCATATGGCAGCCTTAGAATCCTTGATGTATGCCCAAAAGTTCATACTAGTTGCCGGAAGGGACTTAGAGCCACGATCTTGAGACTTTTAGCAGTCATCGTAAGTTATATGGCAGCCTTAGAGTCCTTGATCGAAGTCCAATAGTACAGTCTAGCTTCCGTTAGTGACTTAGAGCCACTATCTTGAGACCTGTAGCAGTCATCTGAATTCATATGGCATCCTTAGAGTCCTATCTAGCTTTTGGAAGTGACTTAAAGCCGGCTCGATGAGACTTGTAGCAGTCATCTTAAGTCATATGGCAGCTTTAGAGTCCTTGATCGAAGTCCAATAGTACAGTCTAGCTTCTGTTAGTGACTTGGAGCCGTTCTTTGAGACTTCTAGCAGCCATCTTAAGTCATATGGCAGCCTTAGAGTCCTTGATGTATTCCCAATAGTTCATACTAGTTGCCGGAAGGGACTTAGAACCACGATCTTGCGAGTTTTAGCAGTCATCTAAAGATATATGGCAGATTGAGAGTCCTTGATCGATGGTCAATAGTCCAGTCTAGCTTCCGTTAGTGACTTAGAGCCGTTCTTTGAGCCTTCTAGCAGCCATCTTAAGTCATATGGCGGCCCTAGAGTCCTTGATAGATGCCCAATAGTCCAATCTAGTTGCCGGATGGGACTTAGAGCCACGATCTTGAGACTTTTAGCAGTCATCGTAAGTTATATGGCAGCCTTAGCGTCCTTGATCGATGGCCAATAGTCCAGTCTAGCTTCCGTTAGTGACTTAGAGCCGTTCTTTGAGACTTCTAGCAGCCATCTTGGAGTCATATGGCAGCCTTAGAGTCCTTGATGTATGCCCAATAGTTCATACTAGTTGCCAGAAGGGACTTAGAGCCACGATCTTGAGACTTTTAGCAGTCATCGTAAGTTATATGGCAGCCTTAGAGTCCTTGATCGATGGCCAATAGTCCAGTCTAGCTTCCGTTAGTGACTTAGAGCCGTTCTTTGAGACTTCTAGCAGCCATCTTAAGTCATATGGCAGCCTTAGAGTCCTTGATGTATGCCAAATAGTTCATACTAGTTGCCGGAAGGGACTTAGAGCCACGATCTTGGGAGTTTTAGCAGTCATCTTAAGTCATATGGCAGCCTTAGAATCCTTGATGAATGCCCAATAGTTCATACTAGTTGCCGGAAGGGACTTAGAGCCACGATCTTGAGACTTTTAGCAGCCATCTTAAGTCATATTGCAGCCGTAGAGTCCTTGATCGATGGCCAATAGTCCAGTCTAGCTTCCGTTAGTGACTTAGAGCCGTTCTTTGAGACTTCTAGCAGCCATCTTAGGAAATATGGCAGCCTTAGAATCCTTGATGTATGCCCAATAGTTCATACTAGTTGCCGGAAGGGACTTAGAGCCACGATCTTGAGACTTTTAGCAATCATCGTAAGTTATATGGCAGCCTTAGAGTCCTTGATCGATGGCCAATAGTCCAGTCTAGCTTCCGTTAGTGGATTAGAGCCGTTCTTTGAGACTTCTAGCAGCCATCTTAAGTCATATGGCAGCCTTAAAATCCTTGATGTATGCCCAATAGTTCATACTAGTTTCCGGAAGGTACTTAGAGCCACGATCTTGCGAGTTTTAGCAGTCATCTAAAGATATATGGCAGATTTAGAGTCCTTGATCGATGGTCAATAGTCCAGTCTAGCTTCCGTTAGTGACTTAGAGCCGTTCTTTGAGACTTCTAGCAGTCATCTTAAGTCATATGGCAGCCTTAGAATCCTTGATGAATGCCCAATAGTTCATACTAGTCGCCAAAAGGGACTTAGAGCCAGGATCTTGAGACTCTCAGCAGTCATCGTAAGTTATATGGCAGCCTTAGAGTCCTTGATGAATGCCCAATAGTTCATACTAGTTGCCGGAAGGGACTTAGAGCCACGATCTTGAGACTTTTAGCAGTCATCGTAAGTTATATGGCAGCCTTAGAGTCCTTGATCGAAGTCCAATAGTACAGTCTAGCTTCCGTTAGTGAATTAGAGCCACTATCTTGAGACCTGTAGCAGTCATCTGAATTCATATGGCAGCCTTAGAGTCCTATCTAGCTTTTGGAAGTGACTTACAGCCGGCTCGATGAGACTTGTAGCAGTCATCTTAAGTCATATGGCAGCTTTAGAGTCCTTGATCGAAGTCCAATAGTACAGTCTAGCTTCTGTTAGTGACTTGGAGCCGTTCTTTGAGACTTCTAGCAGCCATCTTAAGTCATATGGCAGCCTTAGAGTCCTTGATGTATGCCCAATAGTTCATACTAGTTGCCGGAAGGGACTTAGAGCCACGATCTTGCGAGTTTTAGCAGTCATCTAAAGATATATGGCAGATTGAGAGTCCTTGATCGATGGTCAATAGTCCAGTCTGGCTTCCGTTAGTGACTTAGAGCCGTTCTTTGAGACTTCTAGCAGCCATGTTAAGTCATATGGCAGCCTTAGAATCCTTGATGTATGCCCAATAGTTCATACTAGTTGCCGGAAGGGACTTAGAGCCACGATCTTGAGACTTTTAGCAGTCATCGTAAGTTATATGGCAGCCTTAGAGTCCTTGATCGATGGCCAATAGTCCAGTCTAGCTTCCGTTAGTGACTTAGAGCCGTTCTTTGAGACTTCTAGCAGCCATCTTAAGTCATATGGCAGCCTTAGAGTCCTTGATGTATGCCCAATAGTTCATACTAGTTGCCGGAAGGGACTTAGAGCCACGATCTTGAGAGTTTTAGCATACATCTTAAGTCATATGGCAGCCTTAGAATCCTTGATGAATGCCCAATAGTTCATACTAGTTGCCGGAAGGGACTTAGAGCCACGATCTTGAGACTTTTAGCAGTCATCGTAAGTTATATGGCAGCCTTAGAGTCCTTGATCGAAATCCAATAGTACAGTCTAGCTTCCGTTAGTGACTTAGAGCCACGATCTTGAGACTTTTAGCAGTCATCGTAAGTTATATGGCAGCCTTAGAGTCCTTGATCGAAGTCCAATAGTACAGTCTAGCTTCCGTTAGTGACTTAGAGCCACTATCTTGAGACCTGTAGCAGTCATCTGAATTCATATGGCAGCCTTAGAGTCCTATCTAGCTTTGAAAGTGACTTAAAGCCGGCTCGATGAGACTTGTAGCAGTCATCTTAAGTCATATGGCAGCTTTAGAGTCCTTGATCGAAGTCCAATAGTACAGTCTAGCTTCCGTTAGTGACTTAGAGCCGTTCTTTGAGACTTCTAGCAGCCATCTTAAGTCATATGGCGGCCCTAGAGTCCTTGATAGATGCCCAATAGTCCAATCTAGTTGCCGGAAGGGACTTAGAGCCACGATCTTGAGACTTTTAGCAGTCATCGTAAGTTATATGGCAGCCTTACAGTCCTTGATCGATGGCCAATAGTCCAGTCTAGCTTCCGTTAGTGACTTAGAGCCGTTCTTTGAGACTTCTAGCAGCCATCTTAAGTCATATGGCAGCCTTAGAGTCCTTGATGTATGCCCAATAGTTCATACTACTTGCCGGAAGGGACTTAGAGCCACGATCTTGCGAGTTTTAGCAGTCATCTAAAGATATATGGCAGATTTAGAGTCTTTGATCGATGGTCAATAGTCCAGTCTAGCTTCCGTTAGTGACTTGGAGCCGTTCTTTGAGACTTCTAGCAGCCATCTTAAGTCATATGGCAGCCTTAGAGTCCTTGATGTATGCCCAATAGTTCATACTAGTTGCCGGAAGGGACTTAGAGCCACGATCTTGCGAGTTTTAGCAGTCATCTAAAGATATATGGCAGATTGAGAGTCCTTGATCGATGGTCAATAGTCCAGTCTAGCTTCCGTTAGTGACTTAGAGCCGCTCTTTGAGACTTCTAGCAGCCATGTTAAGTCATATGGCAGCCTTAGAATCCTTGATGTATGCCCAATAGTTCATACTAGTTGCCAGAAGGGACTTAGAGCCACGATCTTGAGACTTTTAGCAGTCATCGTAAGTTATATGGCAGCCTTAGAGTCCTTGATCGAAGTCCAATAGTACAGTCTAGCTTCCGTTAGTGACTTAGAGCCGTTCTTGGAGACTTCTAGCAGCCATCTTAAGTCATATGGCAGCCTTAAAATCCTTGATGTATGCCCAATAGTTCATACTAGTTTCCGGAAGGTACTTAGAGCCACGATCTTGCGAGTTTTAGCAGTCATCTAAAGATATATGGCAGATTTAGAGTCCTTGATCGATGGTCAATAGTCCAGTCTAGCTTCCGTTAGTGACTTAGAGCCGTTCTTTGAGACTTCTAGCAGTCATCTTAAGTCATATGGCAGCCTTAGAATCCTTGATGAATGCCCAATAGTTCATACTAGTCGCCGGAAGGGACTTAGAGCCAGGATCTTGAGACTCTCAGCAGTCATCGTAAGTTATATGGCAGCCTTAGAGTCCTTGATGAATGCCCAATAGTTCATACTAGTTGCCGGAAGGGACTTAGAGCCACGATCTTGAGACTTTTAGCAGTCATCGTAAGTTATATGGCAGCCTTAGAGTCCTTGATCGAAGTCCAATAGTACAGTCTAGCTTCCGTTAGTGAATTAGAGCCACTATCTTGAGACCTGTAGCAGTCATCTGAATTCATATGGCAGCCTTAGAGTCCTATCTAGCTTTTGGAAGTGACTTAAAGCCGGCTCGATGAGACTTGTAGCAGTCATCTTAAGTCATATGGCAGCTTTAGAGTCCTTGATCGAAGTCCAATAGTACAGTCTAGCTTCTGTTAGTGACTTGGAGCCGTTCTTTGAGACTTCTAGCAGCCATCTTAAGTCATATGGCAGCCTTAGAGTCCTTGATGTATGCCCAATAGTTCATACTAGTTGCCGGAAGGGACTTAGAACCACGATCTTGCGAGTTTTAGCAGTCATCTAAAGATATATGGCAGATTGAGAGTCCTTGATCGATGGTCAATAGTCCAGTCTAGCTTCCGTTGGTGACTTGGAGCCGTTCTTTGAGACTTCTAGCAGCCATGTTAAGTCATATGGCAGCCTTAGAATCCTTGATGTATGCCCAAAAGTTCATACTAGTTGCCGGAAGGGACTTAGAGCCACGATCTTGAGACTTTTAGCAGTCATCGTAAGTTATATGGCAGCCTTAGAGTCCTTGATCGAAGTCCAATAGTACAGTCTAGCTTCCGTTAGTGACTTAGAGCCACTATCTTGAGACCTGTAGCAGTCATCTGAATTCATATGGCATCCTTAGAGTCCTATCTAGCTTTTGGAAGTGACTTAAAGCCGGCTCGATGAGACTTGTAGCAGTCATCTTAAGTCATATGGCAGCTTTAGAGTCCTTGATCGAAGTCCAATAGTACAGTCTAGCTTCTGTTAGTGACTTGGAGCCGTTCTTTGAGACTTCTAGCAGCCATCTTAAGTCATATGGCAGCCTTAGAGTCCTTGATGTATTCCCAATAGTTCATACTAGTTGCCGGAAGGGACTTAGAACCACGATCTTGCGAGTTTTAGCAGTCATCTAAAGATATATGGCAGATTGAGAGTCCTTGATCGATGGTCAATAGTCCAGTCTAGCTTCCGTTAGTGACTTAGAGCCGTTCTTTGAGACTTCTAGCAGCCATCTTAAGTCATATGGCGGCCCTAGAGTCCTTGATAGATGCCCAATAGTCCAATCTAGTTGCCGGATGGGACTTAGAGCCACGATCTTGAGACTTTTAGCAGTCATCGTAAGTTATATGGCAGCCTTAGCGTCCTTGATCGATGGCCAATAGTCCAGTCTAGCTTCCGTTAGTGACTTAGAGCCGTTCTTTGAGACTTCTAGCAGCCATCTTGAGTCATATGGCAGCCTTAGAGTCCTTGATGTATGCCCAATAGTTCATACTAGTTGCCAGAAGGGACTTAGAGCCACGATCTTGAGACTTTTAGCAGTCATCGTAAGTTATATGGCAGCCTTAGAGTCCTTGATCGATGGCCAATAGTCCAGTCTAGCTTCCGTTAGTGACTTAGAGCCGTTCTTTGAGACTTCTAGCAGCCATCTTAAGTCATATGGCAGCCTTAGAGTCCTTGATGTATGCCCAATAGTTCATACTAGTTGCCGGAAGGGACTTAGAGCCACGATCTTGGGAGTTTTAGCAGTCATCTTAAGTCATATGGCAGCCTTAGAATCCTTGATGAATGCCCAATAGTTCATACTAGTTGCCGGAAGGGACTTAGAGCCACGATCTTGAGACTTTTAGCAGCCATCTTAAGTCATATTGCAGCCGTAGAGTCCTTGATCGATGGCCAATAGTCCAGTCTAGCTTCCGTTAGTGACTTAGAGCCGTTCTTTGAGACTTCTAGCAGCCATCTTAGGAAATATGGCAGCCTTAGAATCCTTGATGTATGCCCAATAGTTCATACTAGTTGCCGGAAGGGACTTAGAGCCACGATCTTGAGACTTTTAGCAATCATCGTAAGTTATATGGCAGCCTTAGAGTCCTTGATCGATGGCCAATAGTCCAGTCTAGCTTCCGTTAGTGGATTAGAGCCGTTCTTTGAGACTTCTAGCAGCCATCTTAAGTCATATGGCAGCCTTAGAGTCCTTGATGTATGCCCAATAGTTCATACTAGTTGCCGGAAGGGACTTAGAGCCACGATCTTGCGAGTTTTAGCAGTCATCTAAAGATATATGGCAGATTGAGAGTCCTTGATCGATGGTCAATAGTCCAGTCTAGCTTCCGTTAGTGACTTAGAGCCGTTCTTTGAGACTTCTAGCAGCCATGTTAAGTCATATGGCAGCCTTAGAATCCTTGATGTATGCCCAATAGTTCATACTAGTTGCCGGAAGGGACTTAGAGCCACGATCTTGAGACTTTTAGCAGTCATCGTAAGTTATATGGCAGCCTTAGAGTCCTTGATCGATGGTCAATAGTCCAGTCTAGCTTCCGTTAGTGACTTAGAGCCGTTCTTTGAGACTTCTAGCAGCCATGTTAAGTCATATGGCAGCCTTAGAATCCTTGATGTATGCCCAAAAGTTCATACTAGTTGCCGGAAGGGACTTAGAGCCACGATCTTGAGACTTTTAGCAGTCATCGTAAGTTATATGGCAGCCTTAGAGTCCTTGATCGAAGTCCAATAGTATAGTCTAGCTTCCGTTAGTGACTTAGAGCCACTATCTTGAGACCTGTAGCAGTCATCTGAATTCATATGGCATCCTTAGAGTCCTATCAGTAGCTTTTGGAAGTGACTTAAAGCCGGCTCGATGAGACTTGTAGCAGTCATCTTAAGTCATATGGCAGCTTTAGAGTCCTTGATCGAAGTCCAATAGTACAGTCTAGCTTCTGTTAGTGACTTGGAGCCGTTCTTTGAGACTTCTAGCAGCCATCTTAAGTCATATGGCAGCCTTAGAGTCCTTGATGTATGCCCAATAGTTCATACTAGTTGCCGGAAGGGACTTAGAACCACGATCTTGCGAGTTTTAGCAGTCATCTAAAGATATATGGCAGATTGAGAGTCCTTGATCGATGGTCAATAGTCCAGTCTAGCTTCCGTTAGTGACTTAGAGCCGTTCTTTGAGACTTCTAGCAGCCATCTTAAGTCATATGGCGGCCCTAGAGTCCTTGATAGATGCCCAATAGTCCAATCTAGTTGCCGGAAGGGACTTAGAGCCACGATCTTGAGACTTTTAGCAGTCATCGTAAGTTATATGGCAGCCTTAGCGTCCTTGATCGATGGCCAATAGTCCAGTCTAGCTTCCGTTAGTGACTTAGAGCCGTTCTTTGAGACTTCTAGCAGCCATCTTGAGTCATATGGCAGCCTTAGAGTCCTTGATGTATGCCCAATAGTTCATACTCGTTTCCAGAAGGGACTTAGAGCCACGATCTTGAGACTTTTAGCAGTCATCGTAAGTTATATGGCAGCCTTAGAGTCCTTGATCGATGGCCAATAGTCCAGTCTAGCTTCCGTTAGTGACTTAGAGCCGTTCTTTGAGACTTCTAGCAGCCATCTTAAGTCATATGGCAGCCTAAGAGTCCTTGATGTATGCCCAATAGTTCATACTAGTTGCCGGAAGGGACTTAGAGCCACGATCTTGGGAGTTTTAGCAGTCATCTTAAGTCATATGGCAGCCTTAGAATCCTTGATGAATGCCCAATAGTTCATACTAGTTGCCGGAAGGGACTTAGAGCCACGATCTTGAGACTTTTAGCAGTCATCGTAAGTTATATGGCAGCCTTAGAGTCCTTGATCGAAGTCCAATAGTACAGTCTAGCTCCGTTAGTGACTTAGAGCCGTTCTTTGAGACTTCTAACAGCCATCTTAAGTCATATTGCAGCCGTAGAGTCCTTGATCGATGGCCAATAGTCCAGTCTAGCTTCCGTTAGTGACTTAGAGCCGTTCTTTGAGACTTCTAGCAGCCATCTTAGGAAATATGGCAGCCTTAGAATCCTTGATGTATGCCCAATAGTTCATACTAGTTGCCGGAAGGGACTTAGAGCCACGATCTTGAGACTTTTAGCAATCATCGTAAGTTATATGGCAGCCTTAGAGTCCTTGATCGATGGCCAATAGTCCAGTCTAGCTTCCGTTAGTGGATTAGAGCCGTTCTTTGAGACTTCTAGCAGCCATCTTAAGTCATATGGCAGCCTTAGAGTCCTTGATGTATGCCCAATAGTTCATACTAGTTGCCGGAAGGGACTTAGAGCCACGATCTTGCGAGTTTTAGCAGTCATCTAAAGATATATGGCAGATTGAGAGTCCTTGATCGATGGTCAATAGTCCAGTCTAGCTTCCGTTAGTGACTTAGAGCCGTTCTTTGAGACTTCTAGCAGCCATGTTAAGTCATATGGCAGCCTTAGAATCCTTGATGTATGCCCAATAGTTCATACTAGTTGCCGGAAGGGACTTAGAGCCACGATCTTGAGACTTTTAGCAGTCATCGTAAGTTATATGGCAGCCTTAGAGTCCTTGATCGATGGCCAATAGTCCAGTCTAGCTTCCGTTAGTGACTTAGAGCCGTTCTTTGAGACTTCTAGCAGCCATCTTAAGTCATATGGCAGCCTTAGAGTCCTTGGTGTATGCCCAATAGTTCATACTAGTTGCCGGAAGGGACTTAGAGCCACGATCTTGAGACTTTTAGCAGTCATCGTAAGTTATATGGCAGCCTGAGAGTCCCTGATCGATGGCCAATAGTCCAGTCTAGCTTCCGTTAGTGACTTAGAGCCGTTCTTTGAGACTTCTAGCAGCCATCTTAAGTCATATGGCAGCCTTAGAGTCCTTGATGTATGCCCAATAGTTCATACTAGTTGCCGGAAGGGACTTAGAGCCACGATCTTGAGAGTTTTAGCAGTCATCTTAAGTCATATGGCAGCCTTAGAATCCTTGATGAATGTCCAATAGTTCATACTAGTTGCCGGAAGGGACTTAGAGCCACGATCTTGAGACTTTTAGCAGTCATCGTAAGTTATATGGCAGCCTTAGAGTCCTTGATCGAAGTCCAATAGTACAGTCTAGCTTCCGTTAGTGACTTAGAGCCACGATCTTGAGACTTTTAGCAGTCATCGTAAGTTATATGGCAGCCTTAGAGTCCTTGATCGAAGTCCAATAGTACAGTCTAGCTTCCGTTAGTGACTTAGAGCCACTATCTTGAGACCTGTAGCAGTCATCTGAATTCATATGGCAGCCTTAGAGTCCTATCTAGCTTTTGAAAGTGACTTAAAGCCGGCTCGATGAGACTTGTAGCAGTCATCTTAAGTCATATGGCAGCTTTAGAGTCCTTGATCGAAGTCCAATAGTACAGTCTAGCTTCCGTTAGTGACTTAGAGCCGTTTTTTGAGACTTCTAGCAGCCATCTTAAGTCATATGGCAGCCCTAGAGTCCTTGATAGATGCCCAATAGTCCAATCTAGTTGCCGGAAGGGACTTAGAGCCACGATCTTGAGACTTTTAGCAGTCATCGTAAGATATATGGCAGCCTTACAGTCCTTGATCGATGGCCAATAGTCCAGTCTAGCTTCCGTTAGTGACTTAGAGCCGTTCTTTGAGACTTCTAGCAGCCATCTTAAGTCATATGGCAGCCTTAGAGTCCTTGATGTATGCCCAATAGTTCATACTACTTGCCGGAAGGGACTTAGAGCCACGATCTTGCGAGTTTTAGCAGTCATCTAAAGATATATGGCAGATTAAGAGTCCTTGATCGATGGTCAATAGTCCAGTCTAGCTTCCGTTAGTGACTTAGAGCCGTTCTTTGAGACTTCTAGCAGCCATGTTAAGTCATATGGCAGCCTTAGAATCCTTGATGTATGCCCAATAGTTCATACTAGTTGCCGGAAGGGACTTAAAGCAACGATCTTGAGAGTTTTAGCAGTCATCTTAAGTCACATGGCAGCCTTAGAATCCTTGATGAATGCCCAATAGTTCATACTAGTTGCCGGAAGGGACTTAGAGCCACGATCTTGAGACTTTAAGCAGTCATCGTAAGTTATATGGCAGCCTTAGAGTCCTTGATCGAAGTCCAATAGTACAGTCTAGCTTCCGTTAGTGACTTAGAGCCGTTCTTTGAGACTTCTAGCAGTCATCTTAAGTCATATGGCAGCCGAAGAGTCCTTGATCGATGGCCAATAGTCCAGTCTAGCTTCCGTTAGTGACTTAGAGCCGTTCTTTGAGACTTCTAGCAGCCATCTTAGGTAATATGGCAGCCTTAGAATCCTTGATGTATGCCCAATAGTTCATACTAGTTCCCGGAAGGGACTTAGAGCCACGATCTTGAGACTTTTAGCAGTCATCGTAAGTTATATGGCAGCCTTAGAGTCCTTGATCGATGGCCAATAGTCCAGTCTAGCTTCCGTTAGTGACTTGGAGCCGTTCTTTGAGACTTCTAGCAGCCATCTTAAGTCACATGGCAGCCTTAGAGTCCTTGATGTATGCCCAATAGTTCATACTAGTTGCCGGAAGGGACTTAGAGCCACGATCTTGCGAGTTTTAGCAGTCATCTAAAGATATATGGCAGATTGAGAGTCCTTGATCGATGGTCAATAGTCCAGTCTAGCTTCCGTTAGTGACTTAGAGCCGTTCTTTGAGACTTCTAGCAGCCATGTTAAGTCATATGGCAGCCTTAGAATCCTTGATGTATGCCCAATAGTTCATACTAGTTGCCGGAAGGGACTTAGAGCCACGATCTTGAGACTTTTAGCAGTCATCGTAAGTTATATGGCAGCCTTAGAGTCCTTGATCGAAGTCCAATAGTACAGTCTAGCTTCCGTTAGTGACTTAGAGCCGTTCTTTGAGACTTCTAGCAGCCATCTTAAGTCATATGGCAGCCTTAGAGTCCTTGATGTATGCCCAATAGTTCATACTAGTTTCCGGAAGGGACTTAGAGCCACGATCTTGCGAGTTTTAGCAGTCATCTAAAGATATATGGCAGATTTAGAGTCCTTGATCGATGGTCAATAGTCCAGTCTAGCTTCCGTTAGTGACTTAGAGCCGTTCTTTGAGACTTCTAGCAGTCATCTTAAGTCATATGGCAGCCTTAGAATCCTTGATGAATGCCCAATAGTTCATACTAGTCGCCGGAAGGGACTTAGAGCCACGATCTTGAGACTCTCAGCAGTCATCGTAAGTTATATGGCAGCCTTAGAGTCCTTGATGAATGCCCAATAGTTCATACTAGTTGCCGGAAGGGACTTAGAGCCACGATCTTGAGACTTTTAGCAGTCATCGTAAGTTATATGGCAGCCTTAGAGTCCTTGATCGAAGTCCAATAGTACAGTCTAGCTTCCGTTAGTGAATTAGAGCCACTATCTTGAGACCTGTAGCAGTCATCTGAATTCATATGGCAGCCTTAGAGTCCTATCTAGCTTTTGGAAGTGACTTAAAGCCGGCTCGATGAGACTTGTAGCAGTCATCTTAAGTCATATGGCAGCTTTAGAGTCCTTGATCGAAGTCCAATAGTACAGTCTAGCTTCTGTTAGTGACTTGGAGCCGTTCTTTGAGACTTCTAGCAGCCATCTTAAGTCATATGGCAGCCTTAGAGTCCTTGATGTATGCCCAATGGTTCATACTAGTTGCCGGAAGGGACTTAGAACCACGATCTTGCGAGTTTTAGCAGTCATCTAAAGATATATGGCAGATTGAGAGTCCTTGATCGATGGTCAATAGTCCAGTCTAGCTTCCGTTAGTGACTTAGAGCCGTTCTTTGAGACTTCTAGCAGCCATGTTAAGTCATATGGCAGCCTTAGAATCCTTGATGTATGCCCAAAAGTTCATACTAGTTGCCGGAAGGGACTTAGAGCCACGATCTTGAGACTTTTAGCAGTCATCGTAAGTTATATGGCAGCCTTAGAGTCCTTGATCGAAGTCCAATAGTACAGTCTAGCTTCCGTTAGTGACTTAGAGCCACTATCTTGAGACCTGTAGCAGTCATCTGAATTCATATGGCATCCTTAGAGTCCTATCTAGCTTTTGGAAGGGACTTAAAGCCGGCTCGATGAGACTTGTAGCAGTCATCTTAAGTCATATGGCAGCTTTAGAGTCCTTGATCGAAGTCCAATAGTACAGTCTAGCTTCCGTTAGTGACTTAGAGCCGTTCTTTGAGACTTCTAGCAGCCATCTTAAGTCATATGGCGGCCCTAGAGTCCTTGATAGATGCCCAATAGTCCAATCTAGTTGCCGGAAGGGACTTAGAGCCACGATCTTGAGACTTTTAGCAGTCATCGTAAGTTATATGGCAGCCTTAGCGTCCTTGATCGATGGCCAATAGTCCAGTCTAGCTTCCGTTAGTGACTTAGAGCCGTTCTTTGAGACTTCTAGCAGCCATCTTGAGTCATATGGCAGCCTTAGGAGTCCTTGATGTATGCCCAATAGTTCATACTAGTTGCCGGAAGGGACTTAGAGCCACGATCTTGAGACTTTTAGCAGTCATCGTAAGTTATATGGCAGCCTTAGAGTCCTTGATCGATGGCCAATAGTCCAGTCTAGCTTCCGTTAGTGACTTAGAGCCGTTCTTTGAGACTTCTAGCAGCCATCTTAAGTCATATGGCAGCCTTAGAGTCCTTGATGTATGCCCAATAGTTCATACTAGTTGCCGGAAGGGACTTAGAGCCACGATCTTGGGAGTTTTAGCAGTCATCTTAAGTCATATGGCAGCCTTAGAATCCTTGATGAATGCCCAATAGTTCATACTAGTTGCCGGAAGGGACTTAGAGCCACGATCTTGAGACTTTTAGCAGTCATCGTAAGTTATATGGCAGCCTTAGCGTCCTTGATCGATGGCCAATAGTCCAGTCTAGCTTCCGTTAGTGACTTAGAGCCGTTCTTTGAGACTTCTAGCAGCCATCTTGAGTCATATGGCAGCCTTAGAGTCCTTGATGTATGCCCAATAGTTCATACTAGTTGCCGGAAGGGACTTAGAGCCACGATCTTGAGACTTTTAGCAGTCATCGTAAGTTATATGGCAGCCTTAGCGTCCTTGATCGATGGCCAATAGTCCAGTCTAGCTTCCGTTAGTGACTTAGAGCCGTTCTTTGAGACTTCTAGCAGCCATCTTGAGTCATATGGCAGCCTTAGAGTCCTTGATGTATGCCCAATAGTTCATACTAGTTGCCGGAAGGGACTTAGAGCCACGATCTTGAGACTTTTAGCAGTCATCGTAAGTTATATGGCAGCCTTAGAGTCCTTGATCGAAGTCCAATTGTACAGTCTAGCTTCCGTTAGTGACTTAGAGCCGTTCTGTGAGACTTCTAGTAGCCATCTTAAGTCATATTGCAGCCGTAGAGTCCTTGATCGATGGCCAATAGTACAGTCTAGCTTCCGTTAGTGACTTAGAGCCGTTCTTTGAGACTTCTAGCAGCCATCTTAGGAAATATGGCAGCCTTAGAATCCTTGATGTATGCCCAATAGTTCATACTAGTTGCCGGAAGGGACTTAGAGCCACGATCTTGAGACTTTTAGCAATCATCGTAAGTTATATGGCAGCCTTAGAGTCCTTGATCGATGGCCAATAGTCCAGTCTAGCTTCCGTTAGTGGATTAGAGCCGTTCTTTGAGACCTCTAGCAGCCATCTTAAGTCATGTGGCAGCCTTAGAGTCCTTGATGTATGCCCAATAGTTCATACTAGTTGCCGGAAGGGACTTAGAGCCACGATCTTGCGAGTTTTAGCAGTCATCTAAAGATATATGGCAGATTGAGAGTCCTTGATCGATGGTCAATAGTCCAGTCTAGCTTCCGTTAGTGACTTAGAGCCGTTCTTTGAGACTTCTAGCAGCCATGTTAAGTCATATGGCAGCCTTAGAATCCTTGATGTATGCCCAATAGTTCAAACTAGTTGCCGGAAGGGACTTAGAGCCACGATCTTGAGACTTTTAGCAGTCATCGTAAGTTATATGGCAGCCTTAGAGTCCTTGATCGATGGCCAATAGTCCAGTCTAGCTTCCGTTAGTGACTTAGAGCCGTTCTTTGAGACTTCTAGCAGCCATCTTAAGTCATATGGCAGCCTTAGAGTCCTTGATGTATGCCCAATAGTTCATACTAGTTGCCGGAAGGGACTTAGAGCCACGATCTTGGGAGTTTTAGCAGTCATCTTAAGTCATATGGCAGCCTTAGAATCCTTGATGAATGCCCAATAGTTCATACTAGTTGCCGGAAGGTACTTAGAGCCACGATCTTGAGACTTTTAGCAGTCATCGTAAGTTATATGGCAGCCTTAGAGTCCTTGATCGAAGTCCAATAGTACAGTCTAGCTTCCGTTAGTGACTTAGAGCCGTTCTTTGAGACTTCTAGCAGCCATCTTAAGTCATATTGCAGCCGTAGAGTCCTTGATCGATGGCCAATAGTCCAGTCTAGCTTCCGTTAGTGACTTAGAGCCGTTCTTTGAGACTTCTAGCAGCCATCTTAGGAAATATGGCAGCCTTAGAATCCTTGATGTATGCCCAATAGTTCATACTAGTTGCCGGAAGGGACTTAGAGCCACGATCTTGAGACTTTTAGCAATCATCGTAAGTTATATGGCAGCCTTAGAGTCCTTGATCGATGGCCAATAGTCCAGTCTAGCTTCCGTTAGTGGATTAGAGCCGTTCTTTGAGACTTCTAGCAGCCATCTTAAGTCATATGGCAGCCTTAGAGTCCTTGATGTATGCCAAATAGTTCATACTAGTTGCCGGAAGGGACTTAGAGCCACGATCTTGCGAGTTTTAGCAGTCATCTAAAGATATACGGCAGATTGAGAGTCCTTGATCGATGGTCAATAGTCCAGTCTAGCTTCCGTTAGTGACTTAGAGCCGTTCTTTGAGACTTCTAGCAGCCATGTTAAGTCATATGGCAGCCTTAGAATCCTTGATGTATGCCCAATAGTTCATACTAGTTGCCGGAAGGGACTTAGAGCCACGATCTTGAGACTTTTAGCAGTCATCGTAAGTTATATGGCAGCCTTAGAGTCCTTGATCGATGGCCAATAGTCCAGTCTAGCTTCCGTTAGTGACTTAGAGCCGTTCTTTGAGACTTCTAGCAGCCATCTTAAGTCATATGGCAGCCTTAGAGTCCTTGATGTATGCCCAATAGTTCATACTAGTTGCCGGAAGGGACTTAGAGCCACGATCTTGAGACTTTTAGCAGTCATCGTAAGTTATATGGCAGCCTTAGAGTCCTTGATCGATGGCCAATAGTCCAGTCTAGCTTCCGTTAGTGACTTAGAGCCGTTCTTTGAGACTTCTAGCAGCCATCTTAAGTCATATGGCAGCCTTAGAGTCCTTGATGTATGCCCAATAGTTCATACTAGTTGCCGGAAGGGACTTAGAGCCACGATCTTGAGAGTTTTAGCAGTCATCTTAAGTCATATGGCAGCCTTAGAATCCTTGATGAATGCCCAATAGTTCATACTAGTTGCCGGAAGGGACTTAGAGCCACGATCTTGAGACTTTTAGCAGTCATCGTAAGTTATATGGCAGCCTAAGAGTCCTTGATCGAAGTCCAATAGTACAGTCTAGCTTCCGTTAGTGACTTAGAGCCGTTCTTTGAGACTTCTAGCAGCCATCTTAAGTCATATTGCAGCCGTAGAATCCTTGATGTATGCCCAATAGTTCATACTAGTTGCCGGAAGGGACTTAGAGCCACGATCTTGAGACTTTTAGCAGTCATCGTAAGTTATATGGCAGCCTTAGAGTCCTTGATCGAAGTCCAATAGTCCAGTCTAGCTTCCGTTAGTGACTTAGAGCCGTTCTTTGAGACTTCTAGCAGTGATCGTAAGTTATATGGCAGCCTTAGAGTCCTTGATCGATGGCCAATAGTCCAGTCTAGCTTCCGTTAGTGACTTAGAGCCCTTCTTTGAGACTTCTAGCAGCCATCTTAAGTCATATGGCAGCCTTAGAGTCCTTGATGTATGCCCAATAGTTCATACTAGTTGCCGGAAGGGACTTAGAGCCACGATCTTGATACTTTTAGCAGTCATCGTAAGTTATATGGCAGCCTTAGAGTCCTTGATCGATGGCCAATAGTCCAGTCTAGCTTCCGTTAGTGACTTAGAGCCGTTCTTTGAGACTTCTAGCAGCCATCTTAAGTCATATGGCAGCCTTAGAGTCCTTGATGTATGCCCAATAGTTCATACTAGTTGCCGGAAGGGACTTAGAGCCACGATCTTGAGACTTTTAGCAGTCATCGTAAGTTATATGGCAGCCTTAGAGTCCTTGATCGATGGCCAATAGTTCATACTTGTTGCCGGAAGGGACTTAGAGCCACGATCTTGCGAGTTTTAGCAGTCATCTAAAGATATATGGCAGATTGAGAGTCCTTGATCGATGGTCAATAGTCCAGTCTAGCTTCCGTTAGTGACTTAGAGCCGTTCTTTGAGACTTCTAGCAGCCATGTTAAGTCATATGGCAGCCTTAGAATCCTTGATGTATGCCCAATAGTTCATACTAGTTGCCGGAAGGGACTTAGAGCCACGATCTTGAGACTTTTAGCAGTCATCGTAAGTTATATGGCAGCCTTAGAGTCCTTGATCGATGGCCAATAGTCCAGTCTAGCTTCCGTTAGTGACTTAGAGCCGTTCTTTGAGACTTCTATCAGCCATCTTAAGTCATATGGCAGCCTTAGAGTCCTTGGTGTATGCCCAATAGTTCATACTAGTTGCCGGAAGGGACTTAGAGCCACGATCTTGAGACTTTTAGCAGTCATCGTAAGTTATATGGCAGCCAATAGTCCAGTCTAGCTTCCGTTAGTGACTTAGAGCCGTTCTTTGAGACTTCTAGCAGCCATCTTAAGTCATATGGCAGCCTTAGAGTCCTTGATGTATGCCCAATAGTTCATACTAGTTGCCGGAAGGGACTTAGAGCCACGATCTTGAGAGTTTTAGCAGTCATCTTAAGTCATATGGCAGCCTTAGAATCCTTGATGAATGCCCAATAGTTCATACTAGTTGCCGGAAGGGACTTAGAGCCACGATCTTGAGACTTTTAGCAGTCATCGTAAGTTATATGGCAGCCTTAGAGTCCTTGATCGAAGTCCAATAGTACAGTCTAGCTTCCGTTAGTGACTTAGAGCCACGATCTTGGGACTTTTAGCAGTCATCGTAAGTTATATGGCAGCCTTAGAGTCCTTGATCGAAGTCCAATAGTACAGTCTAGCTTCCGTTAGTGACTTAGAGCCACTATCTTGAGACCTGTAGCAGTCATCTGAATTCATATGGCAGCCTTAGAGTCCTATCTAGCTTTTGAAAGTGACTTAAAGCCGGCTCGATGAGACTTGTAGCAGTCATCTTAAGTCATATGGCAGCTTTAGAGTCCTTGATCGAAGTCCAATAGTACAGTCTAGTTTCCGTTAGTGACTTAGAGCCGTTCTTTGAGACTTCTAGCAGCCATCTTAAGTCATATGGCGGCCCCTAGAGTCCTTGATAGATGCCCAATTGTCCAATCTAGTTGCCGGAAGGGACTTAGAGCCACGATCTTGAGACTTTTAGCAGTCATCGTAAGTTATATGGCAGCCTTACAGTCCTTGATCGATGGCCAATAGTCCAGTCTAGCTTTCGTTAGTGACTTAGAGCCGTTCTTTGAGACTTCTAGCAGCCATCTTAAGTCATATGGCAGCCTTAGAGTCCTTGATGTATGCCCAATAGTTCATACTACTTGCCGGAAGGGACTTAGAGCCACGATCTTGCGAGTTTTAGCAGTCATCTAAAGATATATGGCAGATTTAGAGTCCTTGATCGATGGTCAATAGTCCAGTCTAGCTTCCGTTAGTGACTTAGAGCCGTTCTTTGAGACTTCTAGCAGCCATGTTAAGTCATATGGCAGCCTTAGAATCCTTGATGTATGCCCAATAGTTCATACTTGTTGCCGGAAGGGACTTAAAGCAACGATCTTGAGAGTTTTAGCAGTCATCTTAAGTCATATGGCAGCCTTAGAATCCTTGATGAATGCCCAATAGTTCATACTAGTTGCCGGAAGGGACTTAGAGCCACGATCTTGAGATTTTAAGCAGTCATCGTAAGTTATATGGCAGCCTTAGAGTCCTTGATCGAAGTCCAATAGTACAGTCTAGCTTCCGTTAGTGACTTAGAGCCGTTCTTTGAGACTTCTAGCAGCCATCTTAAGTCATATGGCAGCCTTAGAGTCCTTGATGTATGCCCAATAGTTCATACTAGTTGCCGGAAGGGACTTAGAGCCACGATCTTGAGACTTTTAGCAGTCATCGTAAGTTATATGGCAGCCTTAGAGTCCTTGATCGATGGCCAATAGTCCAGTCTAGCTTCCGTTAGTGACTTAGAGCCGTTCTTTGAGACTTCTAGCAGCCATCTTAAGTCATATTGCAGCCGTAGAGTCCTTGATCGATGGCCAATAGTCCAGTCTAGCTTCCGTTAGTGACTTAGAGCCGTTCTTTGAGACTTCTAGCAGCCATCTTAGGAAATATGGCAGCCTTAGAATCCTTGATGTATGCCCAATAGTTCATACTAGTTGCCGGAAGGGACTTAGAGCCACGATCTTGAGACTTTTAGCAATCATCGTAAGTTATATGGCAGCCTTAGAGTCCTTGATCGATGGCCAATAGTCCAGTCTAGCTTCCGTTAGTGGATTAGAGCCGTTCTTTGAGACTTCTAGCAGCCATCTTAAGTCATATGGCAGCCTTAGAGTCCTTGATGTATGCCAAATAGTTCATACTAGTTGCCGGAAGGGACTTAGAGCCACGATCTTGCGAGTTTTAGCAGTCATCTAAAGATATACGGCAGATTGAGAGTCCTTGATCGATGGTCAATAGTCCAGTCTAGCTTCCGTTAGTGACTTAGAGCCGTTCTTTGAGACTTCTAGCAGCCATGTTAAGTCATATGGCAGCCTTAGAATCCTTGATGTATGCCCAATAGTTCATACTAGTTGCCGGAAGGGACTTAGAGCCACGATCTTGAGACTTTTAGCAGTCATCGTAAGTTATATGGCAGCCTTAGAGTCCTTGATCGATGGCCAATAGTCCAGTCTAGCTTCCGTTAGTGACTTAGAGCCGTTCTTTGAGACTTCTAGCAGCCATCTTAAGTCATATGGCAGCCTTAGAGTCCTTGATGTATGCCCAATAGTTCATACTAGTTGCCGGAAGGGACTTAGAGCCACGATCTTGAGACTTTTAGCAGTCATCGTAAGTTATATGGCAGCCTTAGAGTCCTTGATCGATGGCCAATAGTCCAGTCTAGCTTCCGTTAGTGACTTAGAGCCGTTCTTTGAGACTTCTAGCAGCCATCTTAAGTCATATGGCAGCCTTAGAGTCCTTGATGTATGCCCAATAGTTCATACTAGTTGCCGGAAGGGACTTAGAGCCACGATCTTGAGAGTTTTAGCAGTCATCTTAAGTCATATGGCAGCCTTAGAATCCTTGATGAATGCCCAATAGTTCATACTAGTTGCCGGAAGGGACTTAGAGCCACGATCTTGAGACTTTTAGCAGTCATCGTAAGTTATATGGCAGCCTAAGAGTCCTTGATCGAAGTCCAATAGTACAGTCTAGCTTCCGTTAGTGACTTAGAGCCGTTCTTTGAGACTTCTAGCAGCCATCTTAAGTCATATTGCAGCCGTAGAATCCTTGATGTATGCCCAATAGTTCATACTAGTTGCCGGAAGGGACTTAGAGCCACGATCTTGAGACTTTTAGCAGTCATCGTAAGTTATATGGCAGCCTTAGAGTCCTTGATCGAAGTCCAATAGTCCAGTCTAGCTTCCGTTAGTGACTTAGAGCCGTTCTTTGAGACTTCTAGCAGTGATCGTAAGTTATATGGCAGCCTTAGAGTCCTTGATCGATGGCCAATAGTCCAGTCTAGCTTCCGTTAGTGACTTAGAGCCCTTCTTTGAGACTTCTAGCAGCCATCTTAAGTCATATGGCAGCCTTAGAGTCCTTGATGTATGCCCAATAGTTCATACTAGTTGCCGGAAGGGACTTAGAGCCACGATCTTGATACTTTTAGCAGTCATCGTAAGTTATATGGCAGCCTTAGAGTCCTTGATCGATGGCCAATAGTCCAGTCTAGCTTCCGTTAGTGACTTAGAGCCGTTCTTTGAGACTTCTAGCAGCCATCTTAAGTCATATGGCAGCCTTAGAGTCCTTGATGTATGCCCAATAGTTCATACTAGTTGCCGGAAGGGACTTAGAGCCACGATCTTGAGACTTTTAGCAGTCATCGTAAGTTATATGGCAGCCTTAGAGTCCTTGATCGATGGCCAATAGTTCATACTTGTTGCCGGAAGGGACTTAGAGCCACGATCTTGCGAGTTTTAGCAGTCATCTAAAGATATATGGCAGATTGAGAGTCCTTGATCGATGGTCAATAGTCCAGTCTAGCTTCCGTTAGTGACTTAGAGCCGTTCTTTGAGACTTCTAGCAGCCATGTTAAGTCATATGGCAGCCTTAGAATCCTTGATGTATGCCCAATAGTTCATACTAGTTGCCGGAAGGGACTTAGAGCCACGATCTTGAGACTTTTAGCAGTCATCGTAAGTTATATGGCAGCCTTAGAGTCCTTGATCGATGGCCAATAGTCCAGTCTAGCTTCCGTTAGTGACTTAGAGCCGTTCTTTGAGACTTCTATCAGCCATCTTAAGTCATATGGCAGCCTTAGAGTCCTTGGTGTATGCCCAATAGTTCATACTAGTTGCCGGAAGGGACTTAGAGCCACGATCTTGAGACTTTTAGCAGTCATCGTAAGTTATATGGCAGCCAATAGTCCAGTCTAGCTTCCGTTAGTGACTTAGAGCCGTTCTTTGAGACTTCTAGCAGCCATCTTAAGTCATATGGCAGCCTTAGAGTCCTTGATGTATGCCCAATAGTTCATACTAGTTGCCGGAAGGGACTTAGAGCCACGATCTTGAGAGTTTTAGCAGTCATCTTAAGTCATATGGCAGCCTTAGAATCCTTGATGAATGCCCAATAGTTCATACTAGTTGCCGGAAGGGACTTAGAGCCACGATCTTGAGACTTTTAGCAGTCATCGTAAGTTATATGGCAGCCTTAGAGTCCTTGATCGAAGTCCAATAGTACAGTCTAGCTTCCGTTAGTGACTTAGAGCCACGATCTTGGGACTTTTAGCAGTCATCGTAAGTTATATGGCAGCCTTAGAGTCCTTGATCGAAGTCCAATAGTACAGTCTAGCTTCCGTTAGTGACTTAGAGCCACTATCTTGAGACCTGTAGCAGTCATCTGAATTCATATGGCAGCCTTAGAGTCCTATCTAGCTTTATTGAAAGTGACTTAAAGCCGGCTCGATGAGACTTGTAGCAGTCATCTTAAGTCATATGGCAGCTTTAGAGTCCTTGATCGAAGTCCAATAGTACAGTCTAGTTTCCGTTAGTGACTTAGAGCCGTTCTTTGAGACTTCTAGCAGCCATCTTAAGTCATATGGCGGCCCTAGAGTCCTTGATAGATGCCCAATTGTCCAATCTAGTTGCCGGAAGGGACTTAGAGCCACGATCTTGAGACTTTTAGCAGTCATCGTAAGTTATATGGCAGCCTTACAGTCCTTGATCGATGGCCAATAGTCCAGTCTAGCTTTCGTTAGTGACTTAGAGCCGTTCTTTGAGACTTCTAGCAGCCATCTTAAGTCATATGGCAGCCTTAGAGTCCTTGATGTATGCCCAATAGTTCATACTACTTGCCGGAAGGGACTTAGAGCCACGATCTTGCGAGTTTTAGCAGTCATCTAAAGATATATGGCAGATTTAGAGTCCTTGATCGATGGTCAATAGTCCAGTCTAGCTTCCGTTAGTGACTTAGAGCCGTTCTTTGAGACTTCTAGCAGCCATGTTAAGTCATATGGCAGCCTTAGAATCCTTGATGTATGCCCAATAGTTCATACTTGTTGCCGGAAGGGACTTAAAGCAACGATCTTGAGAGTTTTAGCAGTCATCTTAAGTCATATGGCAGCCTTAGAATCCTTGATGAATGCCCAATAGTTCATACTAGTTGCCGGAAGGGACTTAGAGCCACGATCTTGAGATTTTAAGCAGTCATCGTAAGTTATATGGCAGCCTTAGAGTCCTTGATCGAAGTCCAATAGTACAGTCTAGCTTCCGTTAGTGACTTAGAGCCGTTCTTTGAGACTTCTAGCAGCCATCTTAAGTCATATGGCAGCCTTAGAGTCCTTGATGTATGCCCAATAGTTCATACTAGTTTCCGGAAGGGACTTAGAGCCACGATCTTGAGACTCTCAGCAGTCATCGTAAGTTATATGGCAGCTTTAGAGTCCTTGATGAATGCCCAATAGTTCATACTAGTTGCCGGAAGGGACTTAGAGCCACGATCTTGAGACTTTTAGCAGTCATCGTAAGTTATATGGCAGCCTTAGAGTCCTTGATCGAAGTCCAATAGTACAGTCTAGCTTCCGTTAGTGAATTAGAGCCACTATCTTGAGACCTGTAGCAGTCATCTGAATTCATATGGCAGCCTTAGAGTCTTATCTAGCTTTTGGAAGTGACTTAAAGCCGCGCTCGATGAGACTTGTAGCAGTCATCTTAAGTCATATGGCAGCTTTAGAGTCCTTGATCGAAGTCCAATAGTACAGTCTAGCTTCTGTTAGTGACTTGGAGCCGTTCTTTGAGACTTCTAGCAGCCATCTTAAGTCATATGGCAGCCTTAGAGTCCTTGATGTATGCCCAATAGTTCATACTAGTTGCCGGAAGGGACTTAGAACCACGATCTTGCGAGTTTTAGCAGTCATCTAAAGATATATGGCAGATTGAGAGTCCTTGATCGATGGTCAATAGTCCAGTCTAGCTTCCGTTAGTGACTTAGAGCCGTTCTTTGAGACTTCTAGCAGCCATGTTAAGTCATATGGCAGCCTTAGAATCCTTGATGTATGCCCAAAAGTTCATACTAGTTGCCGGAAGGGACTTAGAGCCACGATCTTGAGACTTTTAGCAGTCATCGTAAGTTATATGGCAGCCTTAGAGTCCTTGATCGAAGTCCAATAGTACAGTCTAGCTTCCGTTAGTGACTTAGAGCCACTATCTTGAGACCTGTAGCAGTCATCTGAATTCATATGGCATCCTTAGAGTCCTATCTAGCTTTTGGAAGTGACTTAAAGCCGGCTCGATGAGACTTGTAGCAGTCATCTTAAGTCATATGGCAGCTTTAGAGTCCTTGATCGAAGTCCAATAGTACAGTCTAGCTTCCGTTAGTGACTTAGAGCCGTTCTTTGAGACTTCTAGCAGCCATCTTGAGTCATATGGCAGCCTTAGAGTCCTTGATGTATGCCCAATAGTTCATACTAATTGCCGGAAGGGACTTAGAGCCACGATCTTGAGACTTTTAGCAGTCATCGTAAGTTATATGGCAGCCTTAGAGTCCTTGATCGATGGCCAATAGTCCAGTCTAGCTTCCGTTAGTGACTTAGAGCCGTTCTTTGAGACTTCTAGCAGCCATCTTAAGTCATATGGCAGCCTTAGAGTCCTTGATGTATGCCCAATAGTTCATACTAGTTACCGGAAGGGACTTAGAGCCACGATCTTGAGACTTTTAGCAGTCATCTTAAGTCATATGGCAGCCTTAGAGTCCTTGATGTATGCCCAATAGTTCATACTAGTTGCCGGAAGGGACTTAGAGCCACGATCTTGAGACTTTTAGCAGTCATCGTAAGTTATATGGCAGCCTTAGAGTCCTTGATCGAAGTCCAATAGTACAGTCTAGCTTCCGTTAGTGACTTAGAGCCGTTCTTTGAGACTTCTAGCAGCCATCTTAAGTCATATTGCAGCCGTAGAGTCCTTGATCGATGGCCAATAGTCCAGTCTAGCTTCCGTTAGTGACTTAGAGCCGTTCTTTGAGACTTCCAGCAGCCATCTTAGGAAATATGGCAGCCTTAGAATCCTTGATGTATGCCCAATAGTTCATACTAGTTGCCGGAAGGGACTTAGAGCCACGATCTTGAGACTTTTAGCAATCATCGTAAGTTATATGGCAGCCTTAGAGTCCTTGATCGATAGCCAATAGTCCAGTCTAGCTTCCGTTAGTGGATTAGAGCCTTTCTTTGAGACTTCTAGCAGCCATCTTAAGTCATATGGCGGCCCTAGAGTCCTTGATAGATGCCCAATAGTCCAATCTAGTTGCCGGAAGGGACTTAGAGCCACGATCTTGGAGACTTTTAGCAGTCATCGTAAGTTATATGGCAGCCTTAGCGTCCTTGATCGATGGCCAATAGTCCAGTCTAGCTTCCGTTAGTGACTTAGAGCCGTTCTTTGAGACTTCTAGCAGCCATCTTGAGTCATATGGCAGCCTTAGAGTCCTTGATGTATGCCCAATAGTTCATACTAGTTGCCGGAAGGGACTTAGAGCCACGATCTTGAGACTTTTAGCAGTCATCGTAAGTTATATGGCAGCCTTAGAGTCCTTGATCGATGGCCAATAGTCCAGTCTAGCTTCCGTTAGTGACTTAGACCCGTTCTTTGAGACTTCTAGCAGCCATCTTAAGTCATATGGCAGCCTTAGAGTCCTTGATGTATGCCCAATAGTTCATACTAGTTGCCGGAAGGGACTTAGAGCCACGATCTTGAGACTTTTAGCAATCATCGTAAGTTATATGGCAGCCTTAGAGTACTTGATCGATGGCCAATAGTCCAGTCTAGCTTCCGTTAGTGGATTAGAGCCGTTCTTTGAGACTTCTAGCAGCCATCTTAAGTCATATGGCAGCCTTAGAGTCCTTGATGTATGCCCAATAGTTCATACTAGTTGCCGGAAGGGACTTAGAGCCACGATCTTGCGAGTTTTAGCAGTCATCTAAAGATATATGGCAGATTGAGAGTCCTTGATCGATGGTCAATAGTCCAGTCTAGCTTCCGTTAGTGACTTAGAGCAGTTCTTTGAGACTTCTAGCAGCCATGTTAAGTCATATGGCAGCCTTAGAATCCTTGATGTATGCCCAATAGTTCATACTAGTTGCCGGAAGGGACTTAGAGCCACGATCTTGCGAGTTTTAGCAGTCATCTAAAGATATATGGCAGATTGAGAGTCCTTGATCGATGGTCAATAGTCCAGTCTAGCTTCCGTTAGTGACTTAGAGCCGTTCTTTGAGACTTCTAGCAGCCATGTTAAGTCATATGGCAGCCTTAGAATCCTTGATGTATGCCCAATAGTTCATACTAGTTGCCGGAAGGACTTAGAGCCACGATCTTGGGAGTTTTAGCAGTCATCTTAAGTCATATGGCAGCCTTAGAATCCTTGATGAATGCCCAATAGTTCATACTAGTTGCCGGAAGGGACTTAGAGCCACGATCTTGAGACTTTTAGCAGTCATCGTAAGTTATATGGCAGCCTTAGAGTCCTTGATCGAAGTCCAATAGTACAGTCTAGCTTCCGTTAGTGACTTAGAGCCGTTCTTTGAGACTTCTAGCAGCCATCTTAAGTCATATTGCAGCCGTAGAGTCCTTGATCGATGGCCAATAGTCCAGTCTAGCTTGCGTTAGTGACTTAGAGCCGTTCTTTGAGACTTCTAGCAGCCATCTTAGGAAATATGGCAGCCTTAGAATCCTTGATGTATGCCCAATAGTTCATACTAGTTGCCGGAAGGGACTTAGAGCCACGATCTTGAGACTTTTAGCAATCATCGTAAGTTATATGGCAGCCTTTTGAGTCCTTGATCGATGGCCAATAGTCCAGTCTAGCTTCCGTTAGTGGATTAGAGCCGTTCTTTGAGACTTCTAGCAGCCATCTTAAGTCATATGGCAGCCTTAGAGTCCTTGATGTATGCCCAATAGTTCATACTAGTTGCCGGAAGGGACTTAGAGCCACGATCTTGCGAGTTTTAGCAGTCATCTAAAGATATATGGCAGATTGAGAGTCCTTGATCGATGGTCAATAGTCCAGTCTAGCTTCCGTTAGTGACTTAGAGCAGTTCTTTGAGACTTCTAGCAGCCATGTTAAGTCATATGGCAGCCTTAGAATCCTTGATGTATGCCCAATAGTTCATACTAGTTGCCGGAAGGGACTTAGAGCCACGATCTTGCGAGTTTTAGCAGTCATCTAAAGATATATGGCAGATTGAGAGTCCTTGATCGATGGTCAATAGTCCAGTCTAGCTTCCGTTAGTGACTTAGAGCCGTTCTTTGAGACTTCTAGCAGCCATGTTAAGTCATATGGCAGCCTTAGAATCCTTGATGTATGCCCAATAGTTCATACTAGTTGCCGGAAGGGACTTAGAGCCACGATCTTGGGAGTTTTAGCAGTCATCTTAAGTCATATGGCAGCCTTAGAATCCTTGATGAATGCCCAATAGTTCATACTAGTTGCCGGAAGGGACTTAGAGCCACGATCTTGAGACTTTTAGCAGTCATCGTAAGTTATATGGCAGCCTTAGAGTCCTTGATCGAAGTCCAATAGTACAGTCTAGCTTCCGTTAGTGACTTAGAGCCGTTCTTTGAGACTTCTAGCAGCCATCTTAAGTCATATTGCAGCCGTAGAGTCCTTGATCGATGGCCAATAGTCCAGTCTAGCTTCCGTTAGTGACTTAGAGCCGTTCTTTGAGACTTCTAGCAGCCATCTTAGGAAATATGGCAGCCTTAGAATCCTTGATGTATGCCCAATAGTTCATACTAGTTGCCGGAAGGGACTTAGAGCCACGATCTTGAGACTTTTAGCAATCATCGTAAGTTATATGGCAGCCTTTGAGTCCTTGATCGATGGCCAATAGTCCAGTCTAGCTTCCGTTAGTGGATTAGAGCCTTTCTTTGAGACTTCTAGCAGCCATCTTAAGTCATATGGCGGCCCTAGAGTCCTTGATAGATGCCCAATAGTCCAATCTAGTTGCCGGAAGGGACTTAGAGCCACGATCTTGAGACTTTTAGCAGTCATCGTAAGTTATATGGCAGCCTTAGCGTCCTTGATCGATGGCCAATAGTCCAGTCTAGCTTCCGTTAGTGACTTAGAGCCGTTCTTTAAGACTTCTAGCAGCCATCTTGAGTCATATGGCAGCCTTAGAGTCCTTGATGTATGCCCAATAGTTCATACTAGTTGCCGGAAGGGACTTAGAGCCACGATCTTGAGACTTTTAGCAGTCATCGTAAGTTATATGGCAGCCTTAGAGTCCTTGATCGATGGCCAATAGTCCAGTCTAGCTTCCGTTAGTGGATTAGAGCCGTTCTTTGAGACTTCTAGCAGCCATCTTAAGTCATATGGCAGCCTTAGAGTCCTTGATGTATGCCCAATAGTTCATACTAGTTGCCGGAAGGGACTTAGAGCCACGATCTTGCGAGTTTTAGCAGTCATCTAAAGATATATGGCAGATTGAGAGTCCTTGATCGACGGTCAATAGTCCAGTCTAGCTTCCGTTAGTGACTTAGAGCCGTTCTTTGAGACTTCTAGCAGCCATGTTAAGTCATATGGCAGCCTTAGAATCCTTGATGTATGCCCAATAGTTCATACTAGTTGCCGGAAGGGACTTAGAGCCACGATCTTGCGAGTTTTAGCAGTCATCTAAAGATATATGGCAGATTGAGAGTCCTTGATCGATGGTCAATAGTCCAGTCTAGCTTCCGTTAGTGACTTAGAGCCGTTCTTTGAGACTTCTAGCAGCCATGTTAAGTCATATGGCAGCCTTAGAATCCTTGATGTATGCCCAATAGTTCATACTAGTTGCCGGAAGGGACTTAGAGCCACGATCTTGGGAGTTTTAGCAGTCATCTTAAGTCATATGGCAGCCTTAGAATCCTCGATGAATGCCCAATAGTTCATACTAGTTGCCGGAAGGGACTTAGAGCCACGATCTTGAGACTTTTAGCAGTCATCGTAAGTTATATGGCAGCCTTAGAGTCCTTGATCGAAGTCCAATAGTACAGTCTAGCTTCCGTTAGTGACTTAGAGCCGTTCTTTGAGACTTCTAGCAGCCATCTTAGGAAATATGGCAGCCTTAGAATCCTTGATGTATGCCCAATAGTTCATACTAGTTGCCGGAAGGGACTTAGAGCCACGATCTTGAGACTTTTAGCAGTCATCGTAAGTTATATGGCAGCCTTAGAGTCCTTGATCGATGGCCAATAGTCCAGTCTAGCTTCCGTTAGTGACTTAGAGCCGTTCTTTGAGACTTCTAGCAGCCATCTTAAGTCATATGGCAGCCTTAGAGTCCTTGATGTATGCCCAATAGTTCATACTAGTTGCCGGAAGGGACTTAGAGCCACGATCTTGGGAGTTTTAGCAGTCATCTTAAGTCATATGGCAGCCTTAGAATCCTTGATGAATGCCCAATAGTTCATACTAGTTGCCGGAAGGGACTTAGAGCCACGATCTTGAGACTTTTAGCAGTCATCGTAAGTTATATGGCAGCCTTAGAGTCCTTGATCGAAGTCCAATAGTACAGTCTAGCTTCCGTTAGTGACTTAGAGCCGTTCTTTGAGACTTCTAGCAGCCATCTTAAGTCATATTGCAGCCGTAGAGTCCTTGATCGATGGCCAATAGTCCAGTCTAGCTTCCGTTAGTGACTTAGAGCCGTTCTTTGAGACTTCTAGCAGCCATGTTAAGTCATATGGCAGCCTTAGAATCCTTGATGTATGCCCAATAGTTCATACTAGTTGCCGGAAGGGACTTAGAGCCACGATCTTGAGACTTTTAGCAGTCATCGTAAGTTATATGGCAGCCTTAGAGTCCTTGATCGATGGCCAATAGTCCAGTCTAGCTTCCGTTAGTGACTTAGAGCCGTTCTTTGAGACTTCTAGCAGCCATCTTAAGTCATATGGCAGCCTTAGAGTCCTTGATGTATGCCCAATAGTTCATACTAGTTGCCGGAAGGGACTTAGAGCCACGATCTTGAGAGTTTTAGCAGTCATCTTAAGTCATATGGCAGCCTTAGAGTCCTTGATCGATGGCCAATAGTCCAGTCTAGCTTCCGTTAGTGGATTAGAGCCGTTCTTTGAGACTTCTAGCAGCCATCTTAAGTCATATGGCAGCCTTAGAGTCCTTGATGTGTGCCCAATAGTTCATACTAGTTGCCGGAAGGGACTTAGAGCCACGATCTTGCGAGTTTTAGCAGTCATCTAAAGATATATGGCAGATTGAGAGTCCTTGATCGATGGTCAATAGTCCAGTCTAGCTTCCCGTTAGTGACTTAGAGCCGTTCTTTGAGACTTCTACCAGCCATGTTAAGTCATATGGCAGCCTTAGAATCCTTGATGTGTGCCCAATAGTTCATACTAGTTGCCGGAAGGGACTTAGAGCCACGATCTTGAGACTTTTAGCACTCATCGTAAGTTATATGGCAGCCTTAGAGTCCTTGATCGAAGTCCAATAGTCCGGTCTAGCTTCCGTTAGTGACTTAGGAGCCGTTCTTTGAGACTTCTAGCAGTCATCGTAAGTTATATGGCAGCCTTAGAGTCCTTGATCGATGGCCAATAGTCCAGTCTAGCTTCCGTTAGTGACTTAGAGCCGTTCTATGAGACTTCCAGCAGCCATGTTAAGTCATATGGCAGCCTTAGAATCCTTGATGTATGCCCAATAGTTCATACTAGTTGCCGGAAGGGACTTAGAGCCACGATCTTGAGACTTTTAGCAGTCATCGTAATTTATATGGCAGCCTTAGAGTCCTTGATCGATGGCCAATAGTCCAGTCTAGCTTCCGTTAGTGACTTAGAGCCGTTCTTTGAGACTTCTAGCAGCCATCTTGAGTCATCTGGCTGCCTTAGAGTCCTTGATGTATGCCCAATAGTTCATACTAGTTGCCGGAAGGGACTTAGAGCCACGATCTTGAGACTTTTAGCAGTCATCGTAAGTTATATGGCAGCCTTAGCGTCCTTGATCGATGGCCAATAGTCCAGTCTAGCTTCCGTTAGTGACTTAGAGCCGTTCTTTGAGACTTCTAGCAGCCATCTTGAGTCATCTGGCTGCCTTAGAGTCCTTGATGTATGCCCAATAGTTCATACTAGTTGCCGGAAGGGACTTAGAGCCACGATCTTGAGACTTTTAGCAGTCATCGTAAGTTATATGGCAGCCTTAGAGTCCTTGATCGATGGCCAATAGTCCAGTCTAGCTTCCGTTAGTGACTTAGAGCCGTTCTTTGAGACTTCTAGCAGCCATCTTAAGTCATATGGCAGCCTTAGAGTCCTTGATGTATGCCCAATAGTTCATACTAGTTGCCGGAAGGGACTTAGAGCCACGATCTTGGGAGTTTTAGCAGTCATCTTAAGTCATATGGCAGCCTTAGAATCCTTGATGAATGCCCAATAGTTCATACTAGTTGCCGGAAGGGACTTAGAGCCACGATCTTGAGACTTTTAGCAGTCATCGTAAGTTATATGGCAGCCTTAGAGTCCTTGATCGAAGTCCAATAGTACAGTCTAGCTTCCGTTAGTGACTTAGAGCCGTTCTTTGAGACTTCTAGCAGCCATCTTAAGTCATATTGCAGCCGTAGAGTCCTTGATCGATGGCCAATAGTCCAGTCTAGCTTCCGTTAGTGACTTAGAGCCGTTCTTTGAGACTTCTACCAGCCATGTTAAGTCATATGGCAGCCTTAGAATCCTTGATGTGTGCCCAATAGTTCATACTAGTTGCCGGAAGGGACTTAGAGCCACGATCTTGAGACTTTTAGCACTCATCGTAAGTTATATGGCAGCCTTAGAGTCCTTGATCGATGGCCAATAGTCCAGTCTAGCTTCCGTTAGTGACTTAGAGCCGTTCTATGAGACTTCTAGCAGCCATGTTAAGTCATATGGCAGCCTTAGAATCCTTGATGTATGCCCAATAGTTCATACTAGTTGCCGGAAGGGACTTAGAGCCACGATCTTGAGACTTTTAGCAGTCATCGTAAGTTATATGGCAGCCTTAGAGTCCTTGATCGAAGTCCAATAGTCCGGTCTAGCTTCCGTTAGTGACTTAGAGCCGTTCTTTGAGACTTCTAGCAGTCATCGTAAGTTATATGGCAGCCTTAGAGTCCTTGATCGATGGCCAATAGTCCAGTCTAGCTTCCGTTAGTGACTTAGAGCCGTTCTATGAGACTTCCAGCAGCCATGTTAAGTCATATGGCAGCCTTAGAATCCTTGATGTATGCCCAATAGTTCATACTAGTTGCCGGAAGGGACTTAGAGCCACGATCTTGAGACTTTTAGCAGTCATCGTAATTTATATGGCAGCCTTAGAGTCCTTGATCGATGGCCAATAGTCCAGTCTAGCTTCCGTTAGTGACTTAGAGCCGTTCTTTGAGACTTCTAGCAGCCATCTTGAGTCATCTGGCTGCCTTAGAGTCCTTGATGTATGCCCAATAGTTCATACTAGTTGCCGGAAGGGACTTAGAGCCACGATCTTGAGACTTTTAGCAGTCATCGTAAGTTATATGGCAGCCTTAGCGTCCTTGATCGATGGCCAATAGTCCAGTCTAGCTTCCGTTAGTGACTTAGAGCCGTTCTTTGAGACTTCTAGCAGCCATCTTGAGTCATCTGGCTGCCTTAGAGTCCTTGATGTATGCCCAATAGTTCATACTAGTTGCCGGAAGGGACTTAGAGCCACGATCTTGAGACTTTTAGCAGTCATCGTAAGTTATATGGCAGCCTTAGAGTCCTTGATCGATGGCCAATAGTCCAGTCTAGCTTCCGTTAGTGACTTAGAGCCGTTCTTTGAGACTTCTAGCAGCCATCTTAAGTCATATGGCAGCCTTAGAGTCCTTGATGTATGCCCAATAGTTCATACTAGTTGCCGGAAGGGACTTAGAGCCACGATCTTGGGAGTTTTAGCAGTCATCTTAAGTCATATGGCAGCCTTAGAATCCTTGATGAATGCCCAATAGTTCATACTAGTTGCCGGAAGGGACTTAGAGCCACGATCTTGAGACTTTTAGCAGTCATCGTAAGTTATATGGCAGCCTTAGAGTCCTTGATCGAAGTCCAATAGTCCGGTCTAGCTTCCGTTAGTGACTTAGAGCCGTTCTTTGAGACTTCTAGCAGTCATCGTAAGTTATATGGCAGCCTTAGAGTCCTTGATCGATGGCCAATAGTCCAGTCTAGCTTCCGTTAGTGACTTAGAGCCGTTCTATGAGACTTCTAGCAGCCATGTTAAGTCATATGGCAGCCTTAGAATCCTTGATGTATGCCCAATAGTTCATACTAGTTGCCGGAAGGGACTTAGAGCCACGATCTTGAGACTTTTAGCAGTCATCGTAAGTTATATGGCAGCCTTAGAGTCCTTGATCGAAGTCCAATAGTCCGGTCTAGCTTCCGTTAGTGACTTAGAGCCGTTCTTTGAGACTTCTAGCAGTCATCGTAAGTTATATGGCAGCCTTAGAGTCCTTGATCGATGGCCAATAGTCCAGTCTAGCTTCCGTTAGTGACTTAGAGCCGTTCTATGAGACTTCCAGCAGCCATGTTAAGTCATATGGCAGCCTTAGAATCCTTGATGTATGCCCAATAGTTCATACTAGTTGCCGGAAGGGACTTAGAGCCACGATCTTGAGACTTTTAGCAGTCATCGTAATTTATATGGCAGCCTTAGAGTCCTTGATCGATGGCCAATAGTCCAGTCTAGCTTCCGTTAGTGACTTAGAGCCGTTCTTTGAGACTTCTAGCAGCCATCTTGAGTCATCTGGCTGCCTTAGAGTCCTTGATGTATGCCCAATAGTTCATACTAGTTGCCGGAAGGGACTTAGAGCCACGATCTTGAGACTTTTAGCAGTCATCGTAAGTTATATGGCAGCCTTAGCGTCCTTGATCGATGGCCAATAGTCCAGTCTAGCTTCCGTTAGTGACTTAGAGCCGTTCTTTGAGACTTCTAGCAGCCATCTTGAGTCATCTGGCTGCCTTAGAGTCCTTGATGTATGCCCAATAGTTCATACTAGTTGCCGGAAGGGACTTAGAGCCACGATCTTGAGACTTTTAGCAGTCATCTAAAGATATATGGCAGATTGAGAGTCCTTGATCGATGGTCAATAGTCCAGTCTAGCTTCCGTTAGTGACTTAGAGCCGTTCTTTGAGACTTCTACCAGCCATGTTAAGTCATATGGCAGCCTTAGAATCCTTGATGTGTGCCCAATAGTTCATACTAGTTGCCGGAAGGGACTTAGAGCCACGATCTTGCGAGTTTTAGCAGTCATCTAAAGATATATGGCAGATTGAGAGTCCTTGATCGATGGTCAATAGTCCAGTCTAGCTTCCGTTAGTGACTTAGAGCCGTTCTTTGAGACTTCTACCAGCCATGTTAAGTCATATGGCAGCCTTAGAATCCTTGATGTGTGCCCAATAGTTCATACTAGTTGCCGGAAGGGACTTAGAGCCACGATCTTGAGACTTTTAGCACTCATCGTAAGTTATATGGCAGCCTTAGAGTCCTTGATCGATGGCCAATAGTCCAGTCTAGCTTCCGTTAGTGACTTAGAGCCGTTCTATGAGACTTCTAGCAGCCATGTTAAGTCATATGGCAGCCTTAGAATCCTTGATGTATGCCCAATAGTTCATACTAGTTGCCGGAAGGGACTTAGAGCCACGATCTTGAGACTTTTAGCAGTCATCGTAAGTTATATGGCAGCCTTAGAGTCCTTGATCGAAGTCCAATAGTCCGGTCTAGCTTCCGTTAGTGACTTAGAGCCGTTCTTTGAGACTTCTAGCAGTCATCGTAAGTTATATGGCAGCCTTAGACTCCTTGATCGATGGCCAATAGTCCAGTCTAGCTTCCGTTAGTGACTTAGAGCCGTTCTATGAGACTTCCAGCAGCCATGTTAAGTCATATGGCAGCCTTAGAATCCTTGATGTATGCCCAATAGTTCATACTAGTTGCCGGAAGGGACTTAGAGCCACGATCTTGAGACTTTTAGCAGTCATCGTAATTTATATGGCAGCCTTAGAGTCCTTGATCGATGGCCAATAGTCCAGTCTAGCTTCCGTTAGTGACTTAGAGCCGTTCTTTGAGACTTCTAGCAGCCATCTTGAGTCATCTGGCTGCCTTAGAGTCCTTGATGTATGCCCAATAGTTCATACTAGTTGCCGGAAGGGACTTAGAGCCACGATCTTGAGACTTTTAGCAGTCATCGTAAGTTATATGGCAGCCTTAGCGTCCTTGATCGATGGCCAATAGTCCAGTCTAGCTTCCGTTAGTGACTTAGAGCCGTTCTTTGAGACTTCTAGCAGCCATCTTGAGTCATCTGGCTGCCTTAGAGTCCTTGATGTATGCCCAATAGTTCATACTAGTTGCCGGAAGGGACTTAGAGCCACGATCTTGAGACTTTTTAGCAGTCATCGTAAGTTATATGGCAGCCTTAGAGTCCTTGATCGATGGCCAATAGTCCAGTCTAGCTTCCGTTAGTGACTTAGAGCCGTTCTTTGAGACTTCTAGCAGCCATCTTAAGTCATATGGCAGCCTTAGAGTCCTTGATGTATGCCCAATAGTTCATACTAGTTGCCGGAAGGGACTTAGAGCCACGATCTTGGGAGTTTTAGCAGTCATCTTAAGTCATATGGCAGCCTTAGAATCCTTGATGAATGCCCAATAGTTCATACTAGTTACCGGAAGGGACTTAGAGCCACGATCTTGAGACTTTTAGCAGTCATCGTAAGTTATATGGCAGCCTTAGAGTCCTTGATCGAAGTCCAATAGTACAGTCTAGCTTCCGTTAGTGACTTAGAGCCGTTCTTTGAGACTTCTAGCAGCCATCTTAAGTCATATTGCAGCCGTAGAGTCCTTGATCGATGGCCAATAGTCCAGTCTAGCTTCCGTTAGTGACTTAGAGCCGTTCTTTGAGACTTCTAGCAGCCATGTTAAGTCATATGGCAGCCTTAGAATCCTTGATGTATGCCCAATAGTTCATACTAGTTGCCGGAAGGGACTTAGAGCCACGATCTTGAGACTTTTAGCAGTCATCGTAAGTTATATGGCAGCCTTAGAGTCCTTGATCGATGGCCAATAGTCCAGTCTAGCTTCCGTTAGTGACTTAGAGCCGTTCTTTGAGACTTCTAGCAGCCATCTTAAGTCATATGGCAGCCTTAGAGTCCTTGATGTATGCCCAATAGTTCATACTAGTTGCCGGAAGGGACTTAGAGCCACGATCTTGAGAGTTTTAGCAGTCATCTTAAGTCATATGGCAGCCTTAGAGTCCTTGATCGATGGCCAATAGTCCAGTCTAGCTTCCGTTAGTGGATTAGAGCCGTTCTTTGAGACTTCTAGCAGCCATCTTAAGTCATATGGCAGCCTTAGAGTCCTTGATGGTGCCCAATAGTTCATACTAGTTGCCGGAAGGGACTTAGAGCCACGATCTTGCGAGTTTTAGCAGTCATCTAAAGATATATGGCAGATTTAGAGTCCTTGATCGATGGTCAATAGTCCAGTCTAGCTTCCGTTAGTGACTTAGAGCCGTTCTTTGAGACTTCTACCAGCCATGTTAAGTCATATGGCAGCCTTAGAATCCTTGATGTGTGCCCAATAGTTCATACTAGTTGCCGGAAGGGACTTAGAGCCACGATCTTGAGACTTTTAGCACTCATCGTAAGTTATATGGCAGCCTTAGAGTCCTTGATCGATGGCCAATAGTCCAGTCTAGCTTCCGTTAGTGACTTAGAGCCGTTCTATGAGACTTCTAGCAGCCATGTTAAGTCATATGGCAGCCTTAGAATCCTTGATGTATGCCCAATAGTTCATACTAGTTGCCGGAAGGGACTTAGAGCCACGATCTTGAGACTTTTAGCAGTCATCGTAAGTTATATGGCAGCCTTAGAGTCCTTGATCGAAGTCCAATAGTCCGGTCTAGCTTCCGTTAGTGACTTAGAGCCGTTCTTTGAGACTTCTAGCAGTCATCGTAAGTTATATGGCAGCCTTAGAGTCCTTGATCGATGGCCAATAGTCCAGTCTAGCTTCCGTTAGTGACTTAGAGCCGTTCTATGAGACTTCCAGCAGCCATGTTAAGTCATATGGCAGCCTTAGAATCCTTGATGTATGCCCAATAGTTCATACTAGTTGCCGGAAGGGACTTAGAGCCACGATCTTGAGACTTTTAGCAGTCATCGTAATTTATATGGCAGCCTTAGAGTCCTTGATCGATGGCCAATAGTCCAGTCTAGCTTCCGTTAGTGACTTAGAGCCGTTCTTTGAGACTTCAGCAGCCATCTTGAGTCATCTGGCTGCCTTAGAGTCCTTGATGTATGCCCAATAGTTCATACTAGTTGCCGGAAGGGACTTAGAGCCACGATCTTGAGACTTTTAGCAGTCATCGTAAGTTATATGGCAGCCTTAGCGTCCTCGATCGATGGCCAATAGTCCAGTCTAGCTTCCGTTAGTGACTTAGAGCCGTTCTTTGAGACTTCTAGCAGCCATCTTGAGTCATCTGGCTGCCTTAGAGTCCTTGATGTATGCCCAATAGTTCATACTAGTTGCCGGAAGGGACTTAGAGCCACGATCTTGAGACTTTTAGCAGTCATCGTAAGTTATATGGCAGCCTTAGAGTCCTTGATCGATGGCCAATAGTCCAGTCTAGCTTCCGTTAGTGACTTAGAGCCGTTCTTTGAGACTTCTAGCAGCCATCTTAAGTCATATGGCAGCCTTAGAGTCCTTGATGTATGCCCAATAGTTCATACTAGTTGCCGGAAGGGACTTAGAGCCACGATCTTGGGAGTTTTAGCAGTCATCTTAAGTCATATGGCAGCCTTAGAATCCTTGATGAATGCCCAATAGTTCATACTAGTTGCCGGAAGGGACTTAGAGCCACGATCTTGAGACTATTAGCAGTCATCGTAAGTTATATGGCAGCCTTAGAGTCCTTGATCGAAGTCCAATAGTACAGTCTAGCTTCCGTTAGTGACTTAGAGCCGTTCTTTGAGACTTCTAGCAGCCATCTTAAGTCATATTGCAGCCGTAGAGTCCTTGATCGATGGCCAATAGTCCAGTCTAGCTTCCGTTAGTGACTTAGAGCCGTTCTTTGAGACTTCTAGCAGCCATGTTAAGTCATATGGCAGCCTTAGAATCCTTGATGTATGCCCAATAGTTCATACTAGTTGCCGGAAGGGACTTAGAGCCACGATCTTGAGACTTTTAGCAGTCATCGTAAGTTATATGGCAGCCTTAGAGTCCTTGATCGATGGCCAATAGTCCAGTCTAGCTTCCGTTAGTGACTTAGAGCCGTTCTTTGAGACTTCTAGCAGCCATCTTAAGTCATATGGCAGCCTTAGAGTCCTTGATGTATGCCCAATAGTTCATACTAGTTGCCGGAAGGGACTTAGAGCCACGATCTTGAGAGTTTTAGCAGTCATCTTAAGTCATATGGCAGCCTTAGAATCCTTGATGAATGCCCAATAGTTCATACTAGTTGCCGGAAGGGACTTAGAGTCACGATCTTGAGACTTTTAGCAGTCATCGTAAGTTATATGGCAGCCTTAGAGTCCTTGATCGAAGGCCAATAGTCCAGTCTAGCTTCCGTTAGTGACTTAGAGCCGTTCTTTGAGACTTCTAGCAGCCATCTTAGGAAATATGGCAGCCTTAGAATCCTTGATCGATGGCCAATAGTCCAGTCTAGCTTCCGTTAGTGACTTAGAGCCGTTCTTTGAGACTTCTAACAGCCATCTTAGGAAATATGGCAGCCTTAGAATCCTTGATGTATGCCCAATAGTTCATACTAGTTGCCGGAAGGGACTTAGAGCCACGATCTTGAGACTTTTAGCAATCATCGTAAGTTATATGGCAGCCTTAGAGTCCTTGATCGATGGCCAATAGTCCAGTCTAGCTTCCGTTAGTGGATTAGAGCCGTTCTTTGAGACTTCTAGCAGCCATCTTAAGTCATATGGCAGCCTTAGAGTCCTTGATGTGTGCCCAATAGTTCATACTAGTTGCCGGAAGGGACTTAGAGCCACGATCTTGCGAGTTTTAGCAGTCATCTAAAGATATATGGCAGATTGAGAGTCCTTGATCGATGGTCAATAGTCCAGTCTAGCTTCCGTTAGTGACTTAGAGCCGTTCTTTGAGACTTCTACCAGCCATGTTAAGTCATATGGCAGCCTTAGAATCCTTGATGTGTGCCCAATAGTTCATACTAGTTGCCGGAAGGGACTTAGAGCCACGATCTTGAGACTTTTAGCACTCATCGTAAGTTATATGGCAGCCTTAGAGTCCTTGATCGATGGCCAATAGTCCAGTCTAGCTTCCGTTAGTGACTTAGAGCCGTTCTATGAGACTTCTAGCAGCCATGTTAAGTCATATGGCAGCCTTAGAATCCTTGATGTATGCCCAATAGTTCATACTAGTTGCCGGAAGGGACTTAGAGCCACGATCTTGAGACTTTTAGCAGTCATCGTAAGTTATATGGCAGCCTTAGAGTCCTTGATCGAAGTCCAATAGTCCGGTCTAGCTTCCGTTAGTGACTTAGAGCCGTTCTTTGAGACTTCTAGCAGTCATCGTAAGTTATATGGCAGCCTTAGAGTCCTTGATCGATGGCCAATAGTCCAGTCTAGCTTCCGTTAGTGACTTAGAGCCGTTCTATGAGACTTCCAGCAGCCATGTTAAGTCATATGGCAGCCTTAGAATCCTTGATGTATGCCCAATAGTTCATACTAGTTGCCGGAAGGGACTTAGAGCCACGATCTTGAGACTTTTAGCAGTCATCGTAATTTATATGGCAGCCTTAGAGTCCTTGATCGATGGCCAATAGTCCAGTCTAGCTTCCGTTAGTGACTTAGAGCCGTTCTTTGAAACTTCTAGCAGCCATCTTAAGTCATATTGCAGCCGTAGAGTCCTTGATCGATGGCCAATAGTTCATACTAGTTGCCGGAAGGGACTTAGAGCCACGATCTTGAGACTTTTAGCAGTCATCGTAAGTTATGTGGCAGCCTTAGAGTCCTTGATCGAAGTCCAATAGTACAGTCTAGCTTCCGTTAGTGACTTAGAGCCGTTCTTTGAGACTTCTAGCAGCCATCTTAAGTCATATAGTTCATACTAGTTGCCGGAAGGGACTTAGAGCCACGATCTTGCGAGTTTTAGCAGTCATCTAAAGATATATGGCAGATTGAGAGTCCTTGATCGATGGTCAATAGTCCAGTCTAGCTTCCGTTAGTGACTTAGAGCCGTTCTTTGAGACTTCTACCAGCCATGTTAAGTCATATGGCAGCCTTAGAATCCTTGATGTGTGCCCAATAGTTCATACTAGTTGCCGGAAGGGACTTAGAGCCACGATCTTGAGACTTTTAGCACTCATCGTAAGTTATATGGCAGCCTTAGAGTCCTTGATCGATGGCCAATAGTCCAGTCTAGCTTCCGTTAGTGACTTAGAGCCGTTCTATGAGACTTCTAGCAGCCATGTTAAGTCATATGGCAGCCTTAGAATCCTTGATGTATGCCCAATAGTTCATACTAGTTGCCGGAAGGGACTTAGAGCCACGATCTTGAGACTTTTAGCAGTCATCGTAAGTTATATGGCAGCCTTAGAGTCCTTGATCGAAGTCCAATAGTCCGGTCTAGCTTCCGTTAGTGACTTAGAGCCGTTCTTTTGAGACTTCTAGCAGTCATCGTAAGTTATATGGCAGCCTTAGAGTCCTTGATCGATGGCCAATAGTCCAGTCTAGCTTCCGTTAGTGACTTAGAGCCGTTCTATGAGACTTCTAGCAGCCATGTTAAGTCATATGGCAGCCTTAGAATCCTTGATGTATGCCCAATAGTTCATACTAGTTGCCGGAAGGGACTTAGAGCCACGATCTTGAGACTTTTAGCAGTCATCGTAATTTATATGGCAGCCTTAGAGTCCTTGATCGATGGCCAATAGTCCAGTCTAGCTTCCGTTAGTGACTTAGAGCCGTTCTTTGAAACTTCTAGCAGCCATCTTAAGTCATATTGCAGCCGTAGAGTCCTTGATCGATGGCCAATAGTTCATACTAGTTGCCGGAAGGGACTTAGAGCCACGATCTTGAGACTTTTAGCAGTCATCGTAAGTTATGTGGCAGCCTTAGAGTCCTTGATCGAAGTCCAATAGTCCAGTCTAGCTTCCGTTAGTGACTTAGAGCCGTTCTTTGAGACTTCTAGCAGCCATCTTAAGTCATATAGTTCATACTAGTTGCCGGAAGGGACTTAGAGCCACGATCTTGAGAGTTTTAGCAGTCATCTTAAGTCATATGGCAGCCTTAGAATCCTTGATGAATGCCCAATAGTTCATACTAGTTGCCGGAAGGGACTTAGAGCCACGATCTTGAGACTTTTAGCAGTCATCGTAAGTTATATGGCAGCCTTAGAGTCCTTGATCGATGGCCAATAGTCCAGTCTAGCTTCCGTTAGTGACTTAGAGCCGTTCTTTGAGACTTCTAGCAGCCATCTTAAGTCATATGGCAGCCTTAGAGTCCTTGATGTATGCCCAATAGTTCATACTAGTTGCCGGAAGGGACTTAGAGCCACGATCTTGGGAGTTTTAGCAGTCATCTTAAGTCATATGGCAGCCTTAGAATCCTTGATGAATGCCCAATAGTCCAATCTAGTTGCCGGAAGGGACTTAGAGCCACGATCTTTGAGACTTTTAGCAGTCATCGTAAGTTATATGGCAGCCTTAGCGTCCTTGATCGATGGCCAATAGTCCAGTCTAGCTTCCGTTAGTGACTTAGAGCCGTTCTTTGAGACTTCTAGCAGCCATCTTGAGTCATATGGCAGCCTTAGAGTCCTTGATGTATGCCCAATAGTTCATACTAGTTGCCGGAAGGGACTTAGAGCCACGATCTTGAGACTTTTAGCAGTCATCGTAAGTTATATGGCAGCCTTAGAGTCCTTGATCGATGGCCAATAGTCCAGTCTAGCTTCCGTTAGTGACTTAGAGCCGTTCTTTGAGACTTCTAGCAGCCATCTTAAGTCATATTGCAGCCGTAGAGTCATTGATCGATGGCCAATAGTCCAGTCTAGCTTCCGTTAGTGACTTAGAGCCGTTCTTTGAGACTTCTAGCAGCCATCTTAGGAAATATGGCAGCCTTAGAATCCTTGATGTATGCCCAATAGTTCATACTAGTTGCCGGAAGGGACTTAGAGCCACTATCTTGAGACTTTTAGCAGTCATCGTAAGTTATATGGCAGCCTTAGAGTCCTTGATCGATGGCCAATAGTCCAGTCTAGCTTCCGTTAGTGACTTAGAGCCGTTCTTTGAGACTTCTAGCAGCCATCTTGAGTCATATGGCAGCCTTAGAGTCCTTGATGTATGCCCAATAGTTCATACTAGTTGCCGGAAGGGACTTAGAGCCACGATCTTGAGACTTTTAGCAGTCATCGTAAGTTATATGGCAGCCTTAGAGTCCTTGATCGATGGCCAATAGTCCAGTCTAGCTTCCGTTAGTGACTTAGAGCCGTTCTTTGAGACTTCTAGCAGCCATCTTAAGTCATATTGCAGCCGTAGAGTCATTGATCGATGGCCAATAGTCCAGTCTAGCTTCCGTTAGTGACTTAGAGCCGTTCTTTGAGACTTCTAGCAGCCATCTTAAGTCATATGGCAGCCTTAGAGTCCTTGATGTATGCCCAATAGTTCATACTAGTTGCCGGAAGGGACTCAGAGCCACGATCTTGGGAGTTTTAGCAGTCATCTTAAGTCATATGGCAGCCTTAGAATCCTTGATGAATGCCCAATAGTTCATACTAGTTGCCGGAAGGGACTTAGAGCCACGATCTTGAGACTTTTAGCAGTCATCGTAAGTTATATGGCAGCCTTAGAGTCCTTGATCGATGGCCAATAGTCCAGTCTAGCTTCCGTTAGTGACTTAGAGCCGTTCTTTGAGACTTCTAGCAGCCATCTTAAGTCATATGGCAGCCTTAGAGTCCTTGATGTATGCCCAATAGTTCATACTAGTTGCCGGAAGGGACTTAGAGCCACGATCTTGGGAGTTTTAGCAGTCATCTTAAGTCATATGGCAGCCTTAGAATCCTTTATGTATGCCCAATAGTTCATACTAGTTGCCGGAAGGGACTTAGAGCCACGATCTTGAGACTTTTAGCAGTCATCGTAAGTTATATGGCAGCCTTAGAGTCCTTGATCGAAGTCCAATAGTCCAGACTAGCTTCCGTTAGTGACTTAGAGCCGTTCTTTGAGACTTCTAGCAGTCATCGTAAGTTATATGGCAGCCTTAGAGTCCTTGATCGATGGCCAATAGTCCAGTCTAGCTTCCGTTAGTGACTTAGAGCCGTTCTTTGAGACTTCTAGCAGCCATCTTAAGTCATATGGCAGCCTTAGAGTCCTTGATGTATGCCCAATAGTTCATACTAGTTGCCGGAAGGGACTTAGAGCCACGATCTTGAGACTTTTAGCAGTCATCGTAAGTTATATGGCAGCCTTAGAGTCCTTGATCGATGGCCAATAGTCCAGTCTAGCTTCCGTTAGTGACTTAGAGCCGTTCTTTGAGACTTCTAGCAGCCATCTTGAGTCATATGGCAGCCTTAGAGTCCTTGATGTATGCCCAATAGTTCATACTAGTTGCCGGAAGGGACTTAGAGCCACGATCTTGAGACTTTTAGCAGTCATCGTAAGTTATATGGCAGCCTTAGAGTCCTTGATCGATGGCCAATAGTCCAGTCTAGCTTCCGTTAGTGACTTAGAGCCGTTCTTTGAGACTTCTAGCAGCCATCTTAAGTCATATTGCAGCCGTAGAGTCATTGATCGATGGCCAATAGTCCAGTCTAGCTTCCGTTAGTGACTTAGAGCCGTTCTTTGAGACTTCTAGCAGCCATCTTAAGTCATATGGCAGCCTTAGAGTCCTTGATGTATGCCCAATAGTTCATACTAGTTGCCGGAAGGGACTCAGAGCCACGATCTTGGGAGTTTTAGCAGTCATCTTAAGTCATATGGCAGCCTTAGAATCCTTGATGAATGCCCAATAGTTCATACTAGTTGCCGGAAGGGACTTAGAGCCACGATCTTGAGACTTTTAGCAGTCATCGTAAGTTATATGGCAGCCTTAGAGTCCTTGATCGATGGCCAATAGTCCAGTCTAGCTTCCGTTAGTGACTTAGAGCCGTTCTTTGAGACTTCTAGCAGCCATCTTAAGTCATATGGCAGCCTTAGAGTCCTTGATGTATGCCCAATAGTTCATACTAGTTGCCGGAAGGGACTTAGAGCCACGATCTTGGGAGTTTTAGCAGTCATCTTAAGTCATATGGCAGCCTTAGAATCCTTTATGTATGCCCAATAGTTCATACTAGTTGCCGGAAGGGACTTAGAGCCACGATCTTGAGACTTTTAGCAGTCATCGTAAGTTATATGGCAGCCTTAGAGTCCTTGATCGAAGTCCAATAGTCCAGACTAGCTTCCGTTAGTGACTTAGAGCCGTTCTTTGAGACTTCTAGCAGTCATCGTAAGTTATATGGCAGCCTTAGAGTCCTTGATCGATGGCCAATAGTCCAGTCTAGCTTCCGTTAGTGACTTAGAGCCGTTCTTTGAGACTTCTAGCAGTCATCGTAAGTCATATTGCAGCCGTAGAGTCCTTGATCGATGGCCAATAGTTCATACTAGTTGCCGGAAGGGACTTAGAGCCACGATCTTGAGACTTTTAGCAGTCATCGTAAGTTATGTGGCAGCCTTAGAGTCCTTGATCGAAGTCCAATAGTACAGTCTAGCTTCCGTTAGTGACTTAGAGCCGTTCTTTGAGACTTCTAGCAGCCATCTTAAGTCCATATGAAGTTCATACTAGTTGCCGGAAGGGACTTAGAGCCACGATCTTGCGAGTTTTAGCAGTCATCTAAAGATATATGGCAGATTGAGAGTCCTTGATCGATGGTCAATAGTCCAGTCTAGCTTCCGTTAGTGACTTAGAGCCGTTCTTTGAGACTTCTACCAGCCATGTTAAGTCATATGGCAGCCTTAGAATCCTTGATGTGTGCCCAATAGTTCATACTAGTTGCCGGAAGGGACTTAGAGCCACGATCTTGAGACTTTTAGCAGTCATCGTAAGTTATATGGCAGCCTTAGAGTCCTTGATCGATGGCCAATAGTCCAGTCTAGCTTCCGTTAGTGACTTAGAGCCGTTCTATGAGACTTCTAGCAGCCATGTTAAGTCATATGGCAGCCTTAGAATCCTTGATGTATGCCCAATAGTTCATACTAGTTGCCGGAAGGGACTTAGAGCCACGATCTTGAGACTTTTAGCAGTCATCGTAAGTTATATGGCAGCCTTAGAGTCCTTGATCGAAGTCCAATAGTCCGGTCTAGCTTCCGTTAGTGACTTAGAGCCGTTCTTTGAGACTTCTAGCAGTCATCGTAAGTTATATGGCAGCCTTAGAGTCCTTGATCGATGGCCAATAGTCCAGTCTAGCTTCCGTTAGTGACTTAGAGCCGTTCTATGAGACTTCTAGCAGCCATGTTAAGTCATATGGCAGCCTTAGAATCCTTGATGTATGCCCAATAGTTCATACTAGTTGCCGGAAGGGACTTAGAGCCACGATCTTGAGACTTTTAGCAGTCATCGTAAGTTATATGGCAGCCTTAGAGTCCTTGATCGATGGCCAATAGTCCAGTCTAGCTTCCGTTAGTGACTTAGAGCCGTTCTTTGAAACTTCTAGCAGCCATCTTAAGTCATATTGCAGCCGTAGAGTCCTTGATCGATGGCCAATAGTTCATACTAGTTGCCGGAAGGGACTTAGAGCCACGATCTTGAGACTTTTAGCAGTCATCGTAAGTTATGTGGCAGCCTTAGAGTCCTTGATCGAAGTCCAATAGTACAGTCTAGCTTCCGTTAGTGACTTAGAGCCGTTCTTTGAGACTTCTAGCAGCCATCTTAAGTCATATAGTTCATACTAGTTGCCGGAAGGGACTTAGAGCCACGATCTTGAGAGTTTTAGCAGTCATCTTAAGTCATATGGCAGCCTTAGAATCCTTGATGAATGCCCAATAGTTCATACTAGTTGCCGGAAGGGACTTAGAGCCACGATCTTGAGACTTTTAGCAGTCATCGTAAGTTATATGGCAGCCTTAGAGTCCTTGATCGATGGCCAATAGTCCAGTCTAGCTTCCGTTAGTGACTTAGAGCCGTTCTTTGAGACTTCTAGCAGCCATCTTAAGTCATATGGCAGCCTTAGAGTCCTTGATGTATGCCCAATAGTTCATACTAGTTGCCGGAAGGGACTTAGAGCCACGATCTTGGGAGTTTTAGCAGTCATCTTAAGTCATATGGCAGCCTTAGAATCCTTGATGAATGCCCAATAGTCCAATCTAGTTGCCGGAAGGGACTTAGAGCCACGATCTTGAGACTTTTAGCAGTCATCGTAAGTTATATGGCAGCCTTAGCGTCCTTGATCGATGGCCAATAGTCCAGTCTAGCTTCCGTTAGTGACTTAGAGCCGTTCTTTGAGACTTCTAGCAGCCATCTTGAGTCATATGGCAGCCTTAGAGTCCTTGATGTATGCCCAATAGTTCATACTAGTTGCCGGAAGGGACTTAGAGCCACGATCTTGAGACTTTTAGCAGTCATCGTAAGTTATATGGCAGCCTTAGAGTCCTTGATCGATGGCCAATAGTCCAGTCTAGCTTCCGTTAGTGACTTAGAGCCGTTCTTTGAGACTTCTAGCAGCCATCTTAAGTCATATTGCAGCCGTAGAGTCATTGATCGATGGCCAATAGTCCAGTCTAGCTTCCGTTAGTGACTTAGAGCCGTTCTTTGAGACTTCTAGCAGCCATCTTAGGAAATATGGCAGCCTTAGAATCCTTGATGTATGCCCAATAGTTCATACTAGTTGCCGGAAGGGACTTAGAGCCACTATCTTGAGACTTTTAGCAGTCATCGTAAGTTATATGGCAGCCTTAGAGTCCTTGATCGATGGCCAATAGTCCAGTCTAGCTTCCGTTAGTGACTTAGAGCCGTTCTTTGAGACTTCTAGCAGCCATCTTGAGTCATATGGCAGCCTTAGAGTCCTTGATGTATGCCCAATAGTTCATACTAGTTGCCGGAAGGGACTTAGAGCCACGATCTTGAGACTTTTAGCAGTCATCGTAAGTTATATGGCAGCCTTAGAGTCCTTGATCGATGGCCAATAGTCCAGTCTAGCTTCCGTTAGTGACTTAGAGCCGTTCTTTGAGACTTCTAGCAGCCATCTTAAGTCATATGGCAGCCGTAGAGTCATTGATCGATGGCCAATAGTCCAGTCTAGCTTCCGTTAGTGACTTAGAGCCGTTCTTTGAGACTTCTAGCAGCCATCTTAAGTCATATGGCAGCCTTAGAGTCCTTGATGTATGCCCAATAGTTCATACTAGTTGCCGGAAGGGACTCAGAGCCACGATCTTGGGAGTTTTAGCAGTCATCTTAAGTCATATGGCAGCCTTAGAATCCTTGACGAATGCCCAATAGTTCATACTAGTTGCCGGAAGGGACTTAGAGCCACGATCTTGAGACTTTTAGCAGTCATCGTAAGTTATATGGCAGCCTTAGAGTCCTTGATCGATGGCCAATAGTCCAGTCTAGCTTCCGTTAGTGACTTAGAGCCGTTCTTTGAGACTTCTAGCAGCCATCTTAAGTCATATGGCAGCCTTAGAGTCCTTGATGTATGCCCAATAGTTCATACTAGTTGCCGGAAGGGACTTAGAGCCACGATCTTGGGAGTTTTAGCAGTCATCTTAAGTCATATGGCAGCCTTAGAATCCTTTATGTATGCCCAATAGTTCATACTAGTTGCCGGAAGGGACTTAGAGCCACGATCTTGAGACTTTTAGCAGTCATCGTAAGTTATATGGCAGCCTTAGAGTCCTTGATCGAAGTCCAATAGTCCAGACTAGCTTCCGTTAGTGACTTAGAGCCGTTCTTTGAGACTTCTAGCAGTCATCGTAAGTTATATGGCAGCCTTAGAGTCCTTGATCGATGGCCAATAGTCCAGTCTAGCTTCCGTTAGTGACTTAGAGCCGTTCTTTGAGACTTCTAGCAGCCATCTTAAGTCATATGGCAGCCTTAGAGTCCTTGATGTATGCCCAATAGTTCATACTAGTTGCCGGAAGGGACTTAGAGCCACGATCTTGAGACTTTTAGCAGTCATCGTAAGTTATATGGCAGCCTTAGAGTCCTTGATCGATGGCCAATAGTCCAGTCTAGCTTCCGTTAGTGACTTAGAGCCGTTCTTTGAGACTTCTAGCAGCCATCTTGAGTCATATGGCAGCCTTAGAGTCCTTGATGTATGCCCAATAGTTCATACTAGTTGCCGGAAGGGACTTAGAGCCACGATCTTGAGACTTTTAGCAGTCATCGTAAGTTATATGGCAGCCTTAGAGTCCTTGATCGATGGCCAATAGTCCAGTCTAGCTTCCGTTAGTGACTTAGAGCCGTTCTTTGAGACTTCTAGCAGCCATCTTAAGTCATATTGCAGCCGTAGAGTCATTGATCGATGGCCAATAGTCCAGTCTAGCTTCCGTTAGTGACTTAGAGCCGTTCTTTGAGACTTCTAGCAGCCATCTTAAGTCATATGGCAGCCTTAGAGTCCTTGATGTATGCCCAATAGTTCATACTAGTTGCCGGAAGGGACTCAGAGCCACGATCTTGGGAGTTTTAGCAGTCATCTTAAGTCATATGGCAGCCTTAGAATCCTTGATGAATGCCCAATAGTTCATACTAGTTGCCGGAAGGGACTTAGAGCCACGATCTTGAGACTTTTAGCAGTCATCGTAAGTTATATGGCAGCCTTAGAGTCCTTGATCGATGGCCAATAGTCCAGTCTAGCTTCCGTTAGTGACTTAGAGCCGTTCTTTGAGACTTCTAGCAGCCATCTTAAGTCATATGGCAGCCTTAGAGTCCTTGATGTATGCCCAATAGTTCATACTAGTTGCCGGAAGGGACTTAGAGCCACGATCTTGGGAGTTTTAGCAGTCATCTTAAGTCATATGGCAGCCTTAGAATCCTTTATGTATGCCCAATAGTTCATACTAGTTGCCGGAAGGGACTTAGAGCCACGATCTTGAGACTTTTAGCAGTCATCGTAAGTTATATGGCAGCCTTAGAGTCCTTGATCGAAGTCCAATAGTCCAGACTAGCTTCCGTTAGTGACTTAGAGCCGTTCTTTGAGACTTCTAGCAGTCATCGTAAGTTATATGGCAGCCTTAGAGTCCTTGATCGATGGCCAATAGTCCAGTCTAGCTTCCGTTAGTGACTTAGAGCCGTTCTTTGAGACTTCTAGCAGCCATCTTAAGTCATATGGCAGCCTTAGAGTCCTTGATGTATGCCCAATAGTTCATACTAGTTGCCGGAAGGGACTTAGAGCCACGATCTTGAGACTTTTAGCAGTCATCGTAAGTTATATGGCAGCCTTAGAGTCCTTGATCGATGGCCAATAGTCCAGTCTAGCTTCCGTTAGTGACTTAGAGCCGTTCTTTGAGACTTCTAGCAGCCATCTTAAGTCATATTGCAGCCGTAGAGTCCTTGATCGATGGCCAATAGTTCATACTAGTTGCCGGAAGGGACTTAGAGCCACGATCTTGAGACTTTTAGCAGTCATCGTAAGTTATATGGCAGCCTTAGAGTCCTTGATCGAAGTCCAATAGTCCAGTCTAGCTTCCGTTAGTGACTTAGAGCCGTTCTTTGAGACTTCTAGCAGCCATCTTAAGCATATAGTGCATACTAGTTGCCGGAAGGACTTAGAGCCACGATCTTGAGAGTTTTAGCAGTCATCTTAAGTCATATGGCAGCCTTAGAATCCTTGATGAATGCCCAATAGTTCATACTAGTTGCCGGAAGGGACTTAGAGCCACGATCTTGAGACTTTTAGCAGTCATCGTAAGTTATATGGCAGCCTTAGAGTCCTTGATCGATGGCCAATAGTCCAGTCTAGCTTCCGTTAGTGACTTAGAGCCGTTCTTTGAGACTTCTAGCAGCCATCTTAAGTCATATGGCAGCCTTAGAGTCCTTGATGTATGCCCAATAGTTCATACTAGTTGCCGGAAGGGACTTAGAGCCACGATCTTGGGAGTTTTAGCAGTCATCTTAAGTCATATGGCAGCCTTAGAGTCCTTGATGAATGCCAATAGTCCAATCTAGTTGCCGGAAGGGACTTAGAGCCACGATCTTGAGACTTTTAGCAGTCATCGTAAGTTATATGGCAGCCTTAGAGTCCTTGATCGATGGCCAATAGTCCAGTCTAGCTTCCGTTAGTGACTTAGAGCCGTTCTTTGAGACTTCTAGCAGCCATCTTAAGTCATATGGCAGCCTTAGAGTCCTTGATGTATGCCCAATAGTTCATACTAGTTGCCGGAAGGGACTTAGAGCCACGATCTTGAGACTTTTAGCTGTCATCGTAAGTTATATGGCAGCCTTAGAGTCCTTGATCGATGGCCAATAGTCCAGTCTAGCTTCCGTTAGTGACTTAGAGCCGTTCTTTGAGACTTCTAGCAGCCATCTTAAGTCATATGGCAGCCTTAGAGTCCTTGATGTATGCCCAATAGTTCATACTAGTTGCCGGAAGGGACTTAGAGCCACGATCTTGGGAGTTTTAGCAGTCATCTTAAGTCATATGGCAGCCTTAGAATCCTTGATGAATGCCCAATAGTTCATACTAGTTGCCGGAAGGGACTTAGAGCCACGATCTTGAGACTTTTAGCAGTCATCGTAAGTTATATGGCAGCCTTAGAGTCCTTGATCGAAGTCCAATAGTACAGTCTAGCTTCCGTTAGTGACTTAGAGCCGTTCTTTGAGACTTCTAGCAGCCATCTTAAATCATATTGCAGCCGTAGAGTCCTTGATCGATGGCCAATAGTCCAGTCTAGCTTCCGTTAGTGACTTAGAGCCGTTCTTTGAGACTTCTAGCAGCCATCTTAGGAAATATGGCAGCCTTAGAATCCTTGATGTATGCCCAATAGTTCATACTAGTTGCCGGAAGGGACTTAGAGCCACGAACTTGAGACTTTTAGCAATCATCGTAAGTTATATGGCAGCCTTAGAGTCCTTGATCGATGGCCAATAGTCCAGTCTAGCTTCCGTTAGTGGATTAAAGCCGTTCTTTGAGACTTCTAGCAGTCATATGGCAGCCTTAGAATCCTTGATGTATGCCCAATAGTTCATACTAGTTGCCGGAAGGGACTTAGAGCCACTATCTTGAGACTTTTAGCAGTCATCGTAAGTTATATGGCAGCCTTAGAGTCCTTGATCGATGGCCAATAGTCCAGTCTAGCTTCCGTTAGTGACTTAGAGCCGTTCTTTGAGACTTCTAGCAGCCATCTTAAGTCATATTGCAGCCGTAGAGTCATTGATCGATGGCCAATAGTCCAGTCTAGCTTCCGTTAGTGACTTAGAGCCGTTCTTTGAGACTTCTAGCAGCCATCTTAAGTCATATGGCAGCCTTAGAGTCCTTGATGTATGCCCAATAGTTCATACTAGTTGCCGGAAGGGACTCAGAGCCACGATCTTGGGAGTTTTAGCAGTCATCTTAAGTCATATGGCAGCCTTAGAATCCTTAATGAATGCCCAATAGTTCATACTAGTTGCCGGAAGGGACTTAGAGCCACGATCTTGAGACTTTTAGCAGTCATCGTAAGTTATATGGCAGCCTTAGAGTCCTTGATCGATGGCCAATAGTCCAGTCTAGCTTCCGTTAGTGACTTAGAGCCGTTCTTTGAGACTTCTAGCAGCCATCTTAAGTCATATGGCAGCCTTAGAGTCCTTGATGTATGCCCAATAGTTCATACTAGTTGCCGGAAGGGACTTAGAGCCACGATCTTGAGAGTTTTAGCAGTCATCTTAAGTCATATGGCAGCCTTAGAATCCTTTATGTATGCCCAATAGTTCATACTAGTTGCCGGAAGGGACTTAGAGCCACGATCTTGAGACTTTTAGCAGTCATCGTAAGTTATATGGCAGCCTTAGAGTCCTTGATCGAAGTCCAATAGTCCAGTCTAGCTTCCGTTAGTGACTTAGAGCCGTTCTTTGAGACTTCTAGCAGTCATCGTAAGTTATATGGCAGCCTTAGAGTCCTTGATCGATGGCCAATAGTCCAGTCTAGCTTCCGTTAGTGACTTAGAGCCGTTCTTTGAGACTTCTAGCAGCCATCTTAAGTCATATGGCAGCCTTAGAGTCCTTGATGTATGCCCAATAGTTCATACTAGTTGCCGGAAGCGACTTAGAGCCACGATCTTGAGACTTTTAGCAGTCATCGTAAGTTATATGGCAGCCTTAGAGTCCTTGATCGATGGCCAATAGTCCAGTCTAGCTTCCGTTAGTGACTTAGAGCCGTTCTTTGAAACTTCTAGCAGCCATCTTAAGTCATATTGCAGCCGTAGAGTCCTTGATCGATGGCCAATAGTTCATACTAGTTGCCGGAAGGGACTTAGAGCCACGATCTTGAGACTTTTAGCAGTCATCGTAAGTTATGTGGCAGCCTTAGAGTCCTTGATCGAAGTCCAATAGTACAGTCTAGCTTCCGTTAGTGACTTAGAGCCGTTCTTTGAGACTTCTAGCAGCCATCTTAAGTCATATAGTCCATACTAGTTGCCGGAAGGGACTTAGAGCCACGATCTTGAGCCTTTTAGCAGCCATCTTAAGTCATATGGCAGCCTTAGAGTCCTTGATGTATGCCCAATAGTCCAGACTAGTTGCCGGAAGGGACTTAGAGCCACGATCTTGAGACTTTTAGCAGCCATCTTAAGTCATATGGCAGCCTTAGAGTCCTTGATCGATGGCCAATAGTCCAGTCTAGCTTCCGTTAGTGACTTAGAGCCGTTCTTTGAGACTTCTAGCAGCCATCTTAAGTCATATGGCAGCCTTAGAGTCCTTGATGTATGCCCAATAGTTCATACTAGTTGCCGGAAGGGACTTAGAGCCACGATCTTGGGAGTTTTAGCAGTCATCTTAAGTCATATGGCAGCCTTAGAATCCTTGATGTATGCCCAATAGTCCATACTAGTTGCCGGAAGGGACTTAGAGCCACGATCTTGAGACTTTTAGCAGTCATCGTAAGTTATATGGCAGCCTTAGAGTCCTTGATCGATGGCCAATAGTCCAGTCTAGCTTCCGTTAGTGACTTAGAGCCGTTCTTTGAGACTTCTAGCAGCCATCTTAAGTCATATGGCAGCCTTAGAGTCCTTGATGTATGCCCAATAGTTCATACTAGTTGCCGGAAGGGACTTAGAGCCACGATCTTGAGACTTTTAGCTGTCATCGTAAGTTATATGGCAGCCTTAGAGTCCTTGATCGATGGCCAATAGTCCAGTCTAGCTTCCGTTAGTGACTTAGAGCCGTTCTTTGAGACTTCTAGCAGCCATCTTAAGTCATATGGCAGCCTTAGAGTCCTTGATGTATGCCCAATAGTTCATACTAGTTGCCGGAAGGGACTTAGAGCCACGATCTTGGGAGTTTTAGCAGTCATCTTAAGTCATATGGCAGCCTTAGAATCCTTGATGAATGCCCAATAGTTCATACTAGTTGCCGGAAGGGACTTAGAGCCACGATCTTGAGACTTTTAGCAGTCATCGTAAGTTATATGGCAGCCTTAGAGTCCTTGATCGAAGTCCAATAGTACAGTCTAGCTTCCGTTAGTGACTTAGAGCCGTTCTTTGAGACTTCTAGCAGCCATCTTAAGTCATATTGCAGCCGTAGAGTCCTTGATCGATGGCCAATAGTCCAGTCTAGCTTCCGTTAGTGACTTAGAGCCGTTCTTTGAGACTTCTAGCAGCCATCTTAGGAAATATGGCAGCCTTAGAATCCTTGATGTATGCCCAATAGTTCATACTAGTTGCCGGAAGGGACTTAGAGCCACGATCTTGAGACTTTTAGCAGTCATCGTAAGTTATATGGCAGCCTTAGAGTCCTTGATCGATGGCCAATAGTCCAGTCTAGCTTCCGTTAGTGACTTAGAGCCGTTCTTTGAGACTTCTAGCAGCCATCTTAAGTCATATGGCAGCCTTAGAGTCCTTGATGTATGCCCAATAGTTCATACTAGTTGCCGGAAGGGACTTAGAGCCACGATCTTGCGAGTTTTAGCAGTCATCTAAAGATATATGGCAGATTGAGAGTCCTTGATCGATGGTCAATAGTCCAGTCTAGCTTCCGTTAGTGACTTAGAGCCGTTCTTTGAGACTTCTAGCAGCCATGTTAAGTCATATGGCAGCCTTAGAATCCTTGATGTATGCCCAATAGTTCATACTAGTTGCCGGAAGGGACTTAGAGCCACGATCTTGAGACTTTTAGCAGTCATCGTAAGTTATATGGCAGCCTTAGAGTCCTTGATCGATGGCCAATAGTCCAGTCTAGCTTCCGTTAGTGACTTAGAGCCGTTCTTTGAGACTTCTAGCAGCCATCTTAAGTCATATGGCAGCCTTAGAGTCCTTGATGTATGCCCAATAGTTCATACTAGTTGCCGGAAGGGACTTAGAGCCACGATCTTGAGACTTTTAGCAGTCATCGTAAGTTATATGGCAGCCTTAGAGTCCTTGATCGATGGCCAATAGTCCAGTCTAGCTTCCGTTAGTGACTTAGAGCCGTTCTTTGAGACTTCTAGCAGCCATCTTAAGTCATATGGCAGCCTTAGAGTCCTTGATGTATGCCCAATAGTTCATACTAGTTGCCGGAAGGGACTTAGAGCCACGGTCTTGAGAGTTTTAGCAGTCATCTTAAGTCATATGGCAGCCTTAGAATCCTTGATGAATGCCCAATAGTTCATACTAGTTGCCGGAAGGGACTTAGAGCCACGATCTTGAGACTTTTAGCAGTCATCGTAAGTCATATTGCAGCCGTAGAGTCATTGATCGATGGCCAATAGTCCAGTCTAGCTTCCGTTAGTGACTTAGAGCCGTTCTTTGAGACTTCTAGCAGCCATCTTAGGAAATATGGCAGCCTTAGAATCCTTGATGTATGCCCAATAATTCATACTAGTTGCCGGAAGGGACTTAGAGCCACGGTCTTGAGAGTTTTAGCAGTCATCTTAAGTCATATGGCAGCCTTAGAGTCCTTGATGAATGCCCAATAGTTCATACTAGTTGCCGGAAGGGACTTAGAGCCACGATCTTGAGACTTTTAGCAGTCATCGTAAGTTATATGGCTGCCTTAGAGTCCTTGATCGAAGGCCAATAGTCCAGTCTAGCTTCCGTTAGTGACTTAGAGCCGTTCTTTGAGACTTCTAGCAGCCATCTTAAGTCATATGTCAGCCTTAGAGTCCTTGATGTATGCCCAATAGTCCAATCTAGCTTCTGGAAGTGACTTAAAGCCGGCTCGATGAGACTTGTAGCAGTCATCTTAAGTCATATGGCAGCCTTAGAGTCCTTGATGTATGACCAATAGTTCATACTAGTTGCCGGAAGGGACTTAGAGCCACGATCTTGAGTCTTTTAGCAGTCATCGTAAGTTATATGGCAGCCTTAGAGTCCTTGATCGATGGCCAATAGTACAGTCTAGCTTCCGTTAGTGACTTAGAGCCGTTCTTTGAGACTTTTAGCAGTCATCGTAAGTTATATGGCAGCCTTAGAGTCCTTGATCGAAGGCCAATAGTACAGTCTAGCTTCCGTTAGTGACTTAAAGCCGTTCTTTTGAGACTTCTAGCAGCCATCTTAAGTCATATTGCAGCCGTAGAGTCCTTGATCGATGGCCAATAGTCCAGTCTAGCTTCCGTTAGTGACTTAGAGCCACGATCTTGAGACTTTTAGCAGTCATCGTAAGTTATATGGCAGCCTAAGAGTCCTTGATCGAAGGCCAATAGTACAGTCTAGCTTCCGTTAGTGACTTAGAGCCGTTCTTTGAGACTTCTAGCAGCCATCTTAAGTCATATGGCAGCCTTAGAGTCCTTGATCGATGGCCAATAGTCCAGTCTAGCTTCCGTTAGTGACTTAGAGCCACGATCTTGAGACTTTTAGCAGTCATCGTAAGTTATATGGCAGCCTTAGAGTCCTTGATCGATGGCCAATAGTCCAGTCTAGCTTCCGTTAGTGACTTAGAGCCGTTCTTTGAGACTTCTAGCAGCCATCTTAAGTCATATGGCAGCCTTAGAGTCCTCGATGTATGCCCAATAGTTCATACTAGTTGCCGGAAGGGACTTAGAGCCACGGTCTTGAGAGTTTTAGCAGTCATCTTAAGTCATATAGCAGCCTAAGAGTCCTTGATCGATGGCCAATATTTCCAGTTTAGCTTCCGTTAGTGACTTAGAGCCGTTCTTTGAGACTTCTAGCAGCCATCTTAAGTCATATTGCAGCCGTAGAGTCATTGATCGATGGCCAATAGTCCAGTCTAGCTTCCGTTAGTGACTTAGAGCCGTTCTTTGAGACTTCTAGCAGCCATCTTAGGAAATATGGCACCCTTAGAATCCTTGATGTATGCCCAATAGTTCATACTAGTTGCCGGAAGGGACTTAGAGCCACGATCTTGAGACTTTTAGCAGTCATCGTAAGTTATATGGCAGCCTAAGAGTCCTTGATCGATGGCCAATATTTCCAGTCTAGCTTCCGTTAGTGACTTAGAGCCGTTCTTTGAGACTTCTAGCAGCCATCTTAAGTCATATTGCAGCCGTAGAGTCATTGATCGATGGCCAATAGTCCAGTCTAGCTTCCGTTAGTGACTTAGAGCCGTTCTTTGAGACTTCTAGCAGCCATCTTAAGTAATATGGCAGCCTTAGAATCCTTGATGTATGCCCAATAGTTCATACTAGTTGCCGGAAGGGACTTAGAGCCACGTTCTTGAGAGTTTTAGCAGTCATCTTAAGTCATATGGCAGCCTTAGAATCCTTGATGAATGCCCAATAGTTCATACTAGTTGCCGGAAGGGACTTAGAGCCACGATCTTGAGACTTTTAGCAGTCATCGTAAGTTATATGGCAGCCTTAGAGTCCTTGATCGAAGTCCAATAGTCCAGTCTAGCTTCCGTTAGTGACTTAGAGCCGTTCTTTGAGACTTCTAGCAGCCATCTTAAGTCATATGGCAGCCTTAGAGTCCTTGATGTATGCCCAATAGTTCATACTAGTTGCCGGAAGGGACTTAGAGCCACGATCTTGCGAGTTTTAGCAGTCATCTAAAGATATATGGCAGATTGAGAGTCCTTGATCGATGGTCAATAGTCCAGTCTAGCTTCCGTTAGTGACTTAGAGCCGTTCTTTGAGACTTCTAGCAGCCATCTTAAGTCATATTGCAGCCGTAGAGTCATTGATCGATGGCCAATAGTCCAGTCTAGCTTCCGTTAGTGACTTAGAGCCGTTCTTTGAGACTTCTAGCAGCCATCTTAGGAAATATGGCAGCCTTAGAATCCTTGATGTATGCCCAATAGTTCATACTAGTTCCCGGAAGGGACTTAGAGCCACGATCTTGAGACTTTTAGCAATCATCGTAAGTTATATGGCAGCCTTAGAGTCCTTGATCGAAGTCCAATAGTCCAGTCTATCTTCCGTTAGTGGATTAGAGCCGTTCTTTGAGACTTCTAGCAGCCATGTTAAGTCATATGGCAGCCTTAGAATCCTTGATGTATGCCCAATAGTTCATACTAGTTGCCGGAAGGGACTTAGAGCCACGATCTTGAGACTTTTAGCAGTCATCGTAAGTTATATGGCAGCCTTAGAGTCATTGATCGAAGTCCAATAGTACAGTCTAGCTTCCGTTAGTGACTTAGAGCCGTTCTTTGAGACTTCTAGCAGCCATCTTAAGTCATATGGCAGCCTTAGAGTCATTGATCGATGGCCAATAGTCCAGTCTAGCTTCCGTTAGTGACTTAGAGCCAGTTCTTTGAGACTTCTAGCAGCCATCTTAAGAAATATGGCAGCCTTAGAATCCTTGATGTATGCCCAATAGTTCATACTAGTTGCCGGAAGGGACTTAGAGCCACGTTCTTGAGAGTTTTAGCAGTCATCTTAAGTCATATGGCAGCCTTAGAATCCTTGATGAATGCCCAATAGTTCATACTAGTTGCCGGAAGGGACTTAGAGCCACGATCTTGAGACTTTTAGCAGTCATCTAAAGATATATGGCAGATTGAGAGTCCTTGATCGATGGTCAATAGTCCAGTCTAGCTTCCGTTAGTGACTTAGAGCCGTTCTTTGAGACTTCTAGCAGCCATCTTAAGTCATATTGCAGCCGTAGAGTCCTTGATCGATGGCCAATAGTCCAGTCTAGCTTCCGTTAGTGACTTAGAGCCGTTCTTTGAGACTTCTAGCAGCCATCTTAGGAAATATGGCAGCCTTAGAATCCTTGATGTATGCCCAATAGTTCATACTAGTTGCCGGAAGGGACTTAGAGCCACGTTCTTGAGAGTTTTAGCAGTCATCTTAAGTCATATGGCAGCCTTAGAATCCTTGATGAATGCCCAATAGTTCATACTAGTTGCCGGAAGGGACTTAGAGCCACGATCTTGAGACTTTTAGCAGTCATCGTAAGTTATATGGCAGCCTTAGAGTCCTTGATCGAAGTCCAATAGTCCAGTCTAGCTTCCGTTAGTGGATTAGAGCCGTTCTTTGAGACTTCTAGCAGCCATCTTAAGTCATATGGCAGCCTTAGAGTCCTTGATGTATGCCCAATAGTTCATACTAGTTGCCGGAAGGGACTTAGAGCCACGATCTTGAGACTTTTAGCAGTCATCGTAAGTTATATGGCAGCCTTAGAGTCCTTGATCGAAGTCCAATAGTCCAGTCTAGCTTCCGTTAGTGGATTAGAGCCGTTCTTTGAGACTTCTAGCAGCCATGTTAAGTCATATGGCAGCCTTAGAATCCTTGATGTATGCCCAATAGTTCATACTAGTACTAGGGACTTAGAGCCACGATCTTGAGACTTTTAGCAGTCATCGTAAGTTATATGGCAGCCTTAGAGTCCTTGATCGAAGTCCAATAGTACAGTCTAGCTTCCGTTAGTGACTTAGAGCCGTTCTTTGAGACTTCTAGCAGCCATCTTAAGTCATATGGCAGCCGTAGAGTCCTTGATCGATGGCCAATAGTCCAGTCTAGCTTCCGTTAGTGACTTAGAGCCGTTCTTTGAGACTTCTAGCAGCCATCTTAGGAAATATGGCAGCCTTAGAATCCTTGATGTATGCCCAATAGTTCATACTAGTTGCCGGAAGGGACTTAGAGCCACGATCTTGAGAGTTTTAGCAGTCATCTTAAGTCATATGGCAGCCTTAGAATCCTTGATGAATGCCCAATAGTTCATACTAGTTGCCGGAAGGGACTTAGAGCCACGATCTTGAGACTTTTAGCAGTCATCGTAAGTTATATGGCAGCCTTAGAGTCCTTGATCGAAGTCCAATAGTACAGTCTAGCTTCCGTTAGTGACTTAGAGCCGTTCTTTGAGACTTCTAGCAGCCATCTTAAGTCATATTGCAGCCGTAGAGTCATTGATCGATGGCCAATAGTCCAGTCTAGCTTCCGTTAGTGACTTAGAGCCGTTCTTTGAGACTTCTAGCAGCCATCTTAGGAAATATGGCAGCCTTAGAATCCTTGATGTATGCCCAATAGTTCATACTAGTTCCCGGAAGGGACTTAGAGCCACGATCTTGAGACTTTTAGCAATCATCGTAAGTTATATGGCAGCCTTAGAGTCCTTGATCGATGGCCAATAGTCCAGTCTAGCTTCGGTAAGTGGATTAGAGCCGTTCTTTGAGACTTCTAGCAGCCATCTTAAGTCATATGCCAGCCTTAGAGTCCTTGATGTATGCCCAATAGTTCATACTAGTTGCCGGAAGGGACTTAGAGCCACGATCTTGCGAGTTTTAGCAGTCATCTTAAGATATATGGCAGATTTAGAGTCCTTGATCGATGGCCAATAGTCCAGTCTAGCTTCCGTTAGTGACTTAGAGCCGTTCTTTCAGACTTCTAGCAGCCATGTTAAGTCATATGGCAGCCTTAGAATCCTTGATGTATGCCCAATAGTTCATACTAGTTGCCGGAAGGGACTTAGAGCCACGATCTTGAGACTTTTAGCAGTCATCGTAAGTTATATGGCAGCTTTAGAGTCCTTGATCGATGGCCAATAGTCCAGTCTAGCTTCCGTTAGTGACTTAGAGCCGTTCTTTTGAGACTTCTAGCAGCCATCTTAAGTCATATGGCAGCCTTAGAGTCCTTGATGTATGCCCAATAGTTCATACTAGTTGCCGGAAGGGACTTAGAGCCACGATCTTGAGACTTTTAGCAGTCATCGTAAGTTATATGGCAGCCTTAGAGTCCTTGATCGATGGCCAATAGTCCAGTCTAGCTTCCGTTGAGACTTAGAGCCGTTCTTTGAGACTTCTAGCAGCCATCTTAAGTCATATGGCAGCCTTAGAGTCCTTGATGTATGCCCAATAGTTCATACTAGTTGCCGGAAGGGACTTAGAGCCACGATCTTGAGATTTTTAGCAGTCATCGTAAGTTATATGGCAGCCTCGAAGTCCAATAGTCCAGTCTAGCTACCGTTAGTGACTTAGAGCCGTTCTTTGAGACTTCTAGCAGTCATCGTAAGTTATATGGCAGCCTTAGAGTCCTTGATCGAAGTCCAATAGTCCAGTCTAGCTTCCGTTAGTGACTTAGAGCCGTTCTTTGAGACTTCTAGCAGTCATCGTAAATTATATGGCAGCCTTAGAGTCCTTGATCGATGGCCAATAGTCCAGTCTAGCTTCCGTTAGTGACTTAGAGCCGTTCTTTGAGACTTCTAGCAGTCATCGTAAGTTATATGGCAGCCTTAGAGTCCTTGATCGATGGCCAATAGTCCAGTCTAGCTTCCGTTAGTGACTTAGAGCCGTTCTTTGAGACTTCTAGCAGCCATCTTAAGTCATATGGCAGCCTTAGAGTCCTTGATGTATGCCCAATAGTTCATACTAGTTGCCGGAAGGGACTTAGAGCCACGATCTTGAGATTTTTAGCAGTCATCGTAAGTTATATGGCAGCCTTAGAGTCCTTGATCGAAGTCCAATAGTCCAGTCTAGCTTCCGTTAGTGACTTAGAGCCGTTCTTTGAGACTTCTAGCAGTCATCGTAAGTTATATGGCAGCCTTAGAGTCCTTGATCGAAGTCCAATAGTCCAGTCTAGCTTCCGTTAGTGACTTAGAGCCGTTCTTTGAGACTTCTAGCAGTCATCGTAAGTTATATGGCAGCCTTAGAGTCCTTGATCGATGGCCAATAGTCCAGTCTAGCTTCCGTTAGTGACTTAGAGCCGTTCTTTGAGACTTCTAGCAGTCATCGTAAGTTATATGGCAGCCTTAGAGTCCTTGATCGATGGCCAATAGTCCAGTCTAGCTTCCGTTAGTGACTTAGAGCCGTTCTTTGAGACTTCTAGCAGCCATCTTAAGTCATATGGCAGCCTTAGAATCCTTGATGTATGCCCAATAGTTCATACTAGTTGCCGGAAGGGACTTAGAGCCACGATCTTGAGACTCTTAGCAGTCATCGTAAGTTATATGGCAGCCTTAGAGTCCTTGATCGATGGCCAATAGGCCAGTCTAGCTTCCGTTAGTGACTTAGAGCCGTTCTTTGAGACTTCTAGCAGCCATCTTAAGTCATATGGCAGCCTTAGAGTCCTTGATGTATGCCCAATAGTTCATACTAGTTGCCGGAAGGGACTTAGAGCCACGATCTTGAGACTTTTAGCAGTCATCGTAAGTTATATGGCAGCCTTAGAGTCCTTGATCGATGGCCAATAGTCCAGTCTAGCTTCCGTTAGTGACTTAGAGCCGTTCTTTGAGACTTCTAGCAGCCATCTTAAGTCATATGGCAGCCTTAGAATCCTTGATGTATGCCCAATAGTTCATACTAGTTGCCGGAAGGGACTTAGAGCCACGATCTTGAGACTTTTAGCAGTCATCGTAAGTTATATGGCAGCCTAAGAGTCCTTGATCGATGGCCAATAGTCCAGTCTAGCTTCCGTTAGTGACTTAGAGCCGTTCTTTGAGACTTCTAGCAGCCATCTTAAGTCATATTGCAGCCGTAGAGTCATTGATCGATGGCCAATAGTCCAGTCTAGCTTCCGTTAGTGACTTAGAGCCGTTCTTTGAGACTTCTAGCAGCCATCTTAGGAAATATGGCAGCCTTAGAATCCTTGATGTATGCCCAATAGTTCATACTAGTTGCCGGAAGGGACTTAGAGCCACGATCTTGAGAGTTTTAGCAGTCATCTTAAGTCATATGGCAGCCTTAGAATCCTTGATGAATGCCCAATAGTTCATACTAGTTGCCGGAAGGGACTTAGAGCCACGATCTTGAGACTTTTAGCAGTCATCGTAAGTTATATGGCAGCCTTAGAGTCCTTGATCGAAGTCCAATAGTACAGTCTAGCTTCCGTTAGTGACTTAGAGCCGTTCTTTGAGACTTCTAGCAGCCATCTTAAGTCATATTGCAGCCGTAGAGTCATTGATCGATGGCCAATAGTCCAGTCTAGCTTCCGTTAGTGACTTAGAGCCGTTCTTTGAGACTTCTAGCAGCCATCTTAGGAAATATGGCAGCCTTAGAATCCTTGATGTATGCCCAATAGTTCATACTAGTTGCCGGAAGGGACTTAGAGCCACGATCTTGAGACTTTTAGCAATCATCGTAAGTTATATGGCAGCCTTAGAGTCCTTGATCGATGGCCAATAGTCCAGTCTAGCTTCCGTTAGTGGACTTAGAGCCGTTCTTTGAGACTTCTAGCAGCCATCTTAAGTCATATGGCAGCCTTAGAGTCCTTGATGTATGCCCAATAGTTCATACTAGTTGCCGGAAGGGACTTAGAGCCACGATCTTGCGAGTTTTAGCAGTCATCTAAAGATATATGGCAGATTGAGAGTCCTTGATCGATGGTCAATAGTCCAGTCTAGCTTCCGTTAGTGACTTAGAGCCGTTCTTTGAGACTTCTAGCAGCAATGTTAAGTCATATGGCAGCCTTAGAATCCTTGATGTATGCCCAATAGTTCATACTAGTTGCCGGAAGGGACTTAGAGCCACGATCTTGAGACTTTTAGCAGTCATCGTAAGTTATATGGCAGCCTTAGAGTCCTTGATCGATGGCCAATAGTCCAGTCTAGCTTCCGTTAGTGACTTAGAGCCGTTCTTTGAGACTTCTAGCAGCCATCTTAAGTCATATGGCAGCCTTAGAGTCCTTGATGTATGCCCAATAGTTCATACTAGTTGCCGGAAGGGACTTAGAGCCACGATCTTGAGACTTTTAGCAGTCATCGTAAGTTATATGGCAGCCTTAGAGTCCTTGATCGATGGCCAATAGTCCAGTCTAGCTTCCGTTAGTGACTTAGAGCCGTTCTTTGAGACTTCTAGCAGCCATCTTAAGTCATATGGCAGCCTTAGAGTCCTTGATGTATGCCCAATAGTTCATACTAGTTGCCGGAAGGGACTTAGAGCCACTATCTTGAGAGTTTTAGCAGTCATCTTAAGTCATATGGCAGCCTTAGAATCCTTGATGAATGCCCAATAGTTAATACTAGTTGCCGGAAGGGACTTAGAGCCACGATCTTGAGACTTTTAGCAGTCATCGTAAGTTATATGGCAGCCTAAGAGTCCTTGATCGATGGCCAATAGTCCAGTCTAGCTTCCGTTAGTGACTTAGAGCCGTTCTTTGAGACTTCTAGCAGCCATCTTAAGTCATATTGCAGCCGTAGAGTCCTTGATCGATGGCCAATAGTCCAGTCTAGCTTCCGTTAGTGACTTAGAGCCGTTCTTTGAGACTTCTAGCAGCCATCTTACGAAATATGGCAGCCTTAGAGTCCTTGATGTATGCCCAATAGTTCATACTACTTGCCGGAAGGGACTTAGAGCCACGATCTTGAGACTTTTAGCAGTCATCGTAAGTTATATGGCAGCCTAAGAGTCCTTGATCGATGGCCAATAGTCCAGTCTAGCTTCCGTTAGTGACTTAGAGCCGTTCTTTGAGACTTCTAGCAGCCATCTTAAGTCATATTGGCAGCCTTAGAGTCATTGATCGATGGCCAATAGTCCAGTCTAGCTTCCGTTAGTGACTTAGAGCCGTTCTTTGAGACTTCTAGCAGCCATCTTAGGAAATATGGCAGCCTTAGAGTCCTTGATGTATGCCCAATAGTTCATACTAGTTGCCGGGAGGGACTTAGAGCCACGATCTTGAGAGTTTTAGCAGTCATCTTAAGTCATATGGCAGCCTTAGAATCCTTGATGAATGCCCAATAGTTCATACTAGTTGCCGGAAGGGACTTAGAGCCACGATCTTGAGACTTTTAGCAGTCATCGTAAGTTATATGGCAGCCTTAGAGTCCTTGATCGAAGTCCAATAGTACAGTCTAGCTTCCGTTAGTGACTTAGAGCCGTTCTTTGAGACTTCTAGCAGCCATCTTAAGTCATATTGCAGCCGTAGAGTCATTGATCGATGCCCAATAGTCCAGTCTAGCTTCCGTTAGTGACTTAGAGCCGTTCTTTGAGACTTCTAGCAGCCATCTTAGGAAATATGGCAGCCTTAGAATCCTTGATGTATGCCCAATAGTTCATACTAGTTGCCGGAAGGGACTTAGAGCCACGATCTTGAGAGTTTTAGCAGTCATCTTAAGTCATATGGCAGCCTTAGAATCCTTGATGAATGCCCAATAGTTCATACTAGTTGCCAGAAGGGACTTAGAGCCACGATCTTGAGACTTTTAGCAGTCATCGTAAGTTATATGGCAGCCTTAGAGTCCTTGATCGAAGTCCAATAGTACAGTCTAGCTTCCGTTAGTGACTTAGAGCCGTTCTTTGAGACTTCTAGCAGCCATCTTAAGTCATATTGCAGCCTTAGAGTCCTTGATCGATGGCCAATAGTCCAGTCTAGCTTCCGTTAGTGACTTAGAGCCGTTCTTTGAGACTTCTAGCAGCCATCTTAAGTCATATGGCAGCCTTAGAGTCCTTGATGTATGCCCAATAGTTCATACTAGTTGCCGGAAGGGACTTAGAGCCACTATCTTGAGAGTTTTAGCAGTCATCTTAAGTCATATGGCAGCCTTAGAATCCTTGATGAATGCCCAATAGTTCATACTAGTTGCCGGAAGGGACTTAGAGCCAAGATCTTGAGACTTTTAGCAGTCATCGTAAGTTATATGGCAGCCTTAGAGTCCTTGATCGATGGCCAATAGTCCAGTCTAGCTTCCGTTAGTGACTTAGAGCCGTTCTTTGAGACTTCTAGCAGCCATCTTAAGTCATATGGCAGCCTTAGAGTCCTTGATGTATGCCCAATAGTTCATACTAGTTGCCGGAAGGGACTTAGAGCCAAGATCTTGAGACTTTTAGCAGTCATCGTAAGTTATATGGCAGCCTTAGAGTCCTTGATCGATGGCCAATAGTCCAGTCTAGCTTCCGTTAGTGACTTAGAGCCGTTCTTTGAGACTTCTAGCAGCCATCTTAAGTCATATGGCAGCCTTAGAGTCCTTGATGTATGCCCAATAGTTCATACTAGTTGCCGGAAGGGACTTAGAGCCACTATCTTGAGAGTTTTAGCAGTCATCTTAAGTCATATGGCAGCCTTAGAGTCCTTGATGTATGCCCAATAGTTCATACTAGTTGCCGGAAGGGACTTAGAGCCACGATCTTGAGACTTTTAGCAGTCATCGTAAGTTATATGGCAGCCTTAGAGTCCTTGATCGATGGCCAATAGTCCAGTCTAGCTTCCGTTAGTGACTTAGAGCCGTTCTTTGAGACTTCTAGCAGCCATCTTAAGTCATATTGCAGCAGTAGAGTCCTTGATCGATGGCCAATAGTCCAGTCTAGCTTCCGTTAGTGACTTAGAGCCGTTCTTTGAGACTTCTAGCAGCCATCTTAAGTCATATGGCAGCCTTAGAGTCCTTGATGTATGCCCAATAGTTCATACTAGTTGCCGGAAGGGACTTAGAGCCAAGATCTTGAGACTTTTAGCAGTCATCGTAAGTTATATGGCAGCCTTAGAGTCCTTGATCGATGGCCAATAGTCCAGTCTAGCTTCCGTTAGTGACTTAGAGCCGTTCTTTGAGACTTCTAGCAGCCATCTTAAGTCATATGGCAGCCTTAGAGTCCTTGATGTATGCCCAATAGTTCATACTAGTTGCCGGAAGGGACTTAGAGCCACTATCTTGAGAGTTTTAGCAGTCATCTTAAGTCATATGGCAGCCTTAGAGTCCTTGATGTATGCCCAATAGTTCATACTAGTTGCCGGAAGGGACTTAGAGCCACGATCTTGAGACTTTTAGCAGTCATCGTAAGTTATATGGCAGCCTTAGAGTCCTTGATCGATGGCCAATAGTCCAGTCTAGCTTCCGTTAGTGACTTAGAGCCGTTCTTTGAGACTTCTAGCAGCCATCTTAAGTCATATGGCAGCCTTAGAGTCCTTGATGTATGCCCAATAGTTCATACTAGTTGCCGGAAGGGACTTAGAGCCACGATCTTGAGACTTTTAGCAGTCATCGTAAGTTATATGGCAGCCTTAGAGTCCTTGATCGATGGCCAATAGTCCAGTCTAGCTTCCGTTAGTGACTTAGAGCCGTTCTTTGAGACTTCTAGCAGCCATCTTAAGTCATATGGCAGCCTTAGAGTCCTTGATGTATGCCCAATAGTTCATACTAGTTGCCGGAAGGGACTTAGAGCCACTATCTTGAGAGTTTTAGCAGTCATCTTAAGTCATATGGCAGCCTTAGAATCCTTGATGAATGCCCAATAGTTCATACTAGTTGCCGGAAGGGACTTAGAGCCACGATCTTGAGACTTTTAGCAGTCATCGTAAGTTATATGGCAGCCTTAGAGTCCTTGATCGAAGTCCAATAGTACAGTCTAGCTTCCGTTAGTGACTTAGAGCCGTTCTTTGAGACTTCTAGCAGCCATCTTAAGTCATATTGCAGCCGTAGAGTCCTTGATCGATGGCCAATAGTCCAGTCTAGCTTCCGTTAGTGACTTAGAGCCGTTCTTTGAGACTTCTAGCAGCCATCTTAGGAAATATGGCACCCTTAGAATCCTTGATGTATGCCCAATAGTTCATACTAGTTGCCGGAAGGGACTTAGAGCCACGATCTTGAGACTTTTAGCAGTCATCGTAAGTTATATGGCAGCCTAAGAGTCCTTGATCGATGGCCAATAGTCCAGTCTAGCTTCCGTTAGTGACTTAGAGCCGTTCTTTGAGACTTCTAGCAGCCATCTTAAGTCATATGGCAGCCTTAGAGTCCTTGATGTATGCCCAATAGTTCATACTAGTTGCCGGAAGGGACTTAGAGCCACGATCTTGCGAGTTTTAGCAGTCATCTAAAGATATATGGCAGATTGAGAGTCCTTGATCGAAGGTCAATAGTCCAGTCTAGCTTCCGTTAGTGACTTAGAGCCGTTCTTTGAGACTTCTAGCAGCCATGTTAAGTCATATAGCAGCCTTAGAATCCTTGATGTATGCCCAATAGTTCATACTAGTTGCCGGAAGGGACTTAGAGCCACGATCTTGAGATTTTTAGCAGTCATCGTTAGTTATATGGCAGCCTTAGAGTCCTTGATCGAAGTCCAATAGTCCAGTCTAGCTTCCGTTAGTGACTTAGAGCCGTTCTTTGAGACTTCTAGCAGTCA